>JAGFZM010000050.1:287554-317845 GCA_017657215.1 Limnothrissa miodon
CTAGATGTTGTGCCTCTCCCAAAATCAGATGGTATTAATATACACAGCAGAAGATCTGTCTGGTTATGACATTGCAGTTGCACATTTTCTCTCACATACACAGTATTTCACATCCATTGACTGGATTTTGACAACCAACCATTGTTTAATTTGCCCCACACTGAGCTTAAGTGAAGACAAAAAAAAATGTCTAGTATGCCAAATTTGAGTTTGACACACGCATATAGACATTTAGGTCTCCTTCATTTGCATTATTTCCAGGCCTTTCTTAATTTGCTTTAGAATTAATAGACAGTAGGCTATATTGTATTAAAACACACTTTCTGAGGAAATGTGTTTTGTTTAGTGATGCATTTTCTGACCAGTGAAATGTTGTGTTTCTTCTCTCAAGCCAATTGGACGAGCTTTTGCTGTGGTGCAACCTCCCTCTGAGAGGGAACCTCTGAAGAGTGAGCCAGTCAAACCCTCAGACGAGAAGGTTGAAGTCATTAAGGTCAGCGGGATGTGCTTTAACTTGAAAAATTCTTGGACTGAAAAAGTTGGACCGACACATTGATGAGGGGATGATTATTAGGGTTAATATTGAATGTGTGCGTGTGTGTGTGTGTGTAGGTGTATCTGAAAGCTCGTGAACAACAGCAGGCCCGACAGCAGCAGAGTCTGAAGATGCTATCAGAAGAGGTGTCACAGATTCAAGAGGTCAGAGGTCACTTCACTCCCTCTTTTCAGTCTTTTGCATCTTCTGCTCTCTCTTTTTATTCTTTCTTCTCTTCTTTCTCTTTCTTTCTCCTTCTCTTTCTTACTCTTTTTTATGTCTTTCTCAGTCTCAGTCACCTCGAGCAAGCACTTCCACTCATCTCTTTCTCTTCTTGTCTTTGCCTCAGGTCAGATATTGTCTGAAGAACTTGAGAGAACAGATGGCTGCCAAAAGCAACACCTACAAAACAGAGAGCAGGGTGTGTATGCCCGGGGTGTGTGTGTGTGTGTGTGTGTGTGTATGTGTGTGTGTGTGTGCGTGCATCCCTGACGTTTCTTTCTCTGTTTGTTTACCTCTAATAGATTCGCTTGTCCACCACTGGCAGAGACAACACACACTCAACATCATCATCATCCTCAGTTCCTTCTTCATCAGCAGCAACTTCATACTCCACAGCAGAACAGAACCCTGACGAGAAACAGGTAAGACATACAGAAACACACACCTAGGCAGCATTGAGACTGATACGCTTTGTTCACCTCCAGGTGATCATATTCAATAATTACTCTATGGAGCGATAAGACATAACCAATGCTAAATATAAGTGGTAAATATAAGTGCGGGGCAGGATTAGGTAAAAGCAAGGGGCCTAAAAACACTTCATTTTCAAGGAGTATTATGCTAGTGCCGACTAATGCAGTCTAAGGTCAATTTCATTGACCACCAGCAGCTCAGTCAGGAAATGCTCAGTCATATGGGATGACCAATCAGCAAACAGAGAACTGAAAATAGTATTGTTGAATTCAATGGATGCATTCCATAGCATTATGTACGTCATGACCAAACAGTAGCAATTGGTTGAAGCAGAAAGTAATCCCACCCCGGGGAACGAATGCCTATGGCTGGGGTTCAAAGAGAAATTATGTGAAATCGGCTAATGCATCAGACTAGCATTATGCACCAACAGGATCTGAATGTACAAAACAAAATGTTATATTAATTCATACACACACACACACACCTTACATTAACGTCCAACAACGCACAATGCAGGGTGGAGTCACATGATACAAAAGCATTTTTTGATATTTCAAACTTTTCACGTCCATGAATGTCCATGGCGCACACGCCCATCCAACACCTACTGATTTAGAGGTTTCCCCTCCCTGCCTGTCATGGACCTACTGGTGCTCTATTAGTGGGGACTAACTGGAGCCTTCTATAAATAGAATGAATGGGATCTGTTTTTTTAGGGTGTGTGAGTGTGCCTAGAAAGAAAAAAAGGGAGTTTAGATGAGAGGCAGGAGAGAGAGAGAGAGAGAGAAAGAGAGAGAGAGAGAGAGAGCACGAGCGAGCGAGAAACTAAAAACGAAAGACAGATAGAAAGAGTGAGTCAGAGACGGATTCCAGTGAAAGACTGGGACAGGAAAAAGGGGCCCAACAAGAGGAACTAGAGCAGCGAGTGGAAAAAGAGTTCCCCAGTGACGCACGTTCAAGGAGGGGACAAACTGCCCCCCCCGCCCCCCTCCCACAATTCCTCCTCACTTCTTCTTGCTGAGGTAGAAATAGCCCCAGGGCGACTTGGTCCATTATGTATTGTTTCTGTATGTGTGTGTGTGTGTGTGTGTGTGTGTGTGTGTGTGTGTGTGTGTGTGTTTGTTTCTGTGTGTGTGTGTGTGTGTGTGTGTCACACACATGTGCTTTGTTGTGTGTGGTTGTGCATGACATTCCCTGATTACTCTCCGGGAGTTAATTTTACCTATCTAAATCTATGACATACTTCATACTAGATGTTTGGATCTGTAAATCTTACCCTCTGTTGAGATCCAATGAAAAGTGTGTGTGTGTGTGTGTGTGTGTGTGTGTGT
Organism: Limnothrissa miodon; assembly: GCA_017657215.1. NCBI lineage: Eukaryota > Metazoa > Chordata > Actinopteri > Clupeiformes > Clupeidae > Limnothrissa > Limnothrissa miodon. The sequence continues at coordinate 290,120 of JAGFZM010000050.1, forward strand.
GTGTTGAATACACACTCTCAAGGAAGTCTGTATTTTGTTTATTCTCAGGACTGGGGGTCTGAACAAGAAAGAGCCCGGATGAGAGAGGCCAGTAAGAAGCTATACGCTCAGCTGCAGGAGGCTGAGAAGAAACACCAGGAAGAAAGAGAGCATCTGCAGGTCTGTGTTTCATTTCTCACTCTCTTTTTATCCTACTCTCTCTATTTCTCTCTTTCTGTCCATACCTCCACACTAACTATCCATGCCTTATTCTCCACTGTCCTTGCAAAAACATCCCTGCATCTCCATCTGTATCCTATAATTTCCTGCCTATATCTTGTAGTGTAGTGTGTAATATCTTGAAAGGGTTAAACAAGGCTATCGGTTTGCCTGTGTAAATTCCCTTTAGAGCAATGCTAAGAAGATGCTATGAAGTTAACAGGCCTGGCATTGGAGTAAGCTTTGCATTACAATTAGCAATTCAAGCTTGCGTTGAACTGAACAGTTATTACTTTAACTGTAATACTTGCTCTGTTTTTGACTCATACTCTCATCTCACTCGCAAATGTTTGCTTCAGCCATATATAGCCTCTCCGAATCGTACATCGTAAATTGTACAATCATAAATCATACAATTGTAGTGGTGTTGTCTGGGTATTGTGATTTCACACAGATGCCTGCTTCCTACTATACTAGTCTATATGTATGGCAGCTGGGACCTCTCCTCACCCCACTGTGTCCCCTCTCTTTCTCTCCCCTCCATCCAACTTTTGCTTATTCCACACATTCCTCTCCATCTCACCTCCTCATTCATTTCATTCCAAATAAGGTCCAGTTAGTATACTTACATGCTCTCTCTCTCTCTTTTTCTCTTTCTCTCTCTCTGTCTGTCTCTCTCTTTCAGAGAGAGTCAGGTCAGTACAAGCAGCAGCTGGCCGAGCAGAGTGAACGTCTGCGGGAGGCCGAGCAGAGCGCCAGTCAGCAGGACCAGCGGATCACGCAGCTCCAGCGACTCCTGTCCGGCATAGAACAGGAGAGCTCCGGCCTGAGGGAGGAGCTTATGACACGGGAGGCGGAGCTACTGCAGCTCAGAGAGCAGAGGGAGGAAGGGCTAGAGGACAGAAAGAGGTAAGAGGTCTTCTTAGGGATCCTTAATTCTATTTGTAAACAGAAACATTCATACATACATACTGTACATTCATACAGCATATGTGCTTTATAGAAGTATTCACAAAAGTGGACATTCCTACAGGTCTGAGGAGCTTGAAAAGGAGAATGCTGTTCTAAAAGAGAAGTTGCATCACCTAGACGACATGCTCAAGTGCCAACAGAGAAAACTCAGATGCATGATTGAACAGGTATTCACATATATATATACACACACACACAGACACAAACACATCTATCAGTCCTCCAGAAACACTGGTATTAATACCATCTGTGTGTCTTCAGGTGCAGAACTCAAAAATGGTGATCCAGGAAAGAGACCGTGTGATCAGAGAGCTGGAGGAGAGAGTGGCCTTCCTGGAGTCTGAGGTAAGACCCTGGGAGATGTAGTCTTAAACCTTCATGAAGAGAACTGTAGTTTTTTTTTCCCTTTTATCCTTTCGGTATTGAGCATAGAATGTCAACTGAATGAATCCTATTGTGTGTGTAGAACCGAGAGATGCATGACCAGTTGGATTACTACCTGGGAGGACAGAGGCGAAACTCCTACCTCTCATCAGACCAAAACCCACAGATTGTCTACAGGTGAGAACATACTGTACACACCCCATGCTGCCCCCATGACACACACACATACACGCACACACACACACACACATATATATATATATATATATACACACCACATACATCACACAAAAGCCCTTTATACATAACTCACACTCTTGTGTTTGTTTGATGTTTCCCTGCAGTAAGCCTTTGCGGCCCTCTACACAAAGCAACAAGTCTCTGCCCTTCATCAAAGTTATTGAGATCAAATCATGAGTAGACATGATCCCTGTATCTCTGGCATCACCACAGCAAAATTACAATAACTGAACTGAGACTCTGTAATGAAGAAAGGCCAATGAGCAGCGACAAAGAAACCCATGTCAATCAACATCACAGCTCATCAATGCTATGCATTTACCCTGTTGACCATCTCAACAGTATTATGTACAAAGATTTACGCCCTTTGTGTGTTTTAGGTTGTGTGTGAGCGTGAGCATGTGTTTGTTTGTGTGCATGTGTGTTTGTGTGTGTGTGTGTGTGTGTGTGTCCATTTGTTTTACTTGTCTTCATGAGTTTATTGTAGCTTAGTTTTGGACAAGGTTGTATGTTGCAGCCCCTCTGTGTGGTTTTCCATGTACAGTACACAGCATAATATAGGAAGACTATGCAACCCCAGCTTGCTCTATGATACTGCATACATAGGCACACTCTGCTTCACACACACACACACACACACACACACAGCTGGTTGCAGTTGGTGAAAAAATGTGGCATAGAGCAGGACAATGAAGAAATAAAACAAATGGGAGCCAGGGAATTGGGTGGCCTAATATAACAATTAGGGGGGTTGAGAAGGAGAGACAGAGAAAGTAAGACTATTTATTGTTTCATCCCCTGCAACTTGCATACTGATGCTCCACATTGAAGCACACAAACCCACTTTGCCCACTTTACAAGCACACATACTGTAACTGGCTTAAGGGGCTTTAACACACAGCTACTTAAACAGACTGGCTCTGATCTTTATGTGAAGAGACAAGGGGCAGACACCAGTGGGCCATACGTGTGTATGCGACAGTGTATGTGTGTGACGGTGGGTGTGTAGAATGGAAGAGGGTGTGGGATGTGAGGGGGGGGGGGGGGGGGTGAATAAGAGAAGGGCTCGTCTTCAATCAAAAAAACAAACAAACGGGAAGCTATATCATTCCTGGTGATGAGTTATCAGGGAGTGATGTCGAAACCGGCCCCAAGCATATCAGAGCACACCCGTAGGTCAAGTCCAGACGAGTCTGTGACCTCAAGTCAGGCAAACTGTTGTAATGAAATGCATGCCTGTCATTGTGTTTTGAAGAGTAGTGCTTTCAAAAGAGTAGCCAGCTAACGGCAACAGTTTCAATGTTCATGATAAATCATTCCATTGTAAATCTTCTCAACCAATCAGGTTGAGGGATCACCTTGGAACACGAAATAGGAAATGATATCACAGAAAATGATCGGTTATTTTTTTAAAATAGCGTCACCATGGCAGCTGTGGGTGCTTTGTTTGCTGGGATTGGCAGGGTTTCCATAACAATAACCTATAAACCAGTTCTGCCTCGATCTCTTTACTTAACTAATGTTTATACTTTAGACTGACACACACACACATTCTTTATTTCCCTCTTTTGTACAGTATGTGGTAGTGTATTTAATAGTTGTGTTAATGGTGCACAGTCCGGTCAGAGTGTCTAGGATCTGTGTGTGAAAGAGAGAGGGTCTGGACTCTGATCGGAACTTGGTGACATCATCTCTGGTTAGCTGGGTGGGTGAGTGTCTGTGCGTGTGTTTTTTTGAAGGAATTTGGTCGGTTACGTCACTGCAGCAACATGCTGTGCTGACGCAAGGAACATGAAGCAGATGATGGTAAAGATGAAGATTATTTTAAACACAGATGTTTGTTCTATTTAATACTGATCCTGGATATTAAAACAACACATGTTCATTTCAGCATGATGAAGCTTTTGTTCTTAATAATTAAGTACATATCATCTTTTTGTTTGTCTTTTGTTGATGTCCTAGATTTTGTTTTTTGTTTTCTTCTGAGTGTTTCTTTTATTATCTGAAAAAACTGTAGCACTTAGCTTAAGGCTTTCACTTGATATAAGCCTGTAAATAGTGAAGGCTTATTTTTTTTTGTCGTAGTTTGATGTGATTTAGACAGCACGTAACAACTTACATCTAAATACTGTGTGAACCGTTTGGTATGTCAATAAATCTTCCTAAATTTCAGTTGCCTGTTTTGTGTGGTTCATTGTGCAATGATGTGTCAACAGAGGAGCCAAATAAGGAATAATAGAATATAATGAATGAATGAATGCATGAATGAATTAGTGAGTGAAGAGTTCTACTTGTCAAAAAGAACTTAATTCAATATAATTGTATATTGTCTCATTATTCAAAAAAAAAATATATTTCTTCCACATTACATAAATATACCAAAAGTCACATTGTTTTGTTATATATATATATATATATTTTTATAAGAAAGCTTTTCTATACTTCATTGTCTTCAAATAAAATAAACACGTGCTCTTATTGCTTTAGGCAACAGCTGTTGGTCAAGTGGGTTAAGTACTGTATATTTAAATAAGCTACTGCTTTAGTTTCTCATTATTAGAAAGCAGAGCTCCATCTAGTGACCACTTATGATACTTGAAAAAGCCCTTAGGATAAAGTGAGAGGTTGAGTTGAATGCCTGTGCAAAGGTAAACCTGATACTCCGAAGTCCTTATTCCTTTAACTAATCAAAACAAAAATTATGAGTTTAGCACTTCCTCTAGCTTAAACTATCCCGGTTTATCAATTACCTACTTGGAATAAACCTCCAAACCTGGTCCAGACTGGACACGGAACTGACACCTTCAGTACCTCAGAAAGCACACGGTATTTACTGTGTGTGTAGAGTACCTGATGGAGGTACTGTCGTTTGACATGAGACCCAAGACACAAAGTAGGCATTACATTGAGGATTTTATGGTCCAGTTGCAAGACTCAGAAACATGTAACATTACATTCACATACAGACTAGAGGATCTGTTCTATTAATTACACCACACGTGCATAAGGTAATTCATACCATCACAAGTGTAACATACTATAATGTTCACACTGCACTAAACCAAACGCACACAACCTCAACACTACACCCACTCGCAAATCATTTCCCCTAAAACTTCAAACATTCACCTAAAAATATGACACATGAAATAATAAGTAGAATAGAATAAAAGTGCACTTAGAATCACAGTACAGTAATACAGTTTAGCCGCCCAGAATTTGAAGTTAGGATGTTTAAATCATTGAATCAATGCAAGTGCATTTGCAGACTTTGGAACTGTAGTTTTCATATGAGGGCACAGCACAGACTGGAGTAATGTACTGCATATCACCCACAATGGCATGTTTTCTCTCAAATATGTCCTTTTCAGGGGAAATCGAACCTTATCCACACATGCTTTTCACCTACATAATCTCCCTAAATCTCTCTCTCACACACTCCTCGGACATAATGCTAGCTTGCTATAGCTAATGCTTTAGCTGTTTCATACAACACTTGTGTGCCAATAAGTGAGAGGCATAGTCATACATTTTTGGAGCCCATAGCCATACAACATATTTGAAGCCCATCTTCAAAAATACTAGAAAGTTTTGGAAGGGACATTTATCTCTGACCTCTGGAGTTTGTCCTCTCCTATGTCATTTAACAGGGCTGGGGGGAGATTCTCGCAACAGAATTTAAAATCTCTTTGCACAACATGATGTTGGTTGGATGCAGGATAATAGTGGATTAGATGTTTAAGCCCACCAACACATTACACCTCCAGGATTACAGAAAGAAAACTCCTATAACCATCATCACTGTTATACTCAAGTGCTTCCTGTTCTTGTTTCATGGCTAAACAGCTAAACTTGTATCAACACATTTTTCTTACTGCTCAGAATCACATTCTCACCAATTGTGGTGGCTGTTTTAGCCAGGTGCTGTACACAGTTCTGCACGCATAAGGTCCTTCCAGTGCATTAAGTGTATCAACTCTCTTGTCATTAATCCCAGTGATTCTCCTGTTGAAATGTCTCTTTCTTTTCCATTTGCTTGTGATGGCTAAAGGGTGCTTTCCAGGGTGTTGTAGTTGTCCTTGAAGTTCTTGAGCTCCAGGAAGTGTTTGGGCCTCTTGCTGCGCTGGCCCGAGGAGGGCAGATAGGTGACCTGGATGGTGGAGGCCGAGGACGGGCCAGGGGAGCTGGTCAGGTCCTTGGCTGCTGACTGGTGCTGCTGGTTCAGGCTGGTGGAGCTGGAGTGGGTCTTCACCCTACAGAGAATGGGATGGAGCAAAGACATGGTTTTAGAATGGTGCTGAATTAGAAGGTTTGGGGGGTGGCTGGTCAAAACTGAAATGCAATCAGTGTTTGTGTTTTCAGCTGACTGAAGAGAGAGTATATCATTTAATTGTTTGACAAACACTGTATTTGTATCATGTGATGAATATAAAATCAGAAACAGTAAATTGGAGGTACCAAGGTAGAGAATAGTACTCACACTGTTGCCAGTTCATTCAAGGCATCCTGATATTTTAAAAATTCATTTTCTCCAAACGCCTGTATCCAAACACACCAACCACACATAATATTAATGCTGAGTAAGAAGTCCAGCTTGCACACACTTAGACTAATCTCACTGGATCAGTGTGCTTAAACATAGTTTGGGAATAGACGCTGCTAAATGAAACAAGTCAACCACAAATACAAGAACTAACCCCTGTTCCATGTCTGGCACTGTCATACCCCTCCAGGAGTCTGTCGATAAGTCCACTCCGCGTGGTTTTAAACAGCGAGTGGGAATTTCTCAGTTCAATCAACCAGTTCCTGTAGCGCCGGCCAGTCAATGCACTGGCACTGTAGCCCAACTCATGAAAGGGTAAATCTAACCACATACAAATAGGATACATGGGAAGTACAATTTATGTGCACATTGTGTATTGCTTAAGATTATATCAAACTTGTGTGTGAAATGTGTGAAGGGCCACCAGTGTCTCTCTCACCAGTGTCTCTGATGGCATCCAATGCTTTCATTCGATAGAGATAGTTACAGCAACCTGAAAAGAAAACAAATGAAATAAGCTTTATCTCAATTCATCTTTTCCTCATAAATGTCTAGAAGGACACTGTTACATACTGTTTTCTGCATTTCATATTACAAATCAGAAATTTTGACTTGGAAAACAACGCGGCAAAAGAGGGGCAAAGGTATTTCGACCTTATTCCCATTTTGAGATAAAAAAAAAAATACAAAAAATGTACCATCACCATTCTGACCCCGGTATGTGAGACGGTCGTCTTCCGCTGCCAAGAGGCGCGGCTCATAGCGGATGTCATTCACTTTGGATAAGCGTGAATCTATCTCCTCTCTCAAATCCTGCATTTACAGCAAAATATAAGTGTTTACATATAGTTGGAATGAGTCAAGGTGAGTTTCCATAGCAAGTTACAGAAGCTAAGTTGGTTATTTTGAATAATGGGTGCCTACACTAATCAAATGTAAAAAGTTAAAAAGTAAAACTTGCTGAAGTCAGTTAACGTTACCTTTGGAGCATTATGACCTAATGGTACATGTGGTCCTCGGCGAGACTTCATGGCGAACCGCATTATCTGCCTTTTCACAAAAATGAACAGCAACACAAACACCTAAAACGAAAGGAGAGTCCGAATTAACGTTAGTAACATAGTGTATCTCACGTTGAGGGACAGAGACACGTGGTAATCAGAATGGGGCTTTTTGCCCATCATCACCACCCTCTTCTTCACCTGTGTGTTTAACGTTACTTTACCGAATAGCAATGTCAGAAATGTTTAGCCAAAATCAGCGTCTTTTTGAGCTTCTTTTGCGCTTATTTTGAATACGAAAGAGACGAGAGAAGACAACGCTAAGTTAATCACAATCACATTCTAAAAAGTAACTTAGGCCAAGCAAGCAAACTTGGCAATATCTAAAACTAACGTCAATCAGCTTGCTAACGTCATAGTAAACCCTTACCAGACTACCGTAGGCCATTACAAGCACTACGTTGACGCCAGAAAGAGGAGAGTCTGACGACGACATGCTTAAACGCGTCAGTTATTAGATTTAAAGTTGTTCACATAAAGTAAATCAAATCGATTGTTTAATTCGAGATGTTGCCCATGCAAAACATTTCCTGTTTTGTTTCCCCTGTCATCTGACTTCTTCGTCGAGTGTGAATTTTGCAAGCGGATTGTAAGTGTTATAACACTGCCTTCTACTGTCATGGAGGAAGCATAGAGATAACTATTTTAAGGATGTCGGCTTCATAATAATAATAATAATAATAATAATAATTTTATAATGTATTTATATATGTATGATTGATTAAAGCTGTAGAACATTGCTTCAGCTTTCTGCATTCACCCATTGCATAGCTACCACTAGATGACATTAATCGAGAGGATAAGTCATGGGCGCTAGGATAACTTACAATTCTTAAATCAGGCTTAAAAGAAAAATAATTTGTGCATCAGTCAAAAGCCCTGTTCAAGGTCATTGAATGCTACCTATACAACAGACTGAAGCAATATGTTCAAGCAAAGTCTATACAATTCTTAACTTATTGGTGCCAGATGAATTCAAGGATTCAAGGAATTTATTTGTCACATACTTTTAAAAAAAGCTGTAAAAAAATGAAGTGAAATTATAGATGTTGTATACTGGTTCTTTTGTAAGTGTAAGTGTTTTGTAAGTGTGGGAGCAGTGATCTGAATGTATGGTGATGGGTGGAGGGGTAGGATAACTAGGTTGTTGTATTTGGTTAGTGGAAAGTAAAGTTTAATACAATGTGTGTGTAAGGCAGTCTATGGACGATGGGGTGATGTGATGTCCAGGTACAAGTCAGTTCTGTGTGTGTGTAAGTGAAAAAAATTAAGATTGAATGTGAGAGTGAATATCCAAAGTCATTGTGATGTGTGTTCGAATGGCCAGGGGATAAAAAACTGAATGTTTAAAATGTGATTTTGAATAAATGTGAATAGCCTATTGCTAAATGTGTAAAAACGGATGTCAAAGGCCGCGTTCAGACTGCCAGCCAAAATCAGATTTTTAGCCCATCCAGATTGGAACTGGATGGCGTTTTTGTAGTCTGAACAGTGACATACCACATGAAATCCGATTTTTGCTAAACGGATCCCAACCACCTCCGGGAGGTAGTTTCATATCACATTCGCATTTGGGCAGATGCGTCGCAGTCTGAACTAGAGATGTATCGTTCTTGACCGATTAGTTCAAATAGAACTAATCTTTAATGTGACTTTGGTAAACCTAATCGTCTTGTGGGCTCGATTAGTTCCTCATCTTTCTGTTTGGCGGTCGGCAACCAACTGAAAGGTGCATTAGCGCCACCATTGACTGTATATATACAGTCTATGAGCGCCACCGACTGGGTAGGATCGATTAGTTCAGTCATCACGTGACGGCCTCATTACTTTAAAGGCCCACTATGCAACATTTTTCATTTAATTAATCCATTTCATACTGTTTAGGATGTTAAAATGAGTCATTACACGGCGAACGAACGGTGTTGAATGCGCCACCGTGGCCTATAGCGGTAGATACTGCACTTGCAATGTTCAGCAGCGCGGACCGCCTCCAATAGAATGCAGTGCAATACAGCGGTCTTTAGAGGGAGCTCTTGAGAGGAAAAAACATAACGTTGCTGAGCCCCTCTTTAACCAACGCAGTCTGAGCCGGAACGTGCGGGAACATAAACGATTAGTTCATCTCTCCAGTGCTACTGCTTTCCAATCGTTCATTTGACACTGGCTCAGTTTTGGGGACGATGGATTGGGGACGATGGTGGCACAGGTGGTAGAGGTGCCGTTCGGCAACCGGAGGGTTGCAGGTTCGAGCCCCACTCCATCTGACTACATCGAAGTATCCTTGAGCAAGATACTGAACCCCAATTGCTCCCGGTGGCAGGATGGTACCTTGCATGGCAGCCACTGCCACCGGCGTATGAATGCATGTGTGTGAATGGGTGAATGAGAGGCATACATTGTAAAGCGCTTTGAGTGCTCATAGGAGTAGAAAAGCGCTATATAAATGCAATCCATTTACCATATATATATAAATGCAGTCCATTTACTCAGTTACTGTAGGCTATCTCCTCAGTCAAGTTTTAACGTAAAATTCAATTTGAGGCCATGTGATCATACTGTGGTGAAATGAATGGATTGAAGGGAATGTGTGGACACTCATTTTTATTTTAACCATATTACCGGCCAATCTGGCGGGGATATGTGGGTGTGAGGTGGGGCTGTCACATGGTGAACAACCGACTCAAAACAAAAGCCAGAACTTGTCAGATGCTGGCAGAGCAGGCATAGACCAAAGACCCAGGTAAACAATGAATTAATATTTGCTGTTTCTAATAGCATTATAGTTTTGACTTGTTTGTAGTGTGATCAACATTTGTGTAAGCAGTAGATGTGTTTGGGAGGTAACAGCCTAACATTTTAATTTAGCTCAAATGAACGAAGAACTAACGTGGAGACTGCATAGGTTTGGCTAATGGGGCTGTCAAGTATTTTTATAAAGTGAACAAGAGGACTCGAAAAAAGTTTATTTCACTTTGCTGACCGAGACACAAACAAACTTGTCAGTTAGGTGAACGGCTTTCCCCACCACTAGTCTGAACAGCTCCCAACACTCAGATTGGTTTTGACAGTCCATGACGTCACTTACGTGACGCCAGACAGCCCGCCTATTTCGAGTTGTGGTGCTACGTTACGAGTATGGAGGAAGATGCTGAAAACAATTCTCCTTGGACAGAGGAAGAAACGATATGCCTCGAAAATCTTTGGGGACATGGGTCTGTCCAAGCAAAGCTAGAGGGGATACATTGAAATAAAACCGTCTCTGAAAGTATTTCACGCACTTTCAGGGAAAAAGGGTTCCGATGGTCTGTTCAGCTTGTGGCAATTATATGACGTCTGACAATACACACGCTGGATGACTCTTCCGCTCGTTGCTACTGCAACCTGTCAGATTGGTCAGTAATGTGGCCCAGTCTGAACAGAGCCATATCGGATTTGGACACTTGCTAATAACAGTGTGAACAGTCTGCCCTAAAAATCAGATATGAGAAAGAATCCGATTTGAATCAGATTCGCCTGCAGTCTGAACACGGCCAAAGAGGTCCAAGTGTCAACAGTGCTTTTTGTAAAGCAGTTAGGTTCAGCAACGTTGTTGCATGTGCGTCAGCCTTGTACAATAAAGCCCCTTACCCACTCCCCAACCCCCGTAACCCAGACAACCTGGGGCTGTATAACAAAAACTTCCCAACTTGAAAATCCAATCTTAACTGTCTCATCAAATTTTCTGCCTCAGTGGCTCAGTACAGAGGTCCCTTCTCATATAGGCTTCTTGACGACGCCGCAGTATAGTCAGAAAAACTTTCAATGTGTACTTCAAGTATGTGACTTCTCATATTCCTAGGGGTGTAAATATTAATCGATTTGTATCGATGCATCAATTATGCAGCTGACGATTCAATGCATCGATGTGTCCGGAAGAAAATCGATTAATGCATTTATTTTGCCATTTGTTGTTCGCCTATTTTCAGCATCCGCTTGTATGCGTACTACCTACTACTTATCTGCGGGTGGTGCTGTCTTCATGGTTGTCTTCTACTGTACGTCATTTATACACCTCTTTACACTCGCAGCAGCAATAGTTGAGTCTGATAGTCAAGCAGGATGGAGGAGCAAGCAGTAGATAGGCTATTGAAGCTATACATTCTCCAGTCTCCAGTTACCTATAAGTAAACTGAAAATGTCATTTTCTAAATGTAACTGATTCATGTTGATGTACTTGAGCTGTAGACAAGACTGTAGAGGTTAGTCTTTGTTTTGTTTGTCTCTTTTGGCCATAGTAGACCTGCTAGTATGCACTGATTGTACTCCTAGATACAGTAACTGTTCTATATTTTCAATAAAAGTAAATCATTTCTATTTTTGTTTATTTATTTGAAACTTAATAGCTTTAATGTAAAAATATCGAATCGAATCGTATCATGGGGAATTCTGAATAATCGAAATTAATTGAATGGTTGGCTTAAGAAATCGATATCGTATCGAATCGTCATGAAGGCTCCGATTTACACCCCTACATATTCCTGGTGTTAAGCTTACCTTATGGCTAACAGGGCCATTGCTATGCTAACATGGTTTGCAGTTAGAGTTGGGGGCTGGGTGGTGTTGTATGTTGATCAATTGTCTTTATGGTAAGATTTTTCTGATAAATGATGTTTATAGATACACGGTGACATATTGAATGAATTGACTGAATGATTCTATTGCAGAAGAACAATATCATGTCTTTTCTCATGAGTTTTTCAGGACTCTTTACACCCTGTCCTTATCAGTTTGACTCTGTTTTTGTCCATTTTAAATGCTGTGCATACCCTTCCATCTTCCTTGTTTTTTATTGTTTTGTTTCTCCACCACTAGATTACACCAGATAGTAAACATGCTGGTTGCACAAGGCAATTTTGAGAGAAAAAACCCACAGTGTTTGTCACTGAGTGCTGTTGGGTTCTGCAGGTGACTCAACAGTCAATTAAACTTAAGAACTGGGTTTCATTATCTAAATGTCTCTTACTCGCTCCACACTAGTTTCAACCCAACTCTCTCTCTCTCTCTCTCTCTCTCTCTCTCTCTCTCTCTGTGTGTGTGAGAGAGTGTATTTGTCACAGTTAACACAGGGATGACAGTTAACATGTTGATGCTGATGAGAATAAGGATCTCCTTTGTGCCTGTTGATCTCAATCTGAGGAATTGCTGTAAATAGGAGTCTTGTTGGCCTTCCCACATGAAATGCACATTAAAGCATATTCCGTCTTCTCATTTACAGCCAGTTTGTTTCCCTCTTCGACAGTCTGCAGTCTTATCTTTTTTTTTTGTTCTTGCCTTTTTGTTGTTCCCTCTACCATGTTTGTAATATGTTTGGTTTCGTTATTGTGGTTGAACTACTGCTCCTTGAATCAACTCTAAAGTTTGCTGGCACTAGTTTGATGCAAACTCACACAGGAAGTGGTGAAGTTGCCTTGAGACCGTTGCTCTCTTTTTTTAGCGTGTGCTGAACACAAAGACAGAGCACGAGTGACTGAGACCACAGGAGACATCCAATGCAAAACAGGTAAAATTCTTTCAATGTTTCTGTTTTCACAATCAAATTATCATGGTTATATACAATCACCATAACAGATATGTTAATCCAACAGAAAAAGCTACAGTATAATTCCAGGCTATAATTCACTGGTAACTGTAGTAAGTGATTTTTTACCCCACCTCTCCATTCAAAGGCATGTATGTTAATGAGACAGTCAGTGATGTCATGCTGCTTGTACACATAACACTTTATAACGTCTCCAGGACTGAAGGCAGAACTATCTTTGTGCTGTGTTTTGTTTGGTCCTGGGGTCAAGTATAATAAGTATTGTTGACTGCCCCTTTAACCTTTAGTCCAGTTGTTGTCTAGGGTTGGGGTGGGGTAATGATATGACATGCATTAGACAGTACTGCCATATTGTTCTAGTTACATGTTGATTTAGACACAGAAAGGAGTATCAGACTGCACATTATGGTGGTGCAATCAGTTTAAATGGAGTCAGTTGAACTCAGTGTGGTTTTTGCAAGACATTCCATTCACTGGGTTGCAGAAGTGACATTACAGAACTGTCGTTCCACTGCTCTGTGCCACAGATGCCTCTTCTTGCTTAGTGTGTCTTTACATGGCGAAAACATTCAAGCTTCACACAAGTGAGCATCACCTTTTTTAAATATTTTATTTATTTTTTGTGTTTGAGTAGTACAGTGGGCAGCAGAGGAAGCCACCTCTTGAGCTATGGCAGCATGGACCAATGGGTTGTAAAATCTTGGTCTAACTGTATTAAGTCTGTATTCTTTTCTTTTTTACTCAGATTTGAACTCGGATTCGATTTTTGACGTTTGTTTGTGTGTGTGTGTGTGTGTGTGTGTGTGTGTGTGTGTGTGTGTACACGTCTGTTGCCTTTCCAAACATGGGGGTAACCTGAGTGCTTTCTGTGGCATGAGTCACCAGGTGTTCTTTTGTGTTGGTAGATGCTTTTGTGATATTTTGTGATATTCTTACCTAAAATAGGCGAGAGGTTTTACAGGTGGCCTGGTAACAAGCTTATTACTGTGATTGGAAGACTAGACTCAATGGATGTAGAGTGTATTTGCCACTTCTTAACCACCACCCACCTTCTACCGCCTTGTTACACACACTGCCTCTCTCTCTCTCTCTCTCTCTCTTCCGCTCTCACTCTGTCCCTCATTTTGTCTTTCTGTTCTTCATTAGTCCCTTCAAACTCTAATGATGTCATAGCAACAATAGGGATAGGGGCCCATGGGGATTAGTCTGTCTATGTATGTATTCATGGCTTTGTGCATTTGTGTGTGTGTGTGTGTGTCGGGTGGGGGTGATTAGGTCATATGTGTTGATATGTTTGTGTTTTTGTCTTTACTGTGTGTGTGTGTGTGTGTGTGTGTGTGTGTGTTGGATGGGGGTGATCGGGTCATGTGTATTGATTTGTTTGTATTTGTCTTCATTGTGTGTGTGTGTGTGTGTACGAGTGCATGTGTGTTTGTTGGGTGGGGATGATCATGTGTGTGGATTTGTTTGTGTGGTGGAGGTGGTAGAGTTGGGTGTGGGTGTGCTTGATGCACTCTGTGAATATACACCTTGTGCATGCATATCCCTGATGTTTGTACACCCATGTTTGTGTGTGTGTGTGTATGTGTGTGTTCCTGTGTGCCCATTCCCATGTTCACATGCATTAACATAATTGCATTAGTCACGGCTTTGCACCTACGGGTACATGTTCATGTCAGATGCCAGAGCGTATGACGGACACAGCCCTCTCTGTGTGCTTTCATTGTGTCCAGTTCCACTTTGTGTGTTTGTCCTGGGTATGACCCATTCTGCACACCAAAGGAACATGTGTCCAGGTGCCTGCAGATCACTTAATACACAGAGAGCTCTTTGTCACCCAACGCCATGCTTACCATGTTCACAGCAGAGGAATGCTGTCCTGTCAGAGTATGACAGATAGTATGGGAATCTGAGTGACGGAGAGAGAGAGAGAGAGAGAGAGAGAGGGAGGAAGGGGTGGGAGGAGGACAGAGAAGTAGGAGGAGTAGGATAAGAACAAGAGCAGAAGGAGTAACAATAGAAAAGGGGTATAGAGGAAAGAGGTGACAAACCAGTCAGACAAGTTTGTGTGGCGCTAGAGTGACGTCATGTAAAAATGACAGAGTGCTGAGAGAGAAGGACAAACAGAGAGGATGGAGGGAGCCTTTTCGCTCACAAATGCAGCAGGTGTTATTCAGACCTCAGGTTTAGTCCGGCCACAGGTGAGTGAGAAAGGGCGCGAGCGCCGCAGCCTTCACAGAAGGAGGAAGTGACCATGCGTAAGTGTGTGGTCGCCAGAGCAAGGAGAACAGGTGCTTCTGTAAACTGACACGACTCTTCCATTCATCTCCAGGAGTGGAGGTAGGGGCACACAAGCACACGCTTTAGTCCCTACTGCTACCACCAACACGGCGCTTGTGTGCTCTGCATACCTTGATTGCTTGATGTGTTTGTTTACAGGTTTGCCTTTTATGTGCAGGCTGGACTGATTTAGCACGGCTCTTCTGAGAAACAAACAGGTAGACATGAAATCTCCTTCACTCTTTCATTTTACATTTACATTTATGCAGTTAGCAGACGCTTTTATCCAAAGCGACTTACAAAACGAGGATAACAATCAAGCTACATAGCAGAAACCTTAAGGAGCATAGTGCTAGTGCTCTTTCCTCTTTCCTGCTTTCTTTTTCTATCCTCGCTCACTATCTGGCTCACTTTGCTTTGCTTTGCTTTTACCATACGCATGTTCTGTTTGCTTTTCTTGTTTAAATAGCTCTTGTTGGAACTCTCCCATGCTCTGTCTCCCCCCTCCTTCAACCAGTCAAACACTGTGCGGACCCACATCTTTAGATCCCTGATCAGATCTCCAGTTCTTTCCTCTTTCTCAAAAACAACACTGGGCGTATTTTGGGTCGTTGGCTTGATGCTTATTTGATGCCTTTTTGAGTTTGTATTTAAGGCGGGTCAGCCAACCTGCTGACACATCACAGTTTCAGTGTTATCGAGCTATTGTGTGTTCACATTCAGGTGTGGTAATCTGTGATTATATCTGTGTGTAAATCTGTGCCTTGGTGTCAATCGCAGTAATCTCTTTTCATCAGAACATGCACTTTCAACCTGTGTAGGTCAACTGGATGATTTTGTTATTTGATGTTGTTGGCAGAATTATGCTAGGATATGATATGTATGTTATGATATTGTGTAAACCAATTGTGCCCTAGTTAGGATTGCTGTCTGATGTGTTTTTCCTGTTGTGTGTTTGCTAATCAGGTTTTGTCAGTGTGTGTGTGTGTGTGTGTGCATGTGTGAGTGTGTGTGTGTGTACATGTGTGTGTGACAGAATACCCAAAGCATGTTGCTTATGTAAACAGACCAGACAGAAAGAGAGAGATGTCTTAAAGTCTCTGAATGTGTAGTACTGACAGACACTGAAGTACAGCAGAGCCTTGAGGTTTAAAAGTTGCAGGTTACATGTAGTTTCATTTAGTGTGACTGATGTTTGTTATAAAACGTTGTCAACGGTGTCAGTTGAATTTCACCAATAAAACGTATTGGGGGGGGGGGGGGGTAGGTAAATGGAGAACTAGTTCATGAATTGCCTAATAGAGAGATGTCTTATTTTTCTGTTAATCTATAGTCAGGACATTTAAAGTATTCATAAAGATTACTTAGCAGTATGCCACATCTTCACTGAGATAACTGAGTGTATTTTGGAAAGATGAGTCCTGATACAGAAACCTCTTTCATTTCCTTTTATTTCCTCTTTTTTCTCTTTCATACATTTTGTCTCTTTCTCTTCGTCATCTTCTCAGATTACTATAATCAGCCTTCTTTGCCCTGTAAAATATCCCGCTCTTTAAATACACCATAATTAAGTTTGGCCCTCTCTAGCAGTGGTTGCCTATGACTGACCTGGATATGGTTACCAAAGCATTCCAAGGAATTAGATCAGGATTTGAAGGAGGGACAGTTTAAGGAAAATAAACTCTGGCCTTGTCTTTTCTCCACTTCTTGCAGGCATTTCAAGAAAACAAAAGCCAAAAGGGGGGGGGGGGGAACAACACCATAAATGACAAGGGATTGAAACAGAAGACCATTGGTGCTCGTTGGAACCATGGTTAGTGACTTGTGGAGGCTGTTGACAGAAAAGGGACTGATTCATCATAGTGGTGGGGCAGAAGACTAAGAGGAAAACAAAAGAAAAACAGAATTTATCGATATTGAATGTGTGGATGGACTCTAAATGGACTGTCAAACCTCAATGAACACATCGATATAAACACACATGTGTGTGTTTCTGCTTAGGCCTCAGTGGATGTTTGGGCTAAAGAGGTTATGGTCACATATGGGCTTGCATATTTTGTGTACATCATGGTTTCTCTTGTGCCCCACCAGATCGACACAACAGTTTCCTTTTTTTAACAAGACGGATTATGTTGACTGAGCTCAACAATGACACAGTCTTCCTGTCATCATAACACACCTGTGGATTGCAACATACATCATCTATCCACATTCTCCAGAGTAGCTGCATAACTTTGAGTCGTTTCTATTTTTTCACTTGGATTGTTGTCATATAATTATGTTAAGTCTTTGTTTTTGTTTGACACTGAGTGGTATGTTTTCTTTCTGCATTTTTAAACATTTTTTCTGAACAGACCAGACTTAATGGAAGGCTATGTGAGACGGAGTACCAAATATATATAGGAAAACCACTGGATGTTGCCAAAATGGGGGGGTTACCAGAAACAGTGTTCCAACTCCATTACTAATCAAAATCAGTTTTGTCTGTATGCTTATATTATAATTCTGCTAATCAGCTGCCCAGCCCGGTGAGTCTTTAGCATGACTGCGCCAGTGCGATCAGCTGTTGTGAATTTGAACACACTGCCGGAGTCATCTGGCATGAGGAACAGTGGCCGCTTGGCTGAGTCACCGTCAGAGAGTCCGGTGGCTAGGTCAGCAAACCGCCCCGCACATGGTTCATCCAAAGCTCGCTTTATTGTGCGCTCCGCCAACTCTCTTTCTCTCTCGAGCCTGGGGTTTAGAAATGCGAATCTGAGGAGGCAGCACCAAGTCTTTGAGGAGGAGGCTGGCAGGGAAGAGCGAGAGGAGGCAAAACAGGGAGCAATCATGGGAGAGCCCATCCGAGGAGTCTCTGTTGTCCATCAACCACACGTTTCCATGGAGAATTGCGTTGGCATGGATGTAAGAGAGAGAGGCAGAGCTCCGTGTCGTGTTAAGTTCACACCTGGCACCAAGATAGCTAGTGACACAGGGGACACCCAAAGTGGCACCGCTAGCGATGTAAAAGTCAGATTAGGCTTCGATACAGATGATCCAGGAAAGGCCAACAGCAGACAATTAGGAAGCACAAGAGGAAGAAGTGAGTGGAGGAAGGATGGCATGCAAAGCAGGAGCAAGAGCCTGGACTGGAGAGGTGGAGTAGTGAGCAGAGCCACGGTAGAGATTCAGGACGCCCCTGGACCCTCTTCTAGACGAGCAGAGAGTTTAGAAAGAAAAGGAGCAAAAAACAGCAGCCTTGATTGGAGGGATTTATACAAGGACTGTGAGGAGGTTGGCAGCTTGTCATCTCGGATACAGGCATACCGTGCTGCAAGTGGGAGTGAGAAGCCTACCCCTTCATTAGGTGTGGGAATAACAGGGACTTCATCCTTAAGGTTGAACAGAGTTGCACATACTTTGGAAAAGACAGGAGGGGAACGGTCTTTACCACTACGGCTCAGATCTCAAGACACCCTGAAGTCACCTGTGGAGGGGTGTAATCCATGGAAGCAGTCAAGTCAAGACAACTCACCCTTTGGTGGATCATCAAAACCAAATGAAATCACAGGAAACCAAACCATCTGGGATCGAATTGAAAAGCTCTATGGAGGGAGTGGATCAGATGATTCAAAAGCTAAGCGTCATTCTGCTCCAGTTGGGGACTGGCTTGACAACTTGCCTTCGGATTCTAATTTAACCCAAGGCCAAAGAAAGCTGAGTTCAGATATTGGTTGCTCATCCTACACCATTTATGGCCTGAGTCCACAGATACCTCATAGCATAGAGAAAGGTGGAACCTTTCCCAGAAGATTTAGTCAAAGTGAGGGAAAGTCATTGGAAGACTGCTCTTTCTCAGAAAGTATCTCTAGGAAAGACACTTCACCAACTCGGACATCATTATCCTCACAATATAGGGAAAGATCAGTTGAGAGAACAGCACTTTATCATCCAGAGGTGGGTCTCTACACCAAGTCTTTAGACAGAGCCAGAAGCAGGTTCTCGGCCACAGCCCAGTTAAAACATTTGAGAGAAACGGAGACACCATCAAAAGAGTTGAGCACAGACACGGTTCCCTTACATCTGACAGGTGCTGGTGTCAACAAGAAAATGAGCTTAAAAGAAGAGAAGTCCAAAATTACTATGGATAAAGACGGCACTAATCTGAGAGCAAAAGAAAGGATGACTGCTAACCGAGGAGATGAGAGTGGATGCAAATTGCAGCCTGATTGCCTAGATAAACAGAACATGTCAAAAAATTCTCAAGGGACATTGGCCACGGCTATTAGGTTATCTGAGGCAAATACTAAAGGTTTTCCATCTTCACTGTTAAAGAACCGCAATACCCCAGCCAAAGAGCACAGCAATTGTACAGAAGATGAGGATGTGTTTGATATCTGTGTCAATGCAGGGAAGAAGCTGCCAATGAGAAAGCAAGACAATGAGAAGGCTAAATGTAATAATCCTTCAATAGACTCAGTGCGGAACACTATTCATAAGTTTGAAGCATTGGCACAACAAAGCCAATCCTCTTTGCAGTTCCTGAAGTCCAGAAGGTTCTTTTCTATGCCAGAGGAGCCAAAGGACAGAGGAGGACTAAAGAAAAGTGAATCCGATCACGCCTTGGGACGAGTACAAAAGGGCAGGAACACACAAAGCAAAGCTGGGGTCGCAAGGTCATTCTCTGTGGATGAAGTAGGACTGAAATTGGATAACCGCGACCAGTCTGAGGTAGGCTTGAGAACTGGAACCACAGAACTACCCTCAGAAGGCTTTAAATCAATTGTGGACACACGAAGGGATATTAATAAGAGAAGAGTCATAGATGAGCCAGATTCTTCCGCTAAAACCCTATCCAAAAACACAATTACAGTACCAGGCAGTGGTAAAAGTACCTTTTTCCAACCATATCACAAAAACAATAACAACTCAGATGGACGGGCCTTGTTTGTGGGGGTTGATTCTGCCACCCTTAGGAATATCTCAAAAGTTTCAGATGCTTCAGAGGACGATGCTGATAAGACACCCACAAATTCTCCTGACAGGCTTCCCTTGTTGGCTCCCCTAGGCAGTGGCCAGCTGCCATCTGCATCCAAGCCACATGTCTCCTCAACTAACAATGTCCGTCATCCATCTGATGCTGGCTCAGAGCCACCTACCCCCACAAATAGCATCCACTCCACTCATGGCCCACTGCACAATTATAATCAGAAGGGTCTCACTGATTGGCCTCCCCTTGATAGACTTTCTCTGCTGGACAAGGTGGGGGACACTGGGCCTTTCTGCGCATCAGTAGCCCGGTGGAGCTCAGATGAGGAAGATGATGACGAGGAGGATGGGATGCAGAACCTGGACTATGATTCTGACTCAGGTGAATCGTCTGTGACCATTACCAGTAACATGAGTCGCAGGAGTTTCTCAGTCAGGTGGGTGACAAGTCCTAATAAGTCAAACAAACGAACACAAAGATATGAACACATACTTCATATGATCATGAATGTACTAACATCTCCATCTTGCATTCTGAATCTTCTCTTCCACACCCATTAACACCCATCCCACCCTTTAGTTTGGCAGAGCTATGTCATTTTGGAGGAGTGGACTACTCCCCTCCTCATGACAGTGAGGAGGATGCTGATGATGTGCCCTCTGGCCGCTCAGCCTCTCTGAGCTCGGACATCTCTGCCCTGTCCTGTGTCACGCTCCTGGACTCTGAGGAGCTTGACAACCTCCTGCAAGACGTCCAAAGCCTGGGGGATGATACTTTACAGGTGAGGCGTCTTGTAACTTGAGCTTGAGTTTGGTCAAGCCATGAGACCCATGAGACGGGGATGCAAGTTGATGGGTGGGATACATCTTGTCGATCTTGTCCCGGGATACACCCATCTACAGTCTACTATTGTGTAGAGTGTCTTGTAGCCTTTTATAATAAAGAAATACTTATTGTAGTTGTATTTTGCAAGCAAGACTACAGGAGCTATCCCCAGTCTAAGTGTTTACACATTTGTATTGCATGCCTTCCATGATACCAGGATCTTCTGGATAGGCTACTTTTTTACTTTTAATTTAAACCGGGACTAAGCAACATTCTGTTTTTCTCTCTCACGAGCTCCCTCTAAAGACCGCTGTATTGCATTGTATTGCACTGCATTCTATTGGAGGTGGACCGCGCTGCTGAACATTGCAAGTGCTGTATCTACCGCTATTGGCCACGGTGGCGCATTCTACACCGTTCGTTCGCCGTGTGACTAATTTTAGCATCCTAAACAGTATGAAACGGATTAATTAAATGAAAAATGTTGTATAGTGTGCCTTTAATGTCCTGTTTTTAATTTGGCAATAAGTTCCAAGTATATATATATATATACATAGCATACCATCATAACATTTTTCAGCTAAAGTCTTCTAGTGCATGTGTGTTTGTGTCTCAGTGTGTGTTTGTGTGTGTGTTTCACTGTAGAACTACAATGATGTCGAAGTGGTGGTCCTGCACAAAGAAATAGGCTCTGGTCTGGGCTTTACTGTGGCAGGAGGAATAGACCAAAACAAAGCAGTTACAGTAGGTGTTTTATTTCTTTTGAACATTATGCATGAACAGCTATAGAAACCTATAAATCTCTATGTGTCTCTCTCATCATCTTCTGTCAGGTGCACAAAGTCTTCTTACATGGTGTGGCAAGTCAGGAGGGCTCTATTCAAGAGGGTGACTTGGTGCTGTCAATCAACGGTACCGCACTGCAGAACTCCAGCCACTGGGAAGCACTGCGCACACTGCGGAAGGCCAGAGGGCGGACCATGGCTGTGGTGGTGCTGCAGAAAGGCATAACTGGCGAATCAAATAAAAACCTGACTGACCCCTCACGAGGACCTCCAAGCGCAGAAACGGGTGAGAGGGAATAAAAATTGTTGTGTTTGTGTGAGGTGGGAGAGGGTTGATACAGCAGCAGCAAATATGCAGAAGCAGAAAAAAGCAGTTGGGACTTAATAAATAAAAGTCCCAACTGCTTGTCTAGAATAAGGCTTGGTTTATATGAGCAGTCCATACGTACTGTGGACCCAGTGCGAACCGTATGGATATCTGTTTTTCAATTTTAATTTTGCTCCAATTTAGTACAGTAGATTATCTTATTTAAAACCGTTGTTCACAATTTTCACATTGGTTACAACCCTGAATGTGTCAGCACACTCATGTGTTTAGGTCATAAGAGGTTTCACACAAAATGTATATTTTTATTACATCACATAATTGTGAAATTCATTTACTGTGTGTGTGTGTGTGTGTGTGTGATTAGGTCGGCAGCTCCGTGTGACACTGAGAAAGCGAAGCTCTGATCTAGGATTCAGTCTAGAAGGAGGGGTGGGGTCCAACCTAGGGGACAGGCCACTCACTGTCCAAAAGCTCTTCCATGGTGAGGAGAGGATGAACACACCCACACAGACACAAACTTCACACACAAAAATAGTATATTACACAACTGTGTACATGTACATGTAATATAATTGTGTATGTGTTAAAGAGCCATTTAATATTAGATATTTAATTCTTACTTAGTCTTTTTAATGGCTCTTCAACACATACACAGTGTCTTTCAAAGCACACTGCAGATATAATTTTAAAAAAGTCATTTTCAATTAATAGATTAGGTTTTATATCAAAGGAAACTTGGAAGCATTTTACCCTAAATTTGATGAAATGGGAAAGGATATTCCCAAAACGGGAATCGTTGTATATGGAAATATTAAACATATAAATATCTACTAAGACCTGGGTGAATGTGGTGTGAAATAGTATAATGCACTTGTAGTTCAAATGTGGTCACCAAAGAGGGCACCATTTAACCAAATGGACCTTTTAAATCCCCATCCTAAACACAAGGTTTTAATTGGGCTTGTAAAAAAGTATTTGAGCTGATGAATTACAGTTGCATGTATTGCATTTAAACCTCAAAGAACAAAACAATAGTTCATTCATAAATTCTATTTCCCATTTTAAACAATAGACCAGATTCAATCAACCCATAGCAATTTTGTTGGCTAGCTGTGAGTAGAAATAAGAACAAGAAATGATACAGATAGATAGAATAGCAGAACAGCAGCCAATACTAACTGACCCTATACTAACATCTCAGTTTTGATTTCTTGAAGTCCATTCAGTTAGAGTTAGCTGACTGTGGCGTACAAACTTTCATTGTTAGTATTTCTGTTAGTATTTCTGACAGTACTTTGTTAAAAACAGTGCGATGATTTGATTGACCTAGGGTGCTTTAACAATGTGAACATGTAGATCACTATCTTGGGTGTTGATCTGGCAGGCGACCCTGTAGGAGACATCTGTGCTGGAGATGAGCTGCTGGAGATCGAAGGCCAGAGTATGACTGGTCTAAGGCGTTTAGAAGCCTGGCAGTTGATTAAGAAGCTTCCCCCAGGCCCGGTGGAGGTGCTGCTACGCCGTCCTCACAAACCGCACTGACAGTTTCTCTGCCAATAGACATCCTGTTGTCTTTCATACAACATATGTCCTGTTGTTGTTTTATGGTAATCTTAGTGCTAACAGGTATCCTGTTGTAGTTCACTGATAATCTCAATGCTAAAAGATGCCCTTTTTGCCACTTAACGACACAATCTTGTCCTGTTGTCATTCCCAATGCTGCCATAGCAACTATTTATAGAGTATTCCAAGCACTGGAGGACCTGCCAAATTGTTTGTGTGTTGTGTGATGACATTTCTTGTTTAGAAGAAATGCACAATATTTATATACATTGCGTCCATTTATAACTAAAGCTATGAAGTTATAATTAATTATCTCTTTTAATAAAAATCTATAGCTTTCTATTTTGTAAAAAAAAAAATCTCTTTTCTCTTTTGTGTTGAATGGTACACTGACTATTACCAGTTGTGAATGACCAATTCAGGTTAGGCTGTTAGACCCAGTATTGTTTTCAAACGGCAAACATTCTGTGGTTCAGATACTGTGTGAATGATTACTATAATTATTATATATTGTCCCCATCGTCATTCTTCTTCCTGCCTTCAGGCCAAATTGGCACAAAGGATAGAAGCTGATGGGAAAAACTTTTCTTTAAAAATGTCCATATTCATACCCTGGTTAAGAAAAACTGTTGATTTACATATTTTTTATATTTTCAAATGTACAAATGTGCAGCATCTGGAAAAATTATTCAAATCCCACTAAAGGTGCATAGGCCTATGTTTACATTTCCTATGTGTACAAAAAAGGGCGTCATTTCCAGCTTGCAGTTGTCTGCAGTTCCCATACCAACCACATGAGGGCAGTGTTGATGTTCAGAGCTGTAGCTTTATCTCTCACACAGTTAGTGACTGTACAGTATGTAAATCATTTGCAGCAAGGTGAGATGGCCTAATGTTTATGACTGAGTCTGAGAGCATCTTATCTGAAAGGCTGAGAGGTCTTATCATAACCCCAATTCTCAGCAAACTCAAAAAACTGACTTTCCAGCTCTTTCACATACCTTAGTTATGAAACCACAGAAGAGAATGTAGAGAGATGTAGAAATATGTCATAATCTATACAATCTTTGTCTATTCTTGTATACTTATTTACAAATGTATGCCTGCATATGCGAAAGCATATTTACAGCAGCATCGACATGATTACACAAGTTGGAGGAATGTACCCTGCACTCTGTCTTATTTACAATAAATCAGACTAATCATGTAGTCATTACCTGTTGAAGGAATGACCTTCCAAATTATACAAGACCAAGGATATCCCTCTTCACCTTCAAGAACCTGCTCTTGTGAGGGCAACTCTTCTATCTATTTATGGCTGTTTGAAATTAGTGGCAGTTACATGCAAGTCAAAATAGGTGTAAAATGAGTGAATGTTTAAAACCAGTAACAGATAATGCAGATTTCCATTCCATTTCCCTAAAAGCATGGTCCCCTCTTCTGTGTTGAACGACACAGCGGAATGCCTTATAAGTACAGCCATGAGAATGGAACAGAGACTTAGTGAGTGCATTGTAACCTATTTAGGAATGTGTTTGTAATGCTTTGTGAAGGCTGGGTTCACTGAAAGCATAATTCTATGAAGACAGGCATGTCATTCCTAGAAGCACATGCTGCAGCATGACTTTAGAGGCGGTTATTGTTATTGAGGGTTGGCAGTGGTATGTTTAACCAAATGGTAGGCTAAATAAATTACTTGTCATTTATAATGGATTAATTTCGTTTCCCTGGTAAAAAAAAAAAAAAAAAAAAAGCTTTAGACGTTTTAAACGTTCTAAAAAATCATTTTAGTATCTTATTTTATCAAGGCAGCTGTAGCCTACTGGCCAGGGCTTCAGGCTTAAAAACTTAAAGATAAAGGTTCGATCCCCAACCACTGTGTTTTTGTCTTGTGTGTATTTCAGTAATGTAGCTGTTTGGATAGATGCAGAGACCAATTTTCTTTAACTGCCCTTTTTCACACAAGAAAATCATTGAGGAAAAATACAAAATACAACCTTGATCAGAAAAAAACGAATCTGTCAAGAAGGTCAGCATTAACACAAATGCCATAAAACACAATAGGTCTAAATGGCATCAAGTAACTCCAGTAATCTCAATCAGTTATTATATGACAAGTCCCTTTTCCTCATATGCATTTTGAATAGATATACTAATGAAGGGGGAACTTCTGATCTCTTTTTAAAATCTGGTTATTCCAAGATGCTCTTTTTTCCCAGTTGTGCCAAGGGAATTGTGAGTCTCTCTTATACCTTCTCGCTGTGCATGGGCAGTATAAACATAAGTCGTTATTCAAGCAAGTTTGTAATAGTTTCAGTTGACGGGAATTTCTTAGTTATTTTTTTTTTTACATTGAATGAGGTGTCTGACATGATCCTGACAGTAATAGCGGGAGAGTACAGGCAAGGACAGGGTCTGCCGGTGAGAACAAGCAGGGAGAATGAAGAAAACACGAAAGGTGCTAACGGTGAAGAAGGAACTGGTCAGACAATGCATGGGGGAGTTCATTGGCACCTTTGTTTTATTGGTGAGTGACTCATATTAACTTCTTTTCACACAAAGCTTGAATCATCAGAAAATACAGCACATCAGTCTCACGTGTAAATAAATATGAATATGATCTAGAGATGAACTAAAGTTTAATTATTGTGTTTACAGCAATTTGATGACCAAGTCTTGGTTTGCATATGCATCTGGATGAATTATCTCATATCTGAAAAATCAATTATCTCATTGAGATGTGTAACATGTACATTTACTCGGTACACACAAACAGACATGATGAGCCCAGACACTGATAACCAACTTAGCAACCAAACTGAACAGGGGGAGAAGCAAAGTAATTAAAAGCTCATAGAAATAAAATGCTTTCCCGGTTTGCAGCAAAATACAGATTTTGAGCATTTCTCTTTAAGTCATGAGGTCTACTACTACTACTACTAACAGCTCCAGCTCTGCTCATAGCAATTTGTTTACATTTGATCATATAGTTTGTAGTTTATAACACAATGCCATTTCAATTATTTAATGGTTAATCTTTCTATTACTAAATAATGATTATTACATTTATATATTTTCACACTCTCTTTGGCATTGTCCTTCTTTTGAAAACTATAGGCAATAGTGTTTGTGAAAAAATTGGTTCAAATCTTTTCACCCAAACTAAGATTAAAATACAGTCTTCCTAGTTTGTGAATAAAACAAAACATCATCTTTTAAACCCTCCTGTAATTAATTTCCTGTTCGTGCTTTATTGTGGAGCATGGCTTTTATTGCCAATGCTGCACAAATTAATGTCACATAGACCTTTATGACTATTACATGACTCTGGTTGCTGTAATCACTAACTTTATGAGTTTATGAGCCCACTGAGGCAATATTATCCACGAAGGACAGATTCTGTTTGGTTTGGAATAATTAAATTTGTGCTTGTTTTTTGAGTTTCTTATCTAAATCATCCTCATTTTTTATTTTTGTCAGCATCTATTCAATTTAAAATACACTTTCTTCTTTTGCTGCTTGACCAAAAACCTGAGCAGACTTGAATTTTTCCCCTGACACAGCTGTTCGGCTGTGCGGCAGCTGCACAGGTGAAGACCAGCCGTGAAACCAAAGGTCAATACCTTTCAGCCAACTTGGCCTTTTCTGTGGGGGTGATGACTGCCATGTACCTCTCCAAAGGGATCTCAGGTAAGTAGCCTGCTAGCCTGCATGAATGGTGCATATCACAGATGGTTACATAGCAGAAAACAGTCTGGTTCAGCCAGGACCCCCTTCAAAAACTAAACCTCAAGTGCCTCTCCTTCTACCTTTCAACCCTGAGAGGGCTGGTTCAACTCTGATGTCTTGAAAGAACCTCTAAAGTCTAACAAAATGTTAACCCTCCCTTTAATCTGCATTCATTTTCAGCTGGTTTGTTTGAGCGTGACAAAAAAGGTTTTGTATTCAGTTGTTGTTGTTTGTGTGTCTGGTGTGTGTGTGTGTGTGTGTGTGTGTGTGT
>JAGFZM010000050.1:317855-338049 GCA_017657215.1 Limnothrissa miodon
GTGTGTGTGTGTGTGTGTGTGTGTGTGTGTTAGGAGCTCATCTGAACCCTGCCGTGTCTCTAAGCTTCTGTGTGTTGGGTCAACTGCCCTGGAGGAAGCTGCTGCCATACTCTTTGGCCCAGCTGCTGGGGGCCTACCTGGGTTCAGGGCTTGTGTACTGGGTCTACTACGGTAGGCATTTCTATACCATTTGCCCAATTTCATTAATTACACTAGCATCATATCAAGGGTTCTTAAGTAGAAATTCTGGTTAAATGGGAAAACCATATTCATTCATAGCCCTGCTGTTTAAGGTCACACAGTCTTGATGGTAGAACATAGAATAAGAAAATTTGATATAACATTAACCAAATAGCGAAAAATTATTACAGATAATTTTACTATAACTGAATAAGGCACAATGACTTTCAGTTTAGTTTAGTTTTATTTTCCTATGCCCCATTTGGTTACAGTATCATCAGCTGCTGGTTCTTTCATATGTTATATCAATTTGGTTCTTTTTCTGCATTAGATGCCATAATGGAGTTCAGTGGTGGTGTGCTGTTGGTTATTGGGCCCAATGAAACAGCCTCCATATTTGCAACTTACCCCAGTGACTTTATTTCCTTGCAGAGAAGCTTCCTGGATCAGGTAGGTTGTACACTAAAACATGTCCAGGAATGTCAATCTGATGTGGCCGAAGACCTTGTTCATTGTTTCAAATGTTTCCTTTCACTTGGTGACCCTTTTGATATTGGCTACAATATTACACCAACAACACTGCGGCTATTGTGGAGTGTCATGATAACAAAGACATGGTGCTGTTTTGAGTGTCTTATTTCATGCAGCCTTGAATTCAAATGAATGCATCTACTGTCTTGCTATGTTATCTTGCCCTGCTGTTCTCTCTCTCTCTCTCTCTCTCTCTCTCTCT
The DNA here is from genome assembly GCA_017657215.1 of Limnothrissa miodon. NCBI lineage: Eukaryota > Metazoa > Chordata > Actinopteri > Clupeiformes > Clupeidae > Limnothrissa > Limnothrissa miodon. The sequence continues at coordinate 318,769 of JAGFZM010000050.1, forward strand.
CTCTCTCTCTCTCTCTGACTCTCTCTCTTTGTCTCTCTCTCTCACACTTCGTCTCTGTCTTTCTGCAGGTGGTTGGGACAGCAATGCTCATGTTGAGTATTCTACCCCTAGGCGAGGAGAAGAACACTCCAGCACCTCCTGGTCTCATCCCACCCATAGTGGGGGCCATTGTGCTAGGGATCAGCATGGGGATGTCCCACAACTGTGGGGCAGCCATCAACCCTGCCCGTGACCTTGGCCCCCGTCTCTTCACTCTAACCGCAGGCTGGGGCACAGAAGTGTTCAGGTCAGACAGATACTACTCCCTCTCCCTCACCCAAACCCAATGCACCCCTCCCCCAGCAGATGGTGTAGTTGTGTTGCACCTGCATACCATCGATATAAGCGCTACAGACTATTTGGACACTCAAGACTGAAAATCACACCATATACTGAAAGAACACTGAGTTCCTTGCTGGTGTTATTGGCTTGAAACTGCAGATCCACCTAATCTATCAAATCCATTCTGGTCCACAATCACCCACTGTGATGTGCTACATATACAATAATGTATTGTGTCATGGAATCACACAAAAAAATGGTTACCTCCTGTGACACACCTTACCTCGGTCTGATTTAGATAGATAAATAGATAGATAGATACTTTATTGATCCCCAAGGGGAAATTCAAGGTCCCAGCAGCTTAAACAAACACACACAACATATACTACAGTGTACACAGGATGATAAGAAGCAAATCAACAACACAACATGACTAGATCAGCATTACTTTAAAAAAAACAGCAGAATACAAATACTAAGGGTAGAGATGCGCATGAATGTACTGTGGTCCAGTATGAGGTGTGTGTCAAGATAGTAGTGCAAATGAGTCCAGTAGTGCAACAGTGCAAGGTTAAAATATAGTGACCAGCAATAAATATGTGCATATGTACAGTAAATATGGGTAATAAAAAATATAAGCATAGCAATTGAACAGTTCTATAAATATATGGACAATAACATAAAAATAAAAATAGCCTAATAATATAAAAATTACCGCATTGGTGCAAGGATAAGTCATATACGGGTTCATGCATCAGTCAAGTATGAAGGTCAAGTATATCAAGTTGCAGTTATTGTTATTGGTCAAGTATTAAGTTACAAGTATAAAGAGGGGTTGTGGGCTTGTGGGCTAATGTTGCCAGTAAGGTCCGTAAGCAGTGTCAACAATACACAGTATTGTAGAAAAAAGTCTTGTAAGTGTATAAGAGGGTGAAGGTGCAGATAGACTATGCAGAGAAGTCCAATTCTCCTTTTCCTTTCAGTGAAGCATTGTAGAGTTGTATGGCCCTGGGTACAAATGACTTCCTAAGTCTGTCAGGGAGTGTAGTCTCCAGCTCATCAAGCTCTTCTGCTGCATGATAGTGCTGTGGAGTGGATGACAGTCATTGTCCAGGATGTTGAGCTTGTTCAGGGTCCTTTTGTCTGATACTGAAGTGAGGGCACTCCAGTTCAGCTCCCACAACAGAGCCAGCTTTCCTTACCAGCCTGTCTAGTCGCCCAGCATCCCTCTTCTTAGTGCTTCCTCCCCAGCATGCCACAGCATAGAAGATGACGCTGGCAACAACAGACTGGTAAAACATCCAGAGAAGCTTGCTGCTAATAAGTCTACCTTCCATACAGTTGCTTGCATGCAGCTGCCAAAGCTGTAGGTTTGGGATGCCGTACAGTACCAGCATGCTTATGAAATGAAATGAAGTACACTTTTAAAATACATTTTGGTTTGTGTCAGCGCATTAGAATAAAGATACTGTTGTGTTACCCAACCATACAAAGACAGTTACGTCCTTTGACACCCATGTACAACATAGACATATGGAATGCAAACTTTTACAAGTGTGACACTGTCTAATTTCATTCTATTTTCCCTGCAGCTGCTACAACTATTGGTTCTGGGTACCTCTGGTAGCCCCCATGATTGGTGGGGTGCTGGGGACGGTCATGTACCTCGTCTTCATAGAGTGGCACCTGCCTGAGACAGAAGCCAGTGAGGCCATGAGCGAGCTTGCAGTCACAGACTTCAAACCCTGGACAGTTTCACAATGTGAAGACCATAAGAGCAAACCAGAACAGACTGTAATGAAACAAGCGTACATGTAGACCTACGGCCTGCTAATAGAGACAATGGCAGGCCCTGCTAAATACTCACTCTGTATCATTCTTTGCTATCACTCATTACAGTTAAAAATGTAAAATAGATCACCAGCATGTGGGAATTGTATTTTAAAACACTTTTGATAGTGGATCACACATTACTTGACAAATTATACATTTATTCAGCATATATACATCCTATATATTTATGGGGCCTATTCTTCTACTTCTCTAGTGTTGAATTGCTTAGGTTAGCTGTGGATTTGGGATAGTTTGGCTCATCATTTAATGGAAATGTATGTAGTGTACAGAAAGAGAGGTATGTTCAGGGGCTTTGTTTGTATTTAGACCTATATCTTTCTGTGTGCTTGCTTTTGTGCCAAAACCCAAGTTGTGTAACTTATTATTGTGTAATTAATTACCCATGTTGTGTAATAATACAGTTGTGTTTTTATAACACTGATTGCTGCAGGATCAATCATGATTTACTCTGTACTTGTCCTCTATAGATATACAACCAATACCATCTTCAAGATAAGACACTTACTACTCTTTAAAGTTTTTACAAACATCTAACTGTTATTATTGTACATGTCAGAAATGTTTGTGTGTGTGTGTGTGTGTGTGTGAGGGGTGGGGTGGGGGGATGAGTCATCATGTTCTTTCTAAGAGACGTGAGCCAAGTTTTATAGAAAATGTTTCTTTCAGATAAATGTTGCATTCTTTAGAGTGTGTTATAAAAAGTTAGTGAGAGAGCATTACAACATTTCCAACAAAGTTAATCTCATAGCTTGATCATAAAATGGAGAAGTCACAATGGAGAAGGGCAATTAACATAAAACCTTTATTAAGAGAATGCCTGGCTGAATTTTTTGGTGTCTACATCATGATTGTGAGTATGGACTGGCAACAGATGCCGATTCACACACATTTCTGGACAAGTGTGGAATAGCCTGTCAGAAACATTAAAACACGCACAATACTTTGTATTACATGACCTTGTTTCAGTGATCTATGTCTGTGTGCTCTAGCAAAAGGAAACGAGAGGTACAATGCAAGCCAATTTTGGAAAGAAAGTTTTATTTTATTATTTTACCATAGGAAGGAAACATCAGTAATTGAGGGATGTCGCTCCCTGTACATTTTGCACAAAGTAAAACAATAGCATAATTTGGTATATCAGTTTTGGTATATCAGACACCAGAAACAGGAAGGTTTGTTTGCTTTGTGAGTAAAAAAAACAAACAAAATCAGTGATTAATGTATTCTCATCCTTGTTAACTTACCTTAAAGGTTTTTGGTGTGGGTTCGATGGCCCAGATGGTCACCAGTGAGGGCAGTAAAGGGAGTTATTTCTCAAGCACATGTGCTTTTGCCCTGGCTACTACATTTGCCATATATGTCTGCAAAGGGGTATCAGGTAAAGTTACAGTTTGACTGTTTATAATGGTGCATATGAAGTTTTGGTTAAAAATAATTGATAGTCTGACCCGGAGTGTAATTGGATATTAACTACATTAACCACCGCATATACTACCATTTGATTAATGACCTTCTGAGATATTTTAGGTTTACTTTTTCAGATGTATTCCAATTTAAGATATACAGTATCAGGAAATGTGTGTGTGTGTGTGGTTTTTTATTTTATTTAGGTGCTCAGTTGAACCCAGCTGTGTCATTGGGTTTGTGTGTGCTAGGAAGGTTTCAGTGGCGGAAGCTGCCTTTCTACGCTCTCTTCCAGACACTAGGGTCTTTTATAGGAGCTGCTACAGTCTATGCTCTTTACTATGGTAAGCGAAAGCATGGAAGATAGTGATGATTGTAACAATGATTATAAGAATGATGATTAACAAAGATGGAGGTGGTGGTTACAGCACTTGTGAAGTGAGAATTATGAGGATGACGATATGATTATGGCCTCACTTTTTGTTTCAGATGCCATTATGAATTTTAGTCAGGGGAACCTCACAGTCACTGGGCCAAACTCTACTGCACACATCTTCTCCACTTATCCCTCAGACTACCTCAGCATTTTTAATGGTTTTGTGGATCAGGTGAAAACAATAGCCTTCACAACAATAGCTTTATGTCACTTCACTTCTCTCACAACAGAACAACCTTTAGAACTGAATTATTACTTGTGTATCTATTTATCTATCTGGTATTTTTTAAGGTTACATCAGAAGGAGACTAAGTCGGACGAGGATAAGAAAAAATCAGAGCAGAGTTTTATTTACAATGATCCACATTATGGGAGAGATGGCATGTTGCATAAAGATCCATCAGTGCTCTAACTAGACAACTAAACTGACTTTAAGTATGATTCCAAGATGGTTGATTATCACAGTTTATGTGGTCTGCACTGAATCAGACTTTGATTAGTACCAGCGTTGTCTGCTAGAGCAGTTAGCCAGTGGTATGGACAAATGCAATCGCACAAGCATCAAACCTAAGACCTATGACTAAACCTTCTACCTTATCTCTAATCAGGCCTAGTTTAAACATAACTTGCATGTGCCATCTCCTCCTCCATCTCTATCCTTTAATTCATGTATCAGGTGATAGGCACTGCTGTGCTGCTGGTGTGTGTTCTAGCTCTGCAGGACCAGAGGAACAGCGGGACGTCTGTGGAGCTTGAGCCTCTGATGGCAGGACTAGTCATCTGGGTCATTGGCCTTTCCATGGGGTCCAACTGTGGGTACCCCCTGAATCCTGCTCGAGACTTGGGCCCAAGGGTTTTCACTTACTTGGCTGGATGGGGAAGTGAAGTGTTTAGGTGAATGACATAAAACACACTTTTAGCTGGTAATTTTTGTTACCGTGGTTTATGCAGAGACTAAATATAAATTTCTCAAATATAAATTTATGTAGGCCTAGTGTAGAGAAATGTTGTGTAGTAGGTCTAAAATAAGTGTAGGTCTTAAGTGGTCTTAAATGTGTCTAAGATGAGGATGTGAATGTGGATATTTTTCTCATGTGAAGTTGTTAGGTGTGTAGTCAATACCATCATTAAAAATGTTGGTCTTGGATATCCTATCCTTGGATATCACAATGGTCATAAAAAGTCTGAAAAAGGTCTTAAAGTCTTAAACTGTTCAAACCTGCAGAAACTATAATTTCTATTATCACTCCCCCCCCCCCCCCCTGTAGTGCTGCCAATGGGTGGTTTTGGGTTCCTCTTGTTGCCCCATTTGCAGGAGCTCTGATCGGCACAGCTTTGTACTACCTCTTCATTGAAATGCATCACTCACCACTGGAGCGATTGGAAGATGAAGATGCTCTCTGTATTGCTAATAACATCCCTGAAATGCACTTAAATATGCTCAGTACAAAAAGGATGGATCCTGAAAAGTCAGTGACAGTGAAGGTTAACAATGATTGATTTTGTGATTTTTGTGAGATTTACTTGTAGGTCTATACCACTCATATATTTAGTTTTGTACATTTAAAATGTTTCTTTTTACTCTGATTCTCCTTGTATATTTAATATCTCTTATGGTGTTATAGGCTGTGTGTTTCAAATAAACCATATATCATTGATACAGCTATGTAGCACTGTCATGCAGACAGTAGTTTCAAATTTCTGAGTGTCCAGCAATATGAGGCATTTTGCTGTAATGACCACAGGAGGGAGCAATATAATAATAAAGAGCACATGGCCAAGTGTTTTTTAGACTTTTAGACAGACAACCGTTAGGCTACTTGATTTGGTCTCAACTTCTGATTAAACATACTGGCTACTGATAAGTTTGGCTAGGCCGAAAATATAGGCCTATTGCAGGCTAACAGATTTAACAGTGGGCTAAAACTGCCAGGCCAAAAAAGGAAAACTGCATTGTATAATGTAAAATCAATCACTGCTTTAGATATATGACAAATCCTTTTATTTGTTGAAAAAGAAATGGCCTAGGTCTACGTGGCGGGCCTAAATATCAAGCAAAGCACAAAGCAGCAAAGATAGGCGCCGATGTCCAGAGCAGCAATGCCCCTCCTATCTGTCTCGCTTCCTCTGTTCTAAACGTCCGCTACCTTGTGTGTTCTACGAGCTGAACTCACCCACCCCCCAAGAATGTCGTTTTAATGGAGAAACCTCTGCGCATTTACCTACGTTGCCTTAGCCCGGAAGGATGCTTCATTTAAAAAACGGGAATGAAAGCAAGACAAACTGGGGTAGACTCACATGTACACTGTCAGCGCTGACATACGAAGCTGATAAGGTAAATTGGTTTGACGTTAATTGTGTAGACAATTAGTTTATTTAACGCTAACAATTGGTAGGCTACATATGGCTGTTCCAACACCACAGGGGTCAGTCAACCTTGGCAATCTTTAAAAAAGAAGGTCTGTGTGATAACTGCCATTAAAAAGTGAATCTCATTACGCTTTCTGCTCTAGTGATATTGTGTAACAATTATTTTCAGCATCATTACACCACTCTGCTCTGGACTGATGATAAATCCTAAACCACATAATACTTGGCAGCATCACCAGAAGACAGTCGCTCTTCTCGAAAATGTTCGTTAACGTTTGCAAAAGTAGCTACTAGAGTGATTAACATGTTACCAGTCGTGTTTATCTGATACTCTAAAAGGTGAAGCATTTTTGTTCTGGCCTCAAAAAAGTGTTTGTAACGTAACGTTAAATTACCATATAAAAATAATGTATGCCACTTGACTGATGTTTTTAAAACTTTGTTGTTAGCTCAATGCGTTGTCATGGATGTTGCGTTAGCTAATCTCAATGATGAGTAAATCAAGCTAATGAGCTCGAGCGCATAAACTTCATGGCTAACGTTACATAGAAATACCGCATTGTACCAGAAAACTGGAGACAGTCTCTTGTCATAACAGTTGGTGTGGTATTTTGTTCCTAAATTTAGTGTCATTCCAGTATGAGTCGTTTAATTTCCAATAAACCTGGGTTAAATGTTAAAATTATCATCACAGCCTTCAGAGCATCTGAAATGTTAGTAGCCGCCTGGTACCATACTTTTGTAAGTCAAGTCCCCTCTCCTTATTAGGCATGGTAGTCCCTGTTCATGGCACTACATCGTTGTATTTAATATGTGAAGGCTCCCAGTCACTTTAATTAAACTCTCAGAATGGGCTGTATTTTTGAATTTTACAGAGCACAAGATTCTTCCTTGAAACTAAAGAAAGAGTTGAAAAAGAGCCTCCAAGGTTCTCTGTACACTACAAAACAAGCTTCTCTGAACCCTCCTCTTAATGACAACTTTCTTGGTATAGGACAATAGAAAAAGGCAGTGTCAGTTGACTTTTACACACTATTCTCCACAACCTATGAATTGGCTATTGAGTAAACATTTCCTGTGATTTCCTATGATGACATTTCCTACATTTACAAATTTTTATTTAGATCTGGTGTCATTTAGTGAGCTACTGTTTAAGAATTTAAAAAGCTTCAATACCATACAGTAGGTGTGGTTCAAACAAACAATGTGTGATGCCTTTGATTTGAGTGTCCTGATAGTGGGCCCCTTTGATGGCAGTGTTGTGTGAAGACGTGGGTGGTGCAAGTGAAGGGCATATGGCAAGTAGTCTACTGTACCTAGCGTACGTGGAAGCTTGGCGCGCAAAGTCTGTGTATGACTGTGAGGTTTGAATAAATTGCAGCCTTTTTATGCCCATTCAGTATCTAACTGATTTGTGATTATGTGACCAGTTGGACTAGTGTGTGTACCTCACCAGTGTGTGTTTGTTTGGGGAACTGTACAAGGTGTGGGTTAAATCAGATTCACAATTTAGTGACAAAACTAAACACATTTTTCTGTAATGATAATATATCTGGGAGCTCATAAATCTAAATCAATGATATTAGTTCAGTGATACTGTATTAGGCCTACTGTATCATTTCCACTTGTATTCTACAGTATTTTGTCTGTCAAATATCATTGCTGGCTTTTCTCTTTTGCATTATATTCAAATGGTTTTGAGAGACTGCAGAATGTGGGCCATTGTGGCTGCCTCATGAGCATTGGATGCTTGTCTGTGAAACGTGTCTGTTTGTTTGCTTGTAAAACCGCCCAGGCAGCAGATTGCTGTCATTATGAACTCATCCATGTAGCCTGGTGCACCAATGTGTCCCTTTAGCCCAGTGGCACATTTATATTTTGTGTTTAGATATGTCATGGAGTGCAAATAAGACTCTTATCCCCCAAGAGATAATGCTAATTACACATTGAGTATATGTGTGTGAGTATGTGTGTGTGTGTGTGTGAGACTGCCTTCCGCTCCTGACACATAGTACAGCTATGTAAGTGTGGGCCAACGCACGTGTGGGTGGGTGTGATCTGGCGTCACCTCTGAGACAGCCAGACAGAGATCAATCTGCCAGCAGACCCCCAAGAGGGAGTTGTCAATGTCAAACCCTGCACCTCAGCAGGTGGTAAGGCTGAGAATGAAATGTTTCTCTTGTTTGTTATTTTTGTTTTGTTTTGCATTGTTTCCTTTAGATTTATTTCACATGCTACCTAAATCATATTTGATTAGATATTTCTTATCTACTCCTACAGCAAAATCATTGTTGTCGCTATGTCTCAATTAGGTGGAGTGCAGGCAGGGCTGGTGTTCTGATAAAAAGAAGAATATTGATGAGTAATAGCCCTGTCCTAGTCAAGCTTTTGCTCTGATTTTTACTTTCTCATTGGTCCTAGTTCAAATAAATGTTTACTGTAGTTCCTTAGTTAGCAATAAGAGAGACAAACTTACTTAAATTCACCCATGAACTGCAATCAGTACTTCAGTTCACCCATACAGTTCTCAAAACCAGTGAATGGCTGACATTACAGTAACAGACATGACTCATATAGCCTAGGCTTTGTGTTAAAATAACCTACTGATTGCATGCATTATTTGCAGTATAAGGTGTTTTTGTGAAAGGAGTTTTATTGTGTGTATTTTGTGGGATTGACGCAGTCATGTATATACAGTATGAGACTGGTGATGTGATGGTGTGTGTTCTTGTGTCTGTGTGTGTGTGTGTGTGTGAGAGAGAGAGAGAGAGAGCGTTGCTCGGCTCCACAGTGAGTGAAGGATTAGATAACCCAGAATTCCCTGACTGAGCTGTCTGTGTCCCCTGTCTTACCCTTGAGATCTTGTTGATGATTGTGTTTTTTGGTGTGTGTGCATTTGTGTCTCTGTGTGTGCGTCTGTGCATGTTTGTTTGTTTGTGTGTGTGTGTGTGTGTGTGTGTGTGTAGACTCTCTGATGGGAAGGACTGGTGGAACCTTTATGGTGTGGAGATGTTCAGAAAGAGACCCCCTCCAGGTAAGGTGATTTTTTCAGATAAGGTTGATTTTTTTTGCTAATCTCATTCTCAGTGCAGTCAGGAAGGGGTCAGGAATCTTTTTGTCTTGCCAAATATTAAAAAATTTCCATTAAATATTTTTTAAAAATGACTAACTATACATTTTTCAGAGTATATGCCTAAGTATCTTATTATTTTTAATAACATTGTTATAGGTTTGCTGAAGCTAACTAATAATATATAATTTTGGCCCTACTTCTTGTCCCATGATAATATTTATACAGAGTGGTAGCATTATTTTGGGGAACAGTGTTATTTTCAAGAAGAAGGATGGTATAGCAAATTTATGAATTGACAGTTTAAAAACTATATTTGAGGATGTGATATTTGTCACGTCCTGTGTACGTGTGTGTTCTCTTCCCCTATCCTGACTCTTGTGTTGTATCCTTCCGGCTACTCCTGGTGTTTCTTCCTGTCTGTTATCTGTCACTTCCTGTCTCCTGTTTCAAGTCAAGTCAAGTCAAGTCAAGTCAGTTTTATTTGTCAATTTCTTCACATGTACTTGACATACAAAGGAATCGAAATTGCGTTTCACACTTGTCCCATGCGTAGACGTTGACGACAATAAAGTGCAGATGCACAAAAAAAAAAACAATTCTAAACAATAAGGTAATGTTAAGTAAAAAAAAAAAAAAAATGTAATGTGTCTGCATTACAGGATTAAGTGGAACAGCTTTCATTTTCAGACCCCAAATGCCTTTGGTTGCACACTACTGTGACCGTACATAGACTGAGTGTATTCAACTTGCATACTCATCTTGCATAGGTCAAAGGATTTGTTTTTTTTCCCAATATTTAGACTATTAAGCTAGATATTGCTGTGCAACAAACTTTTAAGAAATATTAAGGTAGGCTAATTGATGAACATGAGTGACATTGTTTTTAGTATTGTAGTGAAGAACAGTAAAACACAAGTATTTGCAAACAATGACGTTGCGAAATAAAATTTTTCGTTGCCTTCGGGTTTATCCCTTCAGGGGTCCAGCTGTTAGCTTTCCCAACCTAAATTTGCAGTTTGCGCTAAAACTTCTCTGGCTTTATGTCCTCAGGTTGCAGTGGGTGTAGCGCTTCAAGGAGTTTGTTTAAAACAGGGGTTCTTAAAGTGAGTGCCGACCGTGACGCTTGTGCAGGGATGCTGTGGAATTCTTGATTTATATATTATATATATATAATTTTTTTATATATTTTTTAAACATTTATAACATTTAACATTTATTTTATGCGAGGCACCTTGGCCACAAGTAGTTTTGAAGTTGTGAAGTGTCTGTTCAAGAATTAGGCTAGTAATTCTGATTTAATCATAAAATGTTTCTATGCTTGGGATAATTTGGAAATATGTTTGAGAAGTGAATGCAAGATAAATTGAGTAATCGACTGCAAATTAAAACATCTTTCTAAATATTGTGATCAAACTTTTTTTAATAATGAATGACAACAAAATAATAATCATTATGTGGTTGCCAATAAGGCCTAATACACTAAATGTGAAATGCAAAAAAATAGCGCAGTTGGCTATTCAGAGTGAAAAGTAAGAATTAAAATTTAAGGGGTGCCGCAGATGGAAAGCGATTCACCTAGGGGTGCCCTGACCTTTAAAAGTTTTAGAACCACTGGTTTAAAACACACATTTTGTTAGTTACATTCTTCGAGTCAGCACATGTTGCGATAAGAAATTAACTTTTAAATCACTGGTTGTTCAGTGCAAGGGCCAGATCAGGGGCAATTCTACAAGGACTGTGGCCTACCCTGGCCTCTTGCCAGAACTGCCTATCATGAGTACAGATATTTTTCTAATCCTATCAAGATCTGTCAAACAAGATTAAGACAGACACAGCATCTCATGAAATTCTGTTTAGGATTGAAGAGAGACTAAAGTGTTTATGCTGCGGTGATAACTGCTCTCTCCTGCATTCCCTGAATGCTTGTTTTGGTCCAAGCCAGTAAAGAGCTTCACTTAAATTTATTGGTGGAGCCTAAATTTATACCTGTTGCTGACTTTGTTCAGATCCTGCCAAGACCTGACACTTATGAGCTTCCGAAACTTGTTCACATAAGCTATTCACTCCAACAAATTTCTGACAATCTGACAGGTGACCCTGAACAACAGGACTTTAGATTGATTCACAAATGGATGTCTCCTTGCAAATGATGCTTATAACACGATATGAGGGCTGTTGTGGGCCATGGTAGATAATGCAGTTCTAATTCATAGCATCCACTCTACAGTGATGAGTGTCGTTGAGAAGTGCTTGGGGATGGAATAAACCACCCACGGTGAACACTCACAGAGCAGACCTTGTGAGTTTCGTGAAACTCATTACTGGAAAGCCTGCCAGACCTTTTCACAAACAAATTGTTTCATCGCTCTAATCCCCTTAAAGCTCACTGAGATATCTACTATAAGCTAGCTTTCATGAGTGTATGGCCTAAATAATGTTAAATAACTGTTCTACTTTAAAGCCACAGTTTGCTACATAAATGGCTGTAATTGTGGTAGGGTAGGAGCAACATTTAAACAGAGCTTCTGGATGTTTATCCCCTGATATTTTGATATAGCACTGTTAATGTTCTCTCTTGTATTCAAGCCATTAGTAGGGCAATTACCGGTGTCCTTTCTGTAACTAAATTTAGGTCTGCTTGAGAGAGAGAGCGATAGAGAGAGTGTATGTATCCGGGCGCACATGCCCTCTCTAAGATTGTTCTGTTTGTGAGAATTGGCACTGCTGCTTCACTGATCCCTGAGCTGAAAACATTTGTCCCCCTGCAGCTGCCTGTCTGGCAAACATACCTGTGTGTGTGTGTGTGTGTGGAGGAAGCTCCAATGTAAGCCAGTTATACCAAGTAAATAATGATCAGCATTTATCTTAAGGAAATGAGTTAGCCCACAGGTCCAAATCATATTCAGAGGTGAATCCCCTTGTCACTATCATGCTCGGCATTGCCCCCCATCCACCCACCCCATTAGATCACTGCTGTTGTGGACTAAGGCTAACTGTTGCAATGGGCCCTTATCACTGGTCATCAGTGTTACAGGTTGAATTAAAATCATGGTATGCTGTTTTAACCTATACATATAGCCAGGGTATGAGCTCCACAGTTGGCCTTTTTCATGACATACTACAAGGCACATGACATACAGTACTACATTTACATTTGTGCATTTAGCAGACACCTGTCAACTTTTTGTCAACTAACAATTACTTCAGGGCCAGTCTTTCCTAGAGCAAGTCAGCATTAATTGCCTGGCTGCACAACCCCACAATTTCCATGATCAAATGAGCTGCATTCCCACAGGTGCATCTTGGCCACATACCAATAGGGGTTTTATACTGTTGATATTCAGCGCATGCTTGTTTATTTGCTTGTTCGTGAGCTTTGAGTAAAGATGCTAATAGACTCATTAAGGTGTCAGCAGAGAGTCAGTGCAGTTTCCATGCTCCCACAGGTTAGATCTCTAGGCTAGGATTCTTGGTTAGTTTTTTATTATTTTTTTAACTGTTATTTTTGTGATCTAAATATTAGCCTAAAACAATATAGGGATTGGAATTTTTGTCATGATGAAGCAGCCCAATTCAGTTCCTCTTTTTCTTGGATGTCATGTCCTGTTTTTGAGACCTAAAAAAAAAAAAACAATTTCAAAACTGTCTGGGATTTTGATCTACTGCCCCAGCTAGGCCTATACATTGAATTTCAATTGTGTTTCTCTGTCATTGACATATTAATCATGCCATATGCAGAGGCTTCTGTTCGCTTTGCAGTGTATGGAAGTGAGTAGGGGGTGTGGTGAAGTACGGTCTGATGGTAGAGCAACTGTCATTGGTCGAAAATGTCTTCTGTAAACTTTTAGTTTGTCAGTCTGCACTTCAGTAGCGCAAGTGCCTTGTTTACCATAGGCAAAGCACATCTAAGCCAACCTGGCATCACTGCAGTTATGTCGAAACATAAATGTATGTTCATAGAGGAATTAAGAAGAAAGTTCCCATGGGTTTGCTATTTGTAGTCATGTTACAATAATGCATGTTCCTTTGTGTTTGAGGCCATCATGAGCACAATTCTAATGTTTATGTGTTCTGCCTTCCTCATACTTAATTGGTCTTGCTTTTCTGACGGTGAGCTTGATACACGCCATAATTCAGTTGGTTGAGTTCAAAGGTGTAATACTTCAAATGGAGGTGCTAGTAGACTATTGTGTTGCACAAACTCAAGATTTTCTTGTTAAACCTATTTATAAGCAGGCCACATCACTACAATACTTTAAAAGTTTTTTTTTTTTAAATCAGCGAGCATTAAATAATGTCAAGGGAAGCAATGCGTACATTTCTGGGTGTTTGTGTGTGTATGTGTGTGTGTGTGTGTGTGTGCACAAGCGCATGCACACATCTGTGCGACTGACCTTGCCAGACTGAAGGCGGCCTCTGTTGAAGGTTTGGCAGCTTGACTGTGTGGGAGGCAGTCTGGTTTGTGTTTTTGCTCTGATTTTCTCCAGACCTGTCACAGATACATAACAAAATGTCTAGGACATTCTGCTGGCTGCTTAATGTTTTAAGGAGGGACACCAGATGTGACTGTGACACAGATTCACTCACCACAGTTGACAGAGACCTTCTCTTAAGCGTGCATGCAGAGTTGTAGCCTATTTGTTCTTCTCAAAGACGCTTGTCACTCAAGGTCAAATCTAGTCTGACAGGCAAAGTAATTTATGCTCTAACAATGGATTATGCAGAATTTTAAACATACAGTGTAGTGTATAGTTTCAGGAAAATACTACCAGGCTGTGTGTGCGTGCATGCATCCCTCTGTGTGTCAGTGTGTGTGTGTGTGTGTGTGTGTGTGTGAATATGATGTGATGTGTTGCACACTGACTGACTGTGCAGTGGGCTGTTACAACAAGGATCTATCGCTGCACGTGAGTGTGTGTGCACCAGACTAAAGAGCCTGTTTCTCTGGATGTGGCTCTCAACCGCACGAGACCCATACACGTGCACAGACACCTGCCTGACCCAGTCGCCTTCTGCAGTGCTCCTCCCACCTGACCTGCTGTAGCCAGTGCAAGTGACTCACATGAAGTGCCATTGTGGCTCAGAGACCAAAAAATGAGCAGTTTACTAACCTTAACTCCTTGAGTCAAGATGGCTGATAGTTGCTTCCCTCTAGTGACCTGTTTTTTCCCTATTCCCCTGCAGAGGCAGTTGCCCTAGTAACGTCTGGGCTTTATTCTGATTGGCTGGCTACTGGACCAGTAGCGTGCCTTCCTGATTATGTCATATAAAATAGCATCAAAGTTGGAGTGGCGGTGCTCTGTTTGATGCAAAGAGAGGTGGAGTGTTATTTGATATGGGTAGTAGGCAGGCGGCTTAGAATATCCAGAGGAGACTCTTGGATGATGCCGCAAGGTGTTCAGTTACAGTCTAATGAGCCAAAATAAGATAGTTTCTTTCTAAATCGTTTGATAAACGTAAGAGCAAAAACTTTATGACAACGTGTTAAAGACTCCTGATCCTTTGCGCAAGAATACAGTGCGCTATAATGCACTTTTATACAGTATCGCGATTTGTCGCCAAGTAATCCGATCTAAATCAAACACTTTCACAATTGATTTAGTCAGCGCAATGTAGACATCCCGTCATGAGAACGTCCCCAGGACTATCTCAGACCTAATGACCTTAACGGTCTGCGGCAAAGCTACCCGGCAGAAGAGCGGCGAAGAAATGAAATCGAATTAATTTCCTGGTGCCCGGCAGACGCGCTCTGCAGCTCGACCTGAACATCTGTCGCTGCGTTTTGACGGAGCTGGATCTGTCAAAACAAACGAAATGTAACGGAAACTTTTAGAAGAACCACTCCGCACCCGACCAACATGACTGTTCCTAAAGACATTCCTGACAAGTGGTTCCCGATCGTTCTTCCACTTCAGCGGAAGAAGCAGAACAAAGTCGTCGGCAGTAAAAGGAAAAGAAAGGGCAAAGGTACTGTATTGTGCGCTGTTAAACTTTTGTGTCAGCTTCAGTTAGTCCGATGTATTAACATAGATCTATCAGATAGGTGTCACTAGATTGTGTTAACTAAGACTGCTACTAATTTGTTGGAACCCCGTTATAAAGTGACCATTTTAGTAATGCATAAAATCAATGTCTTCCTCTTTTAATGTTCCTATTAAAACAGATTCCTGTTAAGTTAATAAAAGCCTGTCCCCTCTCCATCTGTTGTCACTCATTCCTGTCTGCTTTTCCTCTCATATGAAATCACTTAAAATATACCACACCTTGTGTGTGTGTGTTGGTGTGTGCAAGTGCTATGAATGGAACTTCTCTCCTTATTAATTTCTCCCTTATTTGTGTTTTAAAATTTTTAAGTAACCCCACCTCAGTTGGCATACATTTGTGTTTTTGTTGCCCTGTGTTGGAATGACTTTTGTTGCTATGTGTTTGAATGACTTTGAAGGACATCTTCGTCTTCTACTTTGTGTGTTTGTGCGTGTGTCTCACTCATCTCCTTGTACTTTCATGAGTCACTTCAGAGTCCAATCATCCAAGGCTGTGCCACTCTGCCAGTTCTGCCAAGTCATTTTCACCTCACTGTCACTGTGCCAACCCACTTTCAACCTGGCACTACCACTGTCCTCAAACACTCTCTCTCTCTCTCACACACACACACACACACACACACACACACACTGGCTCACCTAGAGCATCGCTAACAAGAGCAATTGGTGCAGTTCTTTCAGGATGTGTGTGTATTTATTTGTGTGTGTGTGTGTGTAAGTGTGACAGTGAGTGTGTGTGTTGCTAAAGTAGGCTTAAATACAGCAAAGTCACATTTATGCTCTCTCCTTTTCTCTCTGAGTGCTGCTGCGTCATTGCTAAAGCAACATTAGCCAGCGTTGTGCTGATAGTTGAGCGCTCACTGACTGTGGGCCAAGTGAGCAGAGAGGGAATTCTGCAGCACTAGAGAGGAGATCTGTTTTGGCTTTATGGGGCTTTTTATATCATTCTGTTCTCTCTTTGTGTGGTTGTGTATTTTTTAATGACTTTCCATGTTATTACTTCTTTGAGGACATCTTAATTTTTTTAAGTACATCTCGTCTCAAGTATCTGTTTAACTGGTGTTGAAATAAGATTCTGTTCTACCAGGTTTGCACACAGCTCTTGCTCACTTCCTAAAAAGTGTGTATGTCCTCTGAAGTTCGCTGCAGTCAGATTCAGCCCAGTTCTTGAGGTTCGGTCAACAAATGACAAGCATCTGTTTCAGAGGAGATTTAGTACTCTTTTTACTCATTCTACTGTAGAATGACCCAGTGAATAAAACAAAACCATTATGAACATTTCCTCAAGGTCATGAGTGTCTGCTTGAGGATTTTTTAAAGGGGCATTCATCTAATAGATTCAGACAGCCTTTCCTTGATTTTTCTCAAGTGCAATTCACTGCTAGCCTGGCTTGCGCGACAAAGCTCATAGGAGCTTAGTCTGGCCATCCTACATTACTAAGCGTCTTCTGGGAGGCGGGCTTAACCTGCGTCCATCAGATGCCTCTGTATACTACTTGACGAATCTACAACCAATCAGACCACTCATTCCGATGACGTATGCGTAAGCTTGTTTCTCATTGGTGCCCACAGATTTGGGAAAAAATATTTAATCTAAAACGGCAGCCTGGCCAGACTGACTTGCTTGCGAAATTGAATGTAGCGTCACAGGAAGTATGGGCGGGCCCAGGCTAATTCACTGCCACTGCTTATTTGTCTTTGTTTGTTTGTCTCTGGTGTGATTACTGTCCCATGTGCACTGAATAAGTCATTAAAACCACTCTGTGCATGGACAGGAGTTGCTAGCAGGAGGTCCTTGGTGAGCCATTGGTGATACTTCATGACAGGCTGTTAAAAACGCAGTGTCTCTTAGTCCTTTCAGCTGACGTCAGTGTTCCCCAATGTCCTCATCCTTCAAAGAAAAAAAAAACAGCAGGAAGAGAGATGAGCCATAGCTTCCCCATCCGCAGTTCCATTAAACAATCTTCATGGTGCCAATCGCCATGGCATCTCTGACCACTCGGCAGCTAATCAGATCCGACAGCTGATGATCGAGGTTGTTTTGGTAACTTTCTCTGACCAAGATTTACATTTTTTCTGTTTTTGCCAATCAGTGATTATTATAGCCATCAGTGGATACTGGCCAAAGGACACCTCTGCCGGTCGGGGTACTATGTGTCCACTGATGGGCCCCAGTGAAGGGCTCTCCACAGCTCTGGTGTCCACTAGCCTGTTTCTCTCTGCCCTTATGGCACCCTGCTCATCTGCAGGCTTGCTCTGGGTTCACGCCCCGCAGGGGCTCAAATCCCAACTGACACACATTGCTGGGGGTGCCAGAGTAGCTGTGCTTGCTAAAAGCGTGCATTAAGCTAAATGAAAAGCGCATTAGTTGCTGATGTCTGGTGCACACAGCGTAGCACTCCTTGGCACCCACCACCCTTCGCCTGCTCCGTCGTCTCACGTCTGCTCTCATGTCAGACAGGGCCCATTTCCCACTATTTCATATTTAAGAGAGGTTGTTCTCGCCGGCATTTGTTCTTTGTCTGCATTTCCCAGGCCTGCCGATATTTACAGTTTTTAGTGATAAATAAAGGACACTAGCCAGCATTCATAAGTAATATTCTGGAGGTGATTGCTGATTCTGCACATTTTTGTTGCTTACATTTGCATCTCAGTACCATGGATGGATAGATGGTGAAATGCACTATATAGGTTTAATCAACACTACAGTTCTTTGACATTAGGTGGCAATTAAGTCACCATGATGTCAATAAAGTGTGAATATAGAACATGCACCATGTAAAGCACGTTGTTGGGTTATGGGTGCATACTGTATGCCACTGTTGCCCAGAAATGACAATCAATTTAGAGGAATGATTTTTGTTGTATTACTTTACTGAATGAATTTGAATAAACTGTAATCCCCATGGGTAATACATTTATTGCCACATTTGGATATGTGTATTTTGTGTGTGTGCGTCCATGCATGTGTGTATGTGGAGTCCACTGAATTAGCTCTGGGCTGTATTTCTGTGGTTATTTCTGTATGTAACCACCGGCTGCTTACTGTATGGCCACCGTGTTGTTTTACTACAGTAGCTGTTCTTTGTTGTGCTAAAGGAAGCTTTAGGCAGTTTGCTGCTATAAGGAAGGCGGATAAAAAGCCGGTCACGTGCAGTAGCCCAGCGGCTGGGCTGCTAATGAGCACAGACCCAGCTGGTAACGTACTGGCACGCTGGGCTTCTCCTCTCTGGGAGTTGTGGTCATTTGATATGATTATGGCACCAGTGTGGATGATAAATTGTGACACTTCATTGCATTTGCTATTATTGGAGTGCTTAATGCCTATCTCTCCTGCATTTCCTCCCTAATGGAACTCTAAATGGGTCTATCTCACAAGCCATTCGGACGGGTTACTAATGAGGTTATTTTGGTACAGTAGGGTAACATGGTTCATGGTGTTTTTCCAGCACCTTTTGGTCATTGACCTTATGTGGGTTAGTGTCATAAGACAAGAGGCAATAGAGTGTAGACGATAACTACACTGTTTGTTGTGCAGCCAAAAGATGAATGTTTTAATACTTTTTGTATGGATGTGGTCTGTTTGGTGCAGTTGGTTGCAGCTGGTTCATAGAGTCTCACACATCTGCTTTAGTTTTGGAAGGCAGCTGCCAGCGGTGCGTGATCTGGGAGCGACCCAAAGACTCTGGAGGCTGGGTGCCTGGTGCAGCCGTAGCATCCCCATCAGAGAAATGTGTCTGTGCCGATGGGGAAGATGGGGAGGATGGCTGGGCCGCCGG
>JAGFZM010000050.1:356352-385234 GCA_017657215.1 Limnothrissa miodon
AGAGAGAGAGAGAGAGAGAGAGAGAATGATAAATACATAGACATATTGATCTCTGGGTCTCTTTCTCCTCTCTCCATGTCCTGTGCAGGTGTGCGAGAGAGAGGATGATGGCCCACTCCAGGGAAGGGAGCAAAGGAGACGAGGCTGAAGGCTGGGCCCAGGCTTGTTCCCTTGGAAATGGAATTGGAGTTGGTGACCCAGCAGGCTGGCCCCGCCCCCAGGAGAAGGAGAAGGCTGAGAAACCAGCAGCAGAGAGTGGTGGACCCGCCCCCTTCCTGCTGGAGTCCATCTCGGGGGAGTTTGCCTTGGTCATCAGTGGCCACAGTCTGGTGAGTCAGAATTAATAGAAGGTGGAGTAACAGTTTATATAACTGAACACTATTGCATATTTTTAGCATTCCCACTTTCTTTTTTGTCTCTCTCATGCTGGTTAGGTCTAATAATTTTCTTTTTATTATGTATGTAAATCCCCTGTCTGTCTCTATTTGTCCATATCTGTCTCTGTCTCCTATCTTTCTGTCTCCCCATCTCTGAGTTTCTTTTTTTTGCCTCTAAACTCAGGCCGGGTTCAAGACGAAATGTCTCATTATGTAGGGGTTATGTTTTATATATAATTTATTAGCGTATTTTAAGCTATTTTACTTAGTAATCAGCTTTAGCTAATGTAAGTATAGCAGGTCATCAGACTTGTGCATTTAATGTTAGGGAAAATAGACTACAACATCAGGATAGGCACTGGCCCAGTCCGGAGGAATGTCAGAGGTATGCAGCATTTGGTGAATGTGAATAAGAAATTCTTTTTGATAACACCTGCAAAGCCAGTCTCAAAACAAATATGAAGACCCCTTAGATAAACTGTGCCTCAATAAAATAATTTTTAACAAACTTTTGGCAAATTCAACAGCGCAGTGTGGTTGAAATGAAACACCTTTAGGCTTGATTTCTCAGCGTAAGGGTCATAAAGTGAAGTTGGGCTATGGTTCATAATTGCGGTTTATGGGTCGGTTGGCCAGGCTGGATTTTCAAGGCCCGATCTAAGCTCTAATCTCTACCTGTCTGTCTCTACCTGTCTCTGTCTTCTACTTCCTGTCTCTTCCACTCTGCTTTTCTCCTCATCTTTATGCTCCCCCCTCCCCAAAGCCACTAACTCCTTCCTTAATAAAGCAGTTACCAAACAGATTTGATTAAACTTCTATCACACTGCCCTAACCTCATCCTAACCCCTCCTCCTCCTCCTCTTCCTCATTTTCCTTGTCCTTCAGGCCCACGCACTAGAGGGCGATATGGAGCATGAGTTTGTGGAGACTGCGTGTGCATGCCGTGCGGTCATCTGTTGCCGGGTCACGCCACTTCAGAAGGCCCTGGTGGTGGAGCTTATCAAGCGCCACAAGAAGGCCGTAACACTAGCCATCGGTGATGGCGCTAATGACGTCAGCATGATCAAGAGTAAGTGAATTTATTTGACAGGGTTCCAACGCGGTATGGAAAGCTCTGGAATTTAATTTTAGTATTTTCCATGTCTGGAAAACTATGGAAAAAGGCTTTGCCACAACGTTGTAAAATGCAGCTTAACTTCCAGAAATATAGACCAGAATTCACTGAATTTTGCGAGAGGAGCTAGTGGCATAGTTGAGCAGAGATGAAGGTTATAGTATGCTATGAGAAGTTTGCAGCTGCCAAACTTACGTTTTTAAATAGAATAGCTCCTTTAAGGGTTTTGTAAAGGGTTTTTGCTGGCATAAGTTTTTCTGGCATTTTGTTGGCCTTTTCAGAAATCCATTTTATTTGATTGTTCTTTTGCCAATAGGTTTGGTTTTACAGGCCCACTCTACACTGTTAATTTCATCCACAATTAAATAACATCCAATGTTAAGGATTGGGGTTCAACGCAACAAGATATTCTCTTGAATAAAAATATGCTGATTAATGAGTAGTTAATTTTCTATTTTTAATTAGACATTGTGTACAAATATGCATATTAATGTGACATATTTGGTGCTTGTGATTTTTCTAGTGAAAAATCGCAATAAAATCGCAATCGCAATATTTGTTGAAAAAAAAAATCGCAATTTAGATTTTTGCCATAATCGCACAGCCCTACTGTAGAGGCACAGCCTCAGCTAAAGGAATGGGCAGAAAGACAGGCAAGGAGAGCAAAAGAGTGTGCTTTGAAGAAGTTAACAGACTGGGTAGAGGGGCAGATGATTATAAAAGAGCAAGTGAAATCCCTGCAATATGAGTGGAAGTGCATAGGAAAACAGAGGAAATGATAAGAGGGAAAGAGATGGAGAGACAGAAAAAAACAAATAAGGAATGTGTTGGAGATGGCAAAGAGAATGGATGGTGAAGTGAAGGTCACGGAATTTGAAAAATTGGAACAGTGGTTTTGCCAAAGAGTTTATCAGAGCGATTCAGATTCTGAGTGGTTTCTAAATGTCTTATTTTTTTATCAGAGGATCCATGTGTCTACCATAATGGGTTTCTCCTCTCAAACAACAACACAGCTGTTTTTGCCCTTTCCCTTGATTTTGCGTGTGAGCATTTGGGCTTCCCCATATTGACTCTATTTAGATGTCAGAGTAGCGAACACAAGAGGAAGCATGAGTTAAAAGTCCATTAAGTTCCTGAAACAATAACAAGCAGTGGGAGGTGGGAGATGTTTGAAGATGTTAACCCTGGGTTTTGGCTGTGTAGTGTGTTTACATTGGGAAAGGGCTGGGGAACTCCTCCAGTAGTTTGAGAGCTACTTTCCCATCACCAATATTTACGATCCCAGAATGCATCTTGTGTCCTACGCAGACCTTTGACCAAGGTCAAGGGTCAAGCATTTGAAAAAAAGCCAAGAGGCTGCTGCCCTGCTGGATGATTTGCCATTTCCTGTGTTTCACAGAAAGCCTAGAGCTCACTCTCATCTTTGGACTTCCTGGCAGCCAAACTCTGTCTTGTTTGTGTCAAGAATTTAGCTAAGGGTTACATTTTAAACAAACAGCTGGCATTTTATTTTATTATATTTTACTTTTCATAGAACTGCACTGTATGATGGAAATTTGGACCTGAATGAGTGTATATCAGGATTTTGCCAGCTATTTCAAAACCTCGCTCCTTGTGTAGTTAATGTGTAGTTGTGTAGTTAAGCTTTACACATTAACACATACACACAAACTGTCTGTACCTGTAGGTATATGACCTGTTCACTATAGGGGAACTGCTGCTGAACATACTGTAGAGCATGGGGTCGGCAAATAAGTTTGGACCCAGGCCAAACCTTTTTCTGACCTTTTTCTTCAATCGCGGTCCATCTTTATCAGGCACACCATGCTTTCCTACTGAAAAAACTTTAGTGTATCATAAATCACATACTCTATTTAAATAATAGACAAAACGTCATTTCATTTAAAAATTCATTTACATTCA
The DNA here is from genome assembly GCA_017657215.1 of Limnothrissa miodon. NCBI lineage: Eukaryota > Metazoa > Chordata > Actinopteri > Clupeiformes > Clupeidae > Limnothrissa > Limnothrissa miodon. The sequence continues at coordinate 359,767 of JAGFZM010000050.1, forward strand.
TTCAAATGCAAATGAATGCTGCAGCTCATCTCGTCTGTCTACCTGTCAACCCGTCTAGCAACCTGACTAGCTAATGATATGGCTATGCATTAGTAAAGCTGCTTATTCTCGAATGACATCCTGATACTGTTGTTTCTGTATGTTTAGATGACGTGTTTAACACTCAAGATTGCTAGCTAGTGAAGCAAAATGTCACTGTCAAAAGCAATGAAAAGAAAAGTTGTTAGCGAATGTAGGACGTACAAAGAAGAGTGGCAGGAAAGGTATGCGTTCATCCTACCTGAAGGCCAAGCCAACATGTCTCATCTGCAATGAGGTTGTTGCCATTTGCAAAGAATATAATATCTGAAGGCACCATGAGACGAAGCATGGCCACTTCAAAAAAGCATCCACTTGCTCATTGGTGCTCTTTGTTGTGAAGCGCTATAACCCATGTCTTTTGTAAAATGCTCTATACAAATAAAGTTGAATTGAATTGAATTGAATTGAGACAGAGGCCCGAAAACAGTAAATTTAAGCACTGACATTTGGATACACACAGCAGCAAGATCCTGGTTCGGAGACTTACAGTGCAGCAAAAAGTTACAAGTGCGTCCCTTAAAGCAGCATGTATTCTTGCCCGGCACAACAAACCATTTAGGCTACTGACGCAGAGGTTAATAATGAAGTGATAGTAATAGTGTTTGAAATCTGCTGAATTGTTGTTTTTGACAGCAAATATTATATACGTTTTTTTTATGTACCTTATCTAGCTGCCCAGATATTATTGACGGCGGGCCAATTATGGCCCACAGACTGGTAATTGCCCACCTCTGCTATAGAGCAATACTAGATCTCCTGTATAATGTCTAACACAATATTAAGTCTCCCTTGTGTGTATGCCGAACTTCAAGCAGCTTCCTGCTTAAAGACAGCCAATAAGATTCTGACTCTGTAGCAGAACCAGATTCTTATGGAATATCATTAATAATACCTGTGCTTGTCATGCAGCTTCTTGGAAGTATGGTCTATTGACTTCATGTCTGTACATGCAGACACAACACCGTCACAAAATGTTGCATATCTGGAGGTAACCTGCTTCCGAGAAGCATAGCAGATGGCTGTCAGATGTGCCCTTACTTATGAACTGAAATGCTTTACTCAGCTCTGCCTCTAACCTCTCTAAAGAGAGTTTGAAAATGGGGCAGCATGAACTTGATGATCTATCTATCTATCTATGTATGTAAATACAGTGTCTGTGCATCTGTTTGTCTGCCTGTCTGTCAGATGACACATTTCATCTGTTTCAGGAATACTTCCTTTATAGAACGCTTCCTTGATAAGCCGGTCACTAGGCTGAGAACCTTATTAGCATTTGAGATAAATGTGTTGTGCTGTAGTGCTGCTGAATTCTGTATTTGTGTGTGCAAAGGATTGTCTGTATTTCTTTAACACTGAGAATAGAATACACTAATGAACTTAGTGTATCCTCAGTGAATTTGGAACAGTGCTTGGCAGCGTTTGATTTTTGAAGCCTGGTTAAGCATCCTTCCTTCCTTGACTTTGACAAACAGCTTTTAGATCATTTAGGTGTTGCTGCTCACCACAATGTACGTGCCAAATAATTGAGCTCATATACACACAGAGAGTGTTTACCCCACTGTGGGGGGTAGTGCTGCGGGTGTCTAAACAATGTGCTAACATGTGTGTGTTTTCATGGGAGCGGACAATAAGCCGAGTGTTGCCTTTTTGACCTGAGGGAATGTGTGAAGTCCCTGTGTGTGCTCATTTTGAGTTCTTACACTTCTCTCTCTCTTATCTCCATATCTCTCTATCGTTCTTCATCCTCTTCCTGTCTCTTCATCTCTCTCCCTCATTTTTCTCTACATTTCTTGCTCTCCTAACTCTCTCTCTCCCTCTGATCGTTTCTCATCTCTTTCTCTTCTCTTTCTATCCATATCTTCTTTTTCTCTTCATCCCTCTCTCTCCAGCGGCCCACATTGGCGTGGGCATCAGCGGTCAGGAGGGCATCCAGGCGGTGCTGGCATCGGACTACTCCTTCTCGCAGTTCCGCTTCCTGCAGCGCCTCCTGCTCGTGCACGGCCGCTGGTCCTACCTGCGCATGTGCCGCTTCCTCTGTTACTTCTTCTACAAGAACTTTGCCTTCACCATGGTGCACTTCTGGTTTGGCTTCTTCTGCGGCTTCTCCGCGCAGGTGAGTGGGGGTGTCGGGACATCCGTGGAGGCAGGCAGCCACAAGGGCAGGGGGGTCTCTCCAATGCGATGTGGTCAAGACCACCAGACACAAGACGCAAGTCATCGTTGAAACTAGAGGGCATTGAAGTGAAGACAAAACCTAGGGTTTTTGGGGAGGTTTTCAGGGGCTCTCAAGCATAGCACTGCCACTGCTAACAAGTACAGACTAGTATTGCTTGTAGAGGGTAGGCCCTGATGGTAATCTTCCTGACACTGGAATTTCCAGTGCAACTTTCCTTAGAAGACTTACAGCTGCCTTTTCAGTTGCATGTCCAATTTCAGACTTATTGCATCAGTTTATCCGGCTGGCTTATAACTGTTTAAGTGTGAGGAATAACTGTGTGTGTGTGTGTTTTTCCAACAGACAGTGTATGATCAGTACTTCATCACGCTCTATAATATTGTGTACACCTCTCTGCCTGTGCTGGCTATGGGCATATTTGACCAGGTGAGTACTGTAATATATATTATACCCCAGGATACTTACTGCACATCATTAGCAACATTGTGTAAGGTTTGTGTGTGTGGGTCTGAATCTCTCTTTCTATTAAAAACACATGCTTATCACATGCTTTTTCAACTGTATGTGTCCATGTGTGTTTGTGTGTGTGTGTGTATGTGTGTCTGTATCTTTCTTTCTAATACAAACTAATGCATATGCACATCCTCATTTATGTATGTGTGTGTGTGTGTGTGTGTGTGTGTCTGTATCTCTCTTTCTTATACATATGGACATCGTCTTTTATGACTTTGTGTGTGTCTCCATGTGTGCGCAGGACGTCCCTGAGCAGCGGAGTCTGGAGTACCCAAAGCTCTATGAGCCGGGCCAGCTGAACCTGCTGTTTAACAAGCGGGAGTTCTTCATCTGCATCGCCCAGGGCATCTACACCAGCGTGGTACTCTTCTTCGTGCCCTATGGCGTACTCGCCCACGCCACGCAGAGCAACGGCATACCCCTTGCCGACTACCAGACCTTCGCTGTCACCACTGCCACAGCTCTGGTCATCGTGGTCAGCGTGCAGGTGGGTGCTTGACTCCTCTGCTTGTTCTCTCTCCCCTTATCCCACATGTCAGTTTTGTGCACAGGTGCATGTTTGCGTGGGGGCGTTCATAGCCTCAAGGTTAGCCTCAGCTAGTTAGCTGGTGGTGTATGTGTGCAATGAAAGTGGGTGAGAGGGAGAGATTGCATGATTACTGTCACATCTAATACACTGGCTTGTACATATGTGAATATTTGTGCTGTATGGTGTGCCTGAAACAGATTGCATTGGACACGGGGTACTGGACGGCCATCAATCACTTCTTTGTCTGGGGCTCGCTGGGCTCATACTTCACCATCCTCTTCACCATGCACAGCAGCTTTCTCTTCAGCATCTTTCCAAAGCAGTTCCACTTTCTGGGTGAGTGGGGGCGTGCGCCACCCTTCTAGAGGGCAGCGGGACATTACATTAAAGGTGTCTCTTATGCCTGTGGGTTGCCAAGGGAAGGAACATTAAAAAGGGCTTCATGTGACAGTGCCTTGGGAAGGGATATTGCAAGAGATTGCTCTCTCTTGCTTTATCTCCTCATCTTTGTCTCCACTTTTTGAAAAATATGTTTATATTATACACACTTTGTTTTCTTATATCCTAATAATAATATAATATAATGTTGAATGCTACAGCTTTATATAAGTATTCCATTCAAGTGTGTGTGTGTGTGTGTGCGTGTACAGGAAGCGCTCAAAACACATTAGAGCAGCCAGTGGTGTGGCTGACAATCGCCTTGGCGACTGTGATCTGCATCGCTCCAGTTCTTGCCTTCCGTTTTCTCAAGCTGGACCTCAAGCCTCAGCTTTCTGATACGGTGAGAATAATATCCGGACAGATAGATTACACAGAAATGCACATATGTACACACTACCCCCTCCCCACTTGTACTGTACTTACCCAGACTTACCTTACATTACCAGTACATTATCATGATGTGTTGATCTCCATCCTTAGCCTTCCTGTACCCTATCAGCTGTGTCTGTTGGGTTCTTTTCTTGTCAATGGTTAGCCAAAATGTCCCCATCTCTGTGTGCATTTGAGTGTGTGTACACACAGATGTTTTCCCAATACAGTGGATCTGACCTAAAGTACTCCGTCATATCAGTGGTGTTCCAGTAAAACACGCATGTCTGACCCCAACACCCTCACGCATGGCTATAAATGTTTGTCAATGTTTTGGAAGGGTGGATGACAAGTCTTAAGTAAGTAAATTTACGGCTGAGCGAAACTTTAATTTTAAGCCTAACTTCTGACCTGCTTTAAGCAAAACTGTTGTTTGCACAATCAAAACTCTTGAAGGCAGCTAGAGATGTAATTATCTCTTCACACAAGTGTTTTAATCGTACCCATGCAGGAAGACAGCTTACAATCGAGCACAGTTTCCAGTTCAAAGTTAAAATTCTAAATTACTCACAAAAGGTAATACACCTCTTTAAATCTATAAAATAATATTCAAAATAAAACTCTGCCCTTTTTAATATCATTTTTCCCAGCTTTACTGTTCTCAGAAACCAGTCCATTTAATTGAAAATAAGAGCAAATAAAAGTTTAAAAATATGTTTCCCCACATACATTTTTCATTACACTTTTCATAAAAGTTTGCACAGAGCTGTAAGATGGTAAAGTAAAAAAAAAATATAAAATGTTATTTTTAAAAAGTGGCTCTCTAAGGAAAAAAGGTCGGACCCCTGCTGTATTTCATACACACCTAAATCTGACAAAATAAATAAATAGCCCTTGTCAAAGATTTCCACCTAATATATGTACTCTATACTCCATTCGTTTTCCTGTCTGTCTTTTTACATATGTTTCACCTACCACTGATCTTTATGGCTTCCTGTTTATTCCACTTTGTTCCCTCTCACCCTCTCTTTCATTCTGTCATTTCCCCCTTTTTTTCTCCCACCATCTCTGTCTCCCACTCATCATGTCCTTTTTTTCTTTCTCCTCCCATTTCTTTCTCTCTTTTTCTCTCTTTCCCTTCTCTCTCGTCTCTCTTCTCACCATATCTCCCTCTACCTTCCCTGCTACCTCTCTCTCGTTTTCACATTCTCACTCTCTCACTCTTTACCTCCATCTCTGCAGGTGCGTTACACCCAGCTGGTTCATCAGAAGAAGCGTAAGCCTGGTGGGCGGGACGGGCGAGGCATGGGCATGTCAGGCGTCAGTCTGGGTGTTGGGGCATTGGGTCGCCTTGGCCGCAGTGGCTCACGCCGTTCGGGCTATGCGTTCGCTCACCAGGAGGGATTTGGCGAGCTCATCACGTCGGGCAAAAACATGCGGCTAAGCTCCCTGGCCCTGGCCTCCTTCGCCTCACGACACAGCTCCAGCTGGATGGACACGCTGCGCAAAAAGAAGCATGCTAACAACACAAGCACCAACACCGCTAGCACTAGTGCTAACAGCACTAATGCTAACTCTGTCAGCGCTAGCGCTAATGGCCAGCCTCACACAGCTCCGGCTCCAGCCCTTTCCCACTCTTCCTCCCTCAGTGGTTCGCAAGACACAGCCCCTGAGGAAGCAGGGCTCTCTAGCCCTCCAGAGTTAACGCCAGGAAATTCCAGTGGTGCCACAATGAGCCACACCAACGGGGGAGCTCTGGTGATGAGTCATGAAGCAGAGACGGGAGATTGCAGCCTTGGAGCGGTGCAGGTTAGATACAAATACACACAAAGATACAAATACAGTTAAATGGAAAAAACTCACACACACAAACACACACACAGTTTAGAAACTGGTAATGACTATCAAACACATGGCTTGTAAACTCATTTGTATATTTGTACACTTTTGCAGTGTTTAACACTGCATTTGCACACTTATGCAATGTGTAACACAGTTAATAACCCAAATGTTGAGTTAAACAGTTTACTCTCTTTGGACCATAGGAGGCCCTGTTTGGTTGGAGGGGAGTGGGAGCGCGTGTGAGTGGAGCCAGCAGCCCAGGTCCACCACCCATCATAGAGGAAAGTAGCCCTGCCAAGTGACCTGCTTGATGGGCTGAAGAGCTGACAAAGTCCAGAAGAGGAATCATTTTGGGTTCCTGTTCCTCGACTGCTGGTTTCCTGCTCATTGGAAAAAGGAAACCAAGATTAGAGCCAAGATGCCAGAATAGAGTGTGAAAGTGGTGTGTGTGGGTGTGTCCACACACATGCACAAAGAAAAACATGCACGCATACACAAATGGACTTGAGTGTACTGGAATTGTTTTCTTAGAGTTTTGGACACACTACCAAACAAGACACATACTGTATGTGCTTTGCATTTCAGCAAACAAGTAAACATTTCAAAGAACTGTTTATACCACTGGACGCTATCATCTCTTGATTCACACACACACACACAGTCACATAGTGACATAAGGTGTCATGGATTTAAACATATCTAAGGTTCACCAGTTCCTTGGCTGTTTGTTGGAAGGAGATTTTCCAATAGACCTCAAGTCCCCAAAAAAGTGGTGTTTCGCTAATGTCTGATTCAGCACTCTGAAGTTTACCAGACAGGGAACACCACTTAAAAAGAGGACTCCTTTAATTAGCAGGTTCAGCCTGGAGACCATTTGATTTTGGTCATGTCAGTGTGCTAGTGTGCCATCACAGAAATGTTTGTTTGCTCTCCGATATTTTGCTGAAGGCTGCTGTCCACTCACACATTCTTCTGTCTTTGCCTCATTTCATACACACCCTCAAGCTGTACTGCTAAAAACAAAAAGAAAAGGCAAAACCTGGAATACTATACGCCAAAACCTGGAATGTGATCACTCCGATACATGTTCGCTGTCTGTAGAATTTGTTCAATCAAAATGGCCATCATCTCAATATAAAATGGGTAGTTTCTATGATAAACCTATTCTTCATAACTCTTGACAGGCTTTAAAGGCATTTCAAAGCCCACCTGAGCTATGGCTTGTTTGTCAGCAGTTGGTCTTCATCACAGACCCAATCTGATCTACACATTCTGCAAAGGCAGAAGCATTTCATTTCTTGGGTGAAAAAGCATGTTGTTACAATAGCTATCCATTCATTGAGCGACATTGCAGCTTTACATTTTTTTACTAGATACTAGATAAGATAACTAGATAAGTACTAGATACCCTTTATATTACTGTGTATGTCTAGAAGTACAAAAAAGGGAGGGAGATCTGTATGCACATCTGACAAAACTCTGTGAAATCTTAGATAAAGGCTGAAAAGTTTTACCTCCCTTATTTTTTTTATGTAGAAATGCAAAAGAATATTAATATTTTAATTTTGTCTGAAACTTGTAATGAAATGTAAAGCTGTAAATAACTGAATAGGTAGCTAAGGTAGCTGAGCTGTGTGTGTCTGCAGTACTGGAAGCCTAATGGAGCGTGATCTGTACAAAGAAGATGGACCGTAGGATCAGCTGATGCCTGATTTTTGAACTCTGGCGACACGTCCTCCTATCAGCAAAACTGGACAATAAAGACTGGATGTTTGTGTGTGTGTGTGCACATTTTATAGTTCTTCATGAGAACGTGTTATAGACTCTGCTAGCCATGGATGGAATATAAAATTCATCCTTAGCCTGCTGCTTTGTTACACGCCATATTGGCGCCGGTTCTCATTTTGCGCTGACTGGTCACAGTGCTCTCGAGCCCAGCTCAGCTGGCTTTGTTGTTTATCCCTGTCCATGCTCTACTGGCTTTAACACTCAGCTGAGGGCCTGTCATTCATTCTCACATTCACTCCAGTAAGCTTTCACATGAACTGTCAAAATCAAGTCTCTTGTGTCCACTGAAGGTATGATAATGCACTGGTCTGTGGGGTGCTTGATCAAGAACTCTCATGGCAGTGCTAAAGCTGTATTAAAAAAAACACATCATTAATATATGATAAGTGCATTCAAAAGATAAATAATAAAAAGCATTTCTGTCAAAAATAAAAGTCTTTCATGGCCCTTCCAGCAAGCTCTTTGGTGTAAATGTCATAGCACCCTGCTTTAAAGTGTGCATACTTGTTGTAATATATGATCAATTAAGTGATTAAATGATTTCAAGACATTTTCAACTGCTCTATCACACAATAAATGCCTTATAATGTTGTGGGAATATATTAGCATAATAGGGACTTTAAAAAGGTTATGAAGAGAATATTGTACCTTGTTATGGCAGGATGTATTTAAGTTTGATTAATCAAAAATGAGTTTATTCTATAAGCCAAATTACAACCTTAGATTCACATGGTCAGTTTTGGCTAAATGACATTATCTTAGTGACCATGAAGCAAATTGGTTTCCCAACTATGTCATCACAACCTGACTTTATCGAAACCATTTTAGTGTTTTTTATTTTGTTTGTTTGTTTTTGCTATGGTCAAGGTTTACATAATGTAAATGGCACAACCATTTTTTGTGTTCATTTCAGCTCTTTGCCAATGCATTGCCTCGTTCATAGCAGTTCTGGAACTTTGCATAACTTTCCTAACTCAATAAATCAAAAAATATGTTTTACTACTGTTTGAGTCCATTAAAAGAGTCTTGTGTGAAAATCTTCATTGACTCCTTATAACATGCTAAAAAAGGTCTAACAGGTAGGTGATTGTTAGGATCAAAATCCTTAATGAGAAACACGCCAAACGTGTGTGTGTGTGTGTTAGGCTACTCACTATTGTTCATAAGTCAAATGTGGGACATGTGTCTTCAGGTATGTGTCTTCTATTATTACTATGTGGGGAGAAGGCTACACGGCCTATATTTTCTTTCGTTAGTGTGTGGGCGATGCGCGCGCCGTCGCGGGAACGTGGAGTCTGACACTCGTTTCGCAACAGGTTTTTTTCAGAAGGTAAAGGGAGGGTACGGAGAGAGACGCCGTCATACTTAACCTAGTCCTTACGCCATATGACGACTGGGGAAAGTGTCAAGTGAGGGAAATCTTTGAGTGCTTGGTGCGGGTAATCGGGACCTAGCCAATCATTAGGCTATAGGCTTCTCTCAGGAATTTATTTGCGCCAATGTCTTTTGATAGAGAGAGAGAAATAGTGGGCGAACGCCTATAAGGATTATGAGGAACTGGACCAAGTTTGCATTATTATATTCAATATTGTTCACGGTCGAAGTGAAGTGTGATATACAATGTAACGTTACTGGAGGAGGTAAGCGAGCAGTTTCAAAAGTTAAAGTGTTATTCTGGTTCAGATTCGAGAAAACAAATAGGGCTTATGTGGCGCGCTAGACTGTGTCTGCGTTTACTAATCTTGTTTTGTCATTCGGTCTGTGAAATGTATTTCCAACTACATTAAATGGAAATTAACACTATCTTTAGGCTACGATTCCCATTGTTTTAATTGGTGTATGGGTTTTATAAGATGGCATACAGATATTTTAAGTTTGTTTTATAAATAGGTCTAATAAACGATGTATTGGGGACAATCAAGTGTGCTTAGGTTTAGAGCCAGGTACCTATTTCCAACTGTGTTTTAACGTAATTTGGTATAGGCTACATTGCTATTAGCCTAAGTCTCACCTGTCCTCAGTGTGGTGGCTGTCAGGTCATTAAAACCCCCTAATATTCCAGGGTTTTTCTTTTTAAAAATCTGTTAGTTTCAAGTAGAAGAGGAACAGAGAGCCACACTCTGTGATTATTGTAATCTTGAAATATGCTTAGTATGCCTCATGGTTCATGCAAATGTTTGTTATTTAAGATTGAATGTTCCATCCCATTAAGGTAAAGCTCTCTAGAATCCACCTAGTGTCTCCACCCCTCCCATCTCTCTCTTTTGATCTCTCTCAGAATATATCCGTGACCCCGGAGATGGTCTAGTGGTAATTCCAGGTAGTAAGGTCATCATCAGTTGCTGTGGTGATGTGTCTGTAAACGGTGTGCGGATGGTCCAGGGCACCTGCACAGGGCAACACAGATCTGACTATGAACAGATCACTGCCAAAGAAGTAGGCCCTCTTCTGTCCAATCACAGACCAGACCCTGTTGACTCCCTGGAGACTAATCAGTTACAGGGGGAGGCCTTGACCTTACATGAGAGGACTGCTACAACTGATGACGAGGCTGACTCCGATTGGCCACAAATGGATACTTGGAGTCAGTGGACACTGAATGACAAACCAGTGGAAAACATCTCAAAAATGGATGGGAATTTGATTCTACCACATTTTGGATTTACTGAATCAGGGAACTATAGTTGCTACAGAGCTGGAAGACAGATGAGCACAGTGATAATCAATCTATCAAGTAAGTGTAAACATGCACATAATTTTTCATACACACCATTCTCTCTCACTATTATACAACCCCAAATCAGAAAAAGTTATGGTAGAAAATGCCAATAAAAAAAGAAAAAAGCAAGTTACACATTTTCTCAAATTTTATTTAATTGCAGACACCATGAACACAAAATAATTCATGTTTTTTTGTCAACATCATTTGATTTGTATATAAATATTGTTGCCATTCAGGCTTGCAACACAGTTCAAAACAAAGTTGGGACAGTACAGCATTTACCACATTTGTACAGTTTCCCTGTCTTTTAACAACAAGGTGTTGATGATGAGTTGTTGATGTATTTTTCATTTCAAAATGTGCAAAACATTCTCTATAGGAGACAAATCAGGGCTTTTTAGCTCGCATTTCCATATGTAATGATGTGCTGTAACTGTAGTGCTTGAGAGTGACTTGAGAGTGAGAGTAGTCCTGAGCTTACTGAATTATACAATTTATTGTTGAATGACGGTTTTTAATGCAATGCTGTCTGAGGGCTCGGAGATCACAGCCATTCAGTTTAGGCTTGCGCCCTTTTCCTTTGCGCTCTGTAATTTCTCCAGATTCCCAGGTTCTTTTTACTATGTTATGCACTGTTGAGGGTAATGCCCAATTATCTTCCTATCTTTCTTTAAGAAATGTTTTTTGTCATCATTTCCAAGATTTTTGCCCACACTTGGAGGCAAATTTGTGATCATTTGCCCGTCTTTGCTCCTACAGTTGTAGATCTTTCCAAGTTGCTGCTTTTGAATCAAATCATGATTGCAATCACCTGTTATCATCACCAGAATCAAATCACTTCATTATTTAGTTCTTATACCTCATTACTACCCCTAAATTAACCCCATCCCAACTTTTTTTGGAATATGCTGCAGACCTAAATGGCATAAATGGATGTTTATTTACAAATCAAATGATATTGACCAAAACTCCATGGATTATCTTGTGTTTATACTGTTTGCAATTAAATAAAAGTTAAGTGAAATTTGTAAATTACTGCTTAATCTTTTTATGCACATTTTCCACACTGTCCCAACTTTTTCTGATTTGGAGTTGTAGAAGGACTCTTACTATGCCCTTGTTATACAGAACTAGATACCATTTTGCCTTGTCTTAGTTGAATTAGAGGTTGCTTGCTCAAAGAGCTGTCATGAACTTGAGACATGGTTATTTATTCTCTTTGTCTCTCTGTCGAACTCTTCATGTGATGTGACATTGTCAAATGAAATGAAGTTTAATTGTGGTTACCAACAAGGGCACTACTCTGAGAAATGAAAGTTGAATATTGCATTTCACATCAGACAACAAAGTACAATAGGCTACTCTATCCATCTGTGTGTCACTTTGAATTTTTTTTATGTCAACATTGGTCAGACAAAGTGTCTGTGATGTTCTTCATGTCATGATCACTGTCCAGTGCAATATAAGGCCCATTTTATCTTATTGACGCCTTTTATAGGAATTTTCCCTATAGACTCATGTCTTATATAGTTACAGTATCCTAATGATACAAGATTGCAGTTATTCAAATAATTTGTTTTAATAATTACATGCACCACATGCGCACACATACATTTTCATTGGTTTGCACCAAACTCTGACAGAGAGCTAAGAGTGTCACAAGGCTTGGGATGCCAGTCGCCATGGTCACCTATTCTGTTAAGTGAGGGTACTCTGTGGCCCATGACGGCAGCTCAGTAGCCAACTGTTGACCTGTAATCATGCTCTGGAAATTTCTGTTTCTCTTTCACCAAAAAGAAAATGTTTAAGGCCTAAATGCTTAAAGCGATCTAAGGCCTAAATGCTAAAAGCTATTTAGCTTTTCTGACAAGCTTATCTTTTTGTCTGTTTGCCTCTCTCTCTCTCTTTCATTATTGGAACCTTGCATTTGCAGATTCTACTGAGAAGCCCATTCTTACTTGCAGGAGAAAAAACCCCTACAGGAAGATTCAGTGTGACTGGAAGGCAAGTCGACCAATCAGCCCTGCACCGAAGTGCCATCTCATCCTGAAAACAAGGTGTTTGAACATTGAGACATTGTGTGAGAAGGAAACAAACCAGATCACATAAGGTGTAGTGTAGGGTAGATAGAAATATCCTGCATACAAAAAAAACCTCTGTCTCTTTCTGTGTAGATGCTCTTCAGAGCAGAAGAGAATGTTATGTTGCCGCTATTCGGCCAGACGCTCTCAGTGCCGATGCTTAATTGAACCTCAGGGCCCTGAGGAAACTCAGTGCACAGATAGCAGTTGGTACTTGGCTGTGCTGTACGTCAGGAGCACCTTGGGCAGTAGAACCAGCGAAACGGTCCGGTTCACACCTGCCAGTGTGTGTGAGTGTGTTTATGTTGTTGGCCTTAGTGTATGTTTGTGTGCTTGTGTTCATGTTCTTGAACCTCACTGTCTGTCTGCCTGCAGTGAAGCCGGATCCTCCTAGCGGGGTGAATGTGACCTCTTTGGAAGGAACGGAGCGAACGCTGCAAGTGTCATGGTCTTACCCCATGTCTTGGAAAAAGAAAGAGTTCTACCATTTAAAGTTTGAGCTGAGATACCACCCCAAACATGGGAAAATTGTGAGAATTGTGTGTGTGTGTGTGTGTCCACATGGTTGGATAATGTTAATGTTTTGTATGTACATAATGTTAGATGAATTGCCATTGTTAAATAGATAAATACAAAAGTCCTCTCTGAATGACCATTTAACCTTCACTAACCATCTCTCTGTGTGTGTGTGTGGGTGTGTACATATGTGTACATGTGAGTAGTATCAGACCAGGTCGGTGGAGAAGCCACCACATTCCTTTTTGATTACGGATGCTTTACCCGATGTGCAGTACATTGTGCAGATCAGAGCCAGAGAGGAGCATGATGAAGGAAACTGGAGTGACTGGTCCCCACCAGTCTACGCACACACATGGACAGGTGTGAGCAAGCACATAGATACTTACTTCATTGGAACATATGACTAATGCTTTTGGTCTCACATGTAGGTATTTTGCGAAACTGTTGTAACTGTCAAGGCAAGCTGATTTTTGTTGATACAGTATATCACTGTAGATCACAGAAAGACAGAATAATGTAGAAATGACCTAAAGAGCAAGAAACTCCAATTATCATATAATTAGGCACCTGGTCTGCAAACATAAACAGTATTAAAGGAATTTATTTATGTGATTAGCTCTGTTGTTCAAGGTCAAGATTGTCTGTGGGAAAAAGAACCAGGGTATGTGATACATAGGCGAAATAGTATAACTTAATGAATCATGGGAGAATTAAGATGTTAGCTGTTGATTTTCAATTTGGGTGTATCACATTTTCTCTTTTTTCTACCAATACCTGTGGATTGCTTCAAACTGTATTTCTCCTTTCGAAGTTTACACAACATAAACAAAAAACGTTTTAGAAATGCATTCCCCCTGTATCTGTCTCTTTATTTTTCCCCCCCTGTCTGTCGGTGTGTCTCTTTGGTAATGCATAACAGCTGTTGTAAGCTTAGCAGATAACAGCTAGTCGAAATACAGCTTGTTCACCCATGCATGAAGTAGTATGCAGACAGTGAAATTAGGTGCTATTTGTTCACAGCTCCTGTGCTGACTCAAGCACCTAATACCACTGATATTATTGAGGTGAGTTGCAGGTGGATATTTGATCTGTGCTTTTATACACATTGCCTTTACACCTACCTTTTGTTTACATCTAATATATAGTTTGTTCTTGTAGGACCCATGGAATCTTATGGTTAAACCTGATCCATCCACTAAACCGGGTAAATAAAAAAATATTTGCAAAACATTAAATATTTTTTAAACTCTTTTTGATACAGTCATTTCAAATGTTGACAAAATGTGAAAGTGAGGATAAGGATTTAGGCTATTCTGACGCATATCTGACTTCCAATTGACTTTAAAAAGGTCAAATGCCATTATTTAAATATATGTTGTATTTAGTAAAAACAACTAAATTTGTTTGGTTATCAATGGCTCGTCCTTCCATCCTCCCCGTCCTTTCACTTTGTATGGCCTTGATTGCTTGTAAGGAAGGGAGGCACAAGTAGGAAACTCTAATCAGACATGGTTGTTAACACCATGTACATTCCTCAACAAAATGGTAGGGAGTATATTTAGTATGTCACCCATTACACTGTAATCATGTACCTTATTCACTGAAATTAATGATTGAAGGCCATAACTGCCATATGAATTATTATTAAATATGTAGTGAAAACATATTTTGCATTTTGAAGTTAGCAACGATGCTTTTGGCAAACCCACCCCTGTACCTGTGCAAATGTTTTTGTTGTTGTGCTGTTCTGCATTCTGCTGACTAAATGTTTTTCTCTCTGGCACATAAACAAGCACGTTATACAGTCTGGGTAACATTATTCAGCAGTAAAGACACAGCTTTTCATTTTGCAGGAAAGAAATTGTTTACATTAAATGAGTCATCATAAGTGTCAATTTATTACTGGATGTCTTGATCACTTGCTCTCTCTGATAGAGTTAGTGGGAAGGCCTGGTGTTGTCGACAGCTTGATGTGGGTTCACATGGTGTCAGTGACTGGCTGCTGTGTGGTGCTGATCATGTTCATCTTGGTCTTCGTACAAGTTATCAGGTAGACACCTCTTCTTGCTTCAATCTGCTCAGTTAAGTGACTCCAGTTTTAGACAAACACCATAATGGAATTTGTTTTGTTTCAAATGTCTTTCAGACACAGAACACATTTTAAATCAAAAGAGGAAAAGTTGCGTTTCCCCTTGCCCTGTCAGCCAAATGTTTGTCCACCAAGCAGCAGTCCAACCCAGAAGCAACCACGGGACCTCTTATAGGACACAACGCCACTAAAAAGTGTGTCCATTTCCACAACATGAGCTACTTCCTCACAAAGACAGATACAGGATGAAGTGTAAACGCCCATTCCAGGAAAAAAAAGAAGTGGGTTATTGCCTAGTGGGAATCTCCCAGTTTCATTCCAGACAAACATGAAGGACTTTTGGAATGCCACACAAACTCAAGACTCAGATTTTTTCAACCTTCCAAGGGTTTGCACTAAAGGCCGGCTTCTGATATCTGGAATGCCACACAGGTGAAAACAGAACATAGAAAAAGGATATTTGTCAGTGTAAATTTGAGCTGACCAAAAGGAATGTTTATGTATGGATATTGGCCAGTCTATGTAGGTAGGAAAAAGAATTTCACAAACTCTACAACAGAAATCTAATGTGAACTTTTAGTGATGTCTGCTGTTTGTAAAAAAAAAAAAAAAAAAAAAAACATTGTTACATATCTATTAATGCTTTGTGTATTAAAGACGAAAATGTTTATTACATCATTTTTTTCAATAACTCATAGGCATCATCAGTTTTATCAAACAAACATTAGGGAAGAGAAAATCAAAATATTGCCTCAGTCTGTCTTAAATTAATTTTTTAGAAAGGCTTATACTTTTGTTGAGTTCAGTTGAAATCAAACTGGACTTCATATTCATACTAAGTCTGACAGAAAATCCAGTTTGATTCGATAACATGTACCACAAAAACCCAGGTAAGACAATAATTTGACAATTATGAGAACGAACAGGAGCTCCTTAGGATTTGTATTTAAGGAGCAAGAGGGATAATGTAGTTGGACATAGCTCAAGAGCCAAAAGATTACCCAAAAAGAGCTTATGAGGACTTCGACCCAGCAGTTACATTTGACACAAAGAAAACCATATCATGAATTTTACAATTCCCTCTGTGCCCTGCTTATTTTTCTTGTGAGTGATGTACTTCCGTTCTCAAATCCACTATGTGTAGGATTTATCTTCTATTTATCTTCGTCTTTTATTCAAAATATATTTTTTATTTTAAAAATATAATGTAAAACGATGGTAATTACCTCCATGAATAAATTGTAGTGTTCCGTAAACTTGGTAATTTCCATTAATACGTAGATGTGGTTGGGTACCAAATGAGAATATCCATTTTGCGCCGCCATTTTCAAAATGAGGACCGTGGGGAGGGCTAATACATTTTATTCAAACGTGTGCAGTATACCACTTCCCCGATAGATGGGAGAAATTCTCATACGAAAAAATGTAAAACTTATACATAGTGGGTTTAATGGTTTCTTCCGTGTTATATTGGCCCACTTTCACTTTCGTCTTTTTCCATGAGAATTCCTTCAGTCTGTAGGCTACAGTTACGGAGGATGGATCCATTTTACGGTAACGAAACTCTTTTACACGTTTTTGATTAAGGTTAATGTATCAATGTTTTTGTCCTCAACAACTGTTATCCAGATGAAACACCAAATGGTCTGCAAACTAATCTCAGAACTAGATCTCGTTATGCTCATGTTAGTTACGCCAAAATCCCATTTTACCGCATAAACAGTAACGGTATAAGAAAAGTACACTAAACTAGATTCAACATGGACAATTTCAATCGATTTGCGTTTACAAACATTCAACATAAATAACTGACTGGTAACGTTAGATGGGAATATCTGTCGGTAACGTCGTTGGGGGCTAAGGAAGTAACGTGTTAGGCCTACTAACAGGTCCGATTTGCTGTTGTGCCACTTAACAAAATTGCAACACAAACAAGGTTACATACTGTAAGAAAAGGAAAAGTAGCACTCGTAAAGTCAGGTGCCATGTGCTCCACCATTCATTCATGAAGTTGCTTTTTCTAGCCCGTACAAGACAAACGCATTTCTCTCTTACTCGTGGCTACACGATTTTCAGTCGCTAGTAACTGCAACAAAAAAAGATGTATGCAACAGTAGGTCACTAAAATCGGAGGTTATCCATGCCAAAAATAAAATAAAATGAATGCAAGTGAAATTAAAATAAAAAACTAATTTTGCCATTTCATTTTCAAATTGTCAGTCATTTCATTGTCAAATTATCATGCCAAAATAAAAAATAATAAATGAAATATTTCTATTTGGCTTTGTGCCAAAAATAAAATTAAATTAAAAAAGGTCTGAAAGACATTTCATTTGCATTATGATCCTGGTATATTCCTGCCAAAAATGGAAAATGACAAATGAAAAATACAAACTTCACTTTGGGTTTTTGTCTTTTCCTCACAATGCCCACAATGTCTGTCAAAAAAGCATAACTTTATCAGGATTGACCGTGTCCTGGCCATGACTGGCTGCTTCTGGGTGTTTGTCTGTGACAGTGAGATTCTAGCTCAGTGGTGTGACCAGAGAACTTTTAACAAAGAAGTCTGTGCCACCTACTGGCATCCATCTATAATCGTTCTTCTCCTGATTTTATATATTAGGCTTACTTTTTTATATAATATATATATATATATATATATATATATATATATATATATATAAATATGTTACATATATGATATACTTATGTAATGTTAATAAATTGCCCTGGTATATATAATGGCATGATATAACAAGTACAGTTACCATAGATTAACTCAAGCATATTAGATTAGACTTTAATCAACTTTATTGTCATTACACGTATCAATACAGGGTAACGTGCAAAGAGCAGCAATTGCAGATTATACTGTATAAAGTGTGTACAGTATACAGTTAAGAGCAGTATTTACAGTTGGGAATCAGTAAAAGTAGGTAGATTATTTAGTTGTATATACTGTATATATATATATATAAGTATGGTAGGCAGTGAATACTTCTGTGCTATAGTAAAACAGATGGATATGGAGCAAAGTAATAAGTATAAATACAGTATTGCACAGATGGATTAGTATAGATATATAGTCTACACAATAAGTATAATTACGAGATATAAACAGATAACACAGATAAAGACAGAGTGCTATGAAAGTATGTACATATTTACATTAGATTGGATTTCTGTATCAGTTTTCATATACTGCCATGACTGTGCTCTGTGTTCTTGTGCCCTCAGTTATGGTGTGCTTGGCCTGGTGTTTCAGTGGGATACGGTCACAGTTAGTAGCACAGAAGATGGAGTGTTTGTGTGCACTGCAGGCTCAGTTTTACCGATGCAGTTTCCCCTCAAAACTAATGGATGAAACAAAGCGGCACTGCAGCATTGCATGGACCTGCAACGTATGAAGGTTTTATGTGAAACCTAAATAATTTTGCCTGGGTAAACCCAAACCCCACTTCAATCAATAGACAGTGGGAATTGTGTCGAAATTCGAGTTAAATTGCTGCTGCTCTAACCATTTTTCTTAAATGCAGCAGTGTTTACATTTCTCTTGTTAAAGATATTGATAAAACACGATTGTTTATCTTTAACACAGACTCCATTGTTGCTAATGCAATAGTGTACAGTGGTTGTGATTGGCTCCTGTTTATGACTTCAAGCTGAGCAATTAATATATTTTTGTTTGGTTCGGGTTTACGCAAGCTAAAGAAACACAACAATTCACATGCTGTCATTTCTGATTTATTGTTTAATATTTATTTATTTTTATTATTCATGAAATTGGTAGCAGGGACAACTTTCGGCTTCCTAATTGGTCAGGAAATTATTACTAGGCTATAACATAACCATTGCCAAATTTCCTAGTACAATGTTCTTATCTCAGCTTTGCCACCAATTAATTTGTTTTAAATGATTGTATTTTTTTTACCTATATCCTGTTTTAGTTGACAGAGTGTGCATACTTCGATCATGAGGAGACAGAAATGAATATGCTTAAGTTTAAGGCTCCTGTTGTGAATGCGACATTTGAGGCTGTTATTGTGGAGAACCATGACCAACCTGTTAAAGTCACTTTAGACTGCCCCCAGAAGAGTGTAAGTCATAAGCCATTTGCTGAAATATTTCCTGTTTCTCCTGCAATGTCATTTTCCATATTGCAATAGAATTTTATTATTTTTCTTTCCATCTAACTGTGTGTTTTACAGTTTACCAAAGTTCTTCACTGTTCATGTAAGTGTTCATTTGACTTTTATAATTTAGTTTTACACTTCACAATTATTAAGATAAGGAGATAAATGTGTTTCCTATACTTGTTACTTTACACAAGTTACAATGTTGCTGTGCTGCACACGTTGGTCAGACGATGTGACAGTTCACATTGTTGGTAGTGTTGGTAGTTGGTATTGTTCTGTAGGCCAGTGCAAGTCTTTGTGTGTCTATGTTGCAGTTGACAAGCCATCTCCATCATTGATTCCCACTACTCAGGGTAAGATTAAAATGATCCAAAATGACATTTGACATTTTATGTGACTATGGGCTTGTTAACACATATCTAAATATTTTAATAACCAGATATTTTTGTCTATTCTGGCTTTGCATTTACACCTAAATGGAGTTTCAAAATGCTGGAATCTGTGGATCTGTGTTTAACGTACCTAAGAAGAAAGAAACAAAAAATATCTATCAACAAAAAATATTGATCATCAGTGCCTTAATAAATGTGTGTGTATATGCTGTATGTGAGTTGCAGACAATAAGAAAGACAGACAAGAGGAGAGACCATCAGATTCATCATCTTATCTCAAGATAATCATCACAGTAATCTTTGTCATCCTCACTGTTCTTGGCAGCCTGGCTGTTGTCTGCATAATAAAATGGTATAAATACACATTTGTATAACTACATAATAAGAAAAGAATTTGATACAATGTGATAAAAGCCTAATCTTTAATAATTAAAAAAATGGCCATTAGGGTATGCCCCTACTTTCTGCCCTATAACAGTCTTCCTGATCAATGATGTGAGGTTAATAAAAACAAAATCCATTACTATCGAATTTTAATCTAGGAAACTACAAACAGGATTCCAAAAAAGTTGGGACACTATACAGGTCGTGAATAAAAACTGAATGCAATGATGTGGAGGTGCCAACTTCTAATATTTTATTTAGAATAGAACATAAATCACGGAACAAAAGAAAATGTATAATTTTATGGGAAAAATATGTTATTATATGATATTCAAAATTTCATGGTGTCAACAAATCCCAAAAAAAGTTGGGACAAGGCCATTTTCACCACTGTGTGGCATCTCCCCTTCTTCTTACAACACTTAACAGACGTCTGGGGACCGAGGAGACCAGTTTCTCAAATTTAGAAATAGGAATGCTCTCCCATTCTTGTCTAATACAGGCCTCTAACTGTTCAATCGTCTTGGGCCTTCTTTGTCGCACCTTCCTCTTTATGATACGCCAAATGTTCTCTAAAGGTTAAAGATCTGGCCATTTCAGTACCCGGATCCTTCTCCTACGCAGCCATGATGTTGTGATTGATGCAGAATGTGGTCTGGCATTGAAAAATGCAGGGTCTTCCCTGAAAGAGATGACGTCTGGATGGGAGCATATGTTGTTCTAGAACTTGAATATGTTTTTCTGCATTGATGGTGCCTTTCCAGACATGCCAGCTGCCCATGCCACACACACTCATGCAACCCCATCAGAGATGCAGGTTTCTGAACTGAGCATTGATAACAACTTGGGTTGTCCTTGTCCTCTTTGGTCTGGATGACATGGTGTCACAGATTTCTGAAAAGAACTTTGAATCGTGACTCGTCTGATCTCAGAACAGTCTTCCATTTTGCCACACTCCATTTAAAATGATCCCTGGCCCAGTGAAAACTCCTGAGCTTGTGGATCTTGCTTAAATGGCTTCTTCTTTGCACTGTAGAGTTTCAGCTGGCAATGGCGGATGGCACGGTGGATTGTGTTCACTGACAATGGTTTCTGGAAGTATTCCTGAGCCCATTCTTTGATTTCCTTTACAGTAGCATTCCTGTTTGTGGTGCAGTGTCGTTTAAGAGTCCAGAGATCACGGGCATCCAGTATGTTTTTACGGCCTTGACCCTTACGCACAGAGATTGTTCCAGATTCTCTGAATCTTCGGATGATGTTATGCACAGTTGATGATGATAACTGCAAAGTCTTTGCAATTTTTCGCTGGGTAACACCATTCTGATATTGCTCCTCTATCTTTCTGCGCAACATTGTGGAAATTGGTGATCCTCTACCCATCTTGGCTTCTGAGAGACACTGCCACTCTGAGAAGCTCATATTGCCAATTGATCTAATTAGTGTTAATTGGTCTTCCAGCTCTTCGTTATGCTCAGATTTACCTTTTCTAGCCTCTTATTGCTACTTGTCCCAACTTTTTGGGGATTTGTTGATACCGTGACATTTTGAACCAACATATTTTTCCTTTAAAATGATACATTTACTCGGATTAAACTTTTTGATCTGTCATCTACGTTCTATTACAAATAAAATATGGACATTTGCCATCTCCACATCATTGTATTCAGTTTTTATTCAAAATTTGTTTAGGGTCCCCATTTTTTTTGCTATTCTATGTAAATGTAACAAATAGCATGGAAGGAACAAAATTTCGTTCTGCTAATAAAGCGCTTGCAAGATGACAACACAGCACTCCTATGAAGAGCAAAACCTAACCTGTTTCACTGATGAACCATGATACCAAATCATGTTTATTACCTTCTCAGTGAACATAACTCTCTTTTTGCAAACAAATTTGCATGTATTAATGAGAATACTTGTATACATTATTTACAACATTGATGAAAGCGACTGTAGGGAGAGTTCTGCACTTAAAAAGAGATAGACTTGCCTGGGATGCCTTACAATTTAATGCTAATTTAATACTAACTGCAATTTAATTCTAAACTTTCACTATATACTATATATAAAATGATTGCACTCTTTCTTATTTTCAGGATCAATACAAGGCGAGCAAGAAATAGACAAGCTGATTTCCAAGGCCCTGTTCTTCAACAACTCGTGACAAGCGGCTGAATAGAACAATCAATCCTGTGTTGCCACTGAAGAACATAGATGTGTAGGCTTTACATCACATTACTCATATTAGCCTTGTTTTTAACATTTTAATTTTGTAAATATGTCACAGATGTGTCCACAGAACGCTTTGCTATATGCCAAATAGCCAGACAGATAACCAAGTCAAATCAAAGCAGTGTTTGGTAACAAAACATCAACAAGAAATTGGACATGCAAAAAACAATGTTGTGAATCAGGTTCCCAGGCTAAGTCATTTATCTTTCATGGTGAACATGATAGAACACATAGATAAGAGACAATGTAGAGTGCTTAAGTTCCAAGTACTGGCTCTAATATCTGCATAGATTTATCCGTTTTTTGCAAGCCAAAAATAACGATTGACTTCTTTAATTCTATTCTGCTTATTTGGTAAAGCCTGTTAGTAGCCAGTCTTCGTAAGTGGTAATGGTATGGCTACTATGATTATATTCCTTGAAATGAAACATATTATATTATATTATATTATATTGTCACCCTAACCCACAATGTGTAAAGATTGCTCATTTGCTAGTGTGCTGAAGTACTCCATACTACAAATTACCGATTTGAGTCTGGATGTATGTAGGCCTGAACTGCACAGGTTCATGTTACAGTGTAAACATGATGACTAATCAATGAGAAGTAAAGTGTGGGAAGGACTCTGTCTGTGCAAGACATAGTCTGATAGTAATAATGATAATAATGACTATTGTGAATACTATGTAATATATAAATATATGAATAACTGTATACAGTATATATGCATCAGGGATGTGATTCTTCATAATTTGGTTTCCCAGTGTTTTCCAGCGTTACAGCAAATTTGCAGTTTCCCTCTTCATTACGCCCAACATAGCGCATGCGTGCAGCCACAGACTAAACACTGACACTGAATGCATTTTATGCAGATTTAACTGGAGCTGCTCAATTTGTAGACTTCATCAAGGGACCTCAGAACGCACAAGGATAGGTCAGTGTATCTTGTTTAGGTGAAGGGGAAATTTAGGTTGAAGGTTACCGCTAGAAAACAAATTCAACTACGTCTGACCCCAACTGTAGGCTATACAGACTGTATGCAGATTACAGTTTTATCGCTCCCCTTTTAACATTACCGTTTCATTTTATATCGCGCAGCGTTTGCACCTACGCTACACACAAGCAGCAGGTCAATATAAGTGCTGTAACCTAACGGTAGTAGTAGCCTCAGACTGTGGAGCCTAACGTCAAATTAGAGCTGCTGTTGTCACTGATGCCACAGCAGCAGTTTTCTGTAAGGTAGCATCTGGTGAAAAAATGTTCAGTTTAGCCATTTAAGACTTGAGACTTGCCTTGGACTTGGGACGAAAGACTTGACTTGGCATTGCCCCTCAGAGACTTGAGACTTGATTTGGACTCGTGCACAAAGACTTGAGACTATACTTGGAAAAAAAGACTTCTGAACATCTCTGGTGGACAGCACTAGAATCTTTGATGCCTACAACTTGACAACTTGCTACGTTTGAAGAGTTTTACCGAAGACAACATAACAATATCAACATTGATGATGATGAAGGACTATAATAATAGTTTAAGTTTATCTTGGCTGCATAGCACATTATCATACATGCTGCATAATAACAATGTCGGTATACTGGTGATAAGTTCATGTGTACTGCAGTTTGTATGCAGGGAGTGTATCATAATTGTAATTTATTATATATTTTCCAGCATTATTATTATTTCTAATTATCAAAATTGCCACCAAATGTCTGCACATTGCATTTTTCATTAAAAGTGTTAAAATGAGGTTACTGTGTATAGTGGCTGTACTGTTCCCGCACCGCGTCGTTGCCGCGCCATACCACAGCATATATGGGTCGCATTATGTATTTTCCTGCTTTTTTGTCCTTGGCCAATCACATCCCTGATGAATATACTGTAAACACTAAATAAATGCTTATAAATTCACATCAGGATTTCTACACACACACACACACAATGTGTCCATGAAGTAGTCTAACATGATAATTATTGTTCTATCCAATTTCATTTGACTTGAGTGAATCTGCTCATATCTTATGTTTTCAGTAGGCCTATTATGCATCAAGCATACATTTAGAAAAATCAACTGTGAAGAGTGATGGAATGGCATTTACCCATTTCTTTTTTTTATTATTGTCATTCATTTAGTAGGCTAATGTTGTCACATATAGGATAATAATGTATGTTGAATGTTAGGATTCATCTTTACATTGTTATAGGTCCACTATATTTTCTTTCACATAATTCTTTATTGTTTACTGCCAATACCTACAATATTGGTTGTTGTATGGGTTTGTCACTTTTTCTTTGTGTCTACTGTAATAATGCTGTGTAGCCTACACTGATTCAAAGTTCATACACTCACACACACATTTTGAGAATAAAGCCACTATTTTCTCACAATTCTGACTTTAATCTCACAGTTCTGACTTTAATCTCAAAACTACGGGTACGGGACAATCAGGTGTGTAGCCTTATGTTCACATGCGAGGGGGAGATGAAGTTAAACAAAATTTATATCAGCGTTTTTGAGACTGTCCTAATACAGACAGGCATCATGTTCATTTTTTGTCATCTACGCATACGCATACACGATAATATCATTAAGGGGGTCTTGGGCAAAAAAAAGATTGGGAACCTGAACCATTTTGTAGATCATCTGATGTCACGTACGTCATGTCTGATTCTGGAACATCCCCGTGTCTCGTGCCTCACTAGTAGAGACTCGCGGAAGTAAACGAACGTTGGCGTCTCTCAGTCCGCTATGGACCGTGGTGAAGTTAGTTTCACGTTGGACGTTGGATATTCGACAGACATTCAGATATTTGCCAAGTCACGCTGTAAACTGTGTGACATTCACTCAATTTTGTACAGACATCCTCATGTACACACAAGCTTAAAGACAAACCATACTTTGTCCCTTTGAATGTGTAATAAAAATTGAAATACCATGATTTTCTATAGGGAAATCTCTATTTTTGTCAATAGAATCTACATCAAGTGACCTAGAGACCTCAAATCAAAACAAGTTGCTTTGTCTACATGGGAGTACTGAAACACACCACAAGTTTTTAGGATTTTCAACTCCTTTGATTTTTAATTTGATTTAATTTAAGTACCATTGTTTTCAATGGAGAAAGTCTTTTTTTTTCAATAGCTTCTACATCGAGTGACCTAGGGGCCTCAAAT
>JAGFZM010000050.1:385244-417951 GCA_017657215.1 Limnothrissa miodon
TGACCTAGGGGCCTCAAATCAAAACCAGATGCTTTGTCTATGTGGGAGTTCTAAGGTACACAACAAGTTTTAGGATTTTCAACTCCTTAGATTTTTTATTTAATTTAACTTAAGTATTCAATAGAAAATTCAATTCTCAATAGAAAACCAATGGATTTAAGGATTCACAGAATTTATTGTCACATACTTATTTTAAAAGGTGTAGAAATGTAGTGAAATTATTGATGTTGTCTGTTTGTATATAAAAAGTAGTGGAGAGAGGCACCCGTCTAATGTATATAGGGGTTTGCCAGTGTATTGAAAAGTATTGATATGGTATGCTGAAAGTACGGGGGTGGTTGAAGGGATAGGATAATGAGGTTGTTGTAATAGGTGTAAAGTAATGCCATGTGTGTGGAGACTTAAGTAAGGTAGTCCATGGACAATGGGGCGATGTACAGGTACTGCAAGTCAGCTGTACAGTAGTGTGTGTGTATATGTGTGTATATGAGTTTATGTATTTAAGTGAAAAAGTTAAGATGTAAGTATTGGAGGGTGAATATGTCCAAAGTCAAAGTTGTGTGTGTTCAAAGTTCGAATAACCTGGGGATAAAAACTCTCAGTTGTGACTACGTAGACGTCTTCCTGATTTTATGGTATAAACAATCCATTATTCCCTCAAGAGTCCTTCAGAATCTTTTGGGCCTTACAAAGTACCTTTCTTTAATAGATGTCTAGTAAATCAGGAAATTGAGTTCTGATTCAGCTTCAGCTGAACGCACTACTCACTGCTGAGTACTACAATCTCTGACTGTGTTGGTCCAATACCAGGCGATGATGCCACTGGTTATAACGCTCTCAACAGCTGGTTATAACACTCTTAACAGCTGAAATGTAGAAGGCCTTTCAGATAAATGTTGAAACCTTGAATTTATATAGTTGATGAAGGAAGTTGAGCTGTTGTCTGGAGTTCTTTAAAAGATGTTGGGTATTAACAGCACATGTTAGGTCTTTAGTAATGTCAATTCAATTCAATTTTATTTATATAGCGCATTTTTACAAAAGGCATGTCACAAAGTGCTTAACACAAGAGGCCCAATGAGCAACAGGGGCAAGGAAAAAGGAGGAAAGAGAGAGGAGGAGAAAATTGTACGGGTTAACAGATGGGTGGATTGTGGCGGCATTAAACTATAGCAGCATAACTAAGGAATGATGTATAACAAGCCAACACCACCAAAGGCATTTCCTCAGTGGCCACCAAGCCCTGGACGGGAGCTTACAGCAGAGGCAGTCCTTTCCAATAATACCCTGAGGAGGTGTGGCTGACCATACACCATCCCTACCTAAAGGGGTCAGTAAATAGAAAAGTTTTGAGACTAGACTTAAAGGTGTTGAGAATGTCCGCTTGACGAATGTTAGAAGGGAGCTTGTTCCACAGGAGAGGCGCACAATGGCAGAATGCTCTTCCTCCCATTGTGGATTTTGATATTCTAGGAATTACTAGGAGACCAGCATTCTGTGACCTTAGGGGTCTAGAAGGGTGGTAGGGAACAAGTAAGTCTTTAATATATGCTGGAGCAAGGCCATTAAGGGTTTTTAGGAGAAGTATTTTAAAATCAATTCGGCTTTTAACAGGAAGCCAATGTAAGGAAGCAAGGATAGGTGTGATATGTTCATATTTTTTTGTCCTAGTGAGTGCTCGTGCTGCAGCATTTTGTATTAGTTGAAGGTTTTTGATGCAGCTAGTACCACATCCAGAGAACAGTGCATTACAATAGTCAAGTCTGGCAGTAACAAATGCATGTATTAGTTTTTCTGCATCCTCAAAAGAAAGGAATTTTCTGACCTTAGCAATGTTGCGTAAATGAAAGAATGAGGTTTTGGAGATATGCTTTACATGACTATTTAAAGAGAGGTCTTGATCAATATACACCCCAAAGTTCTTGACCTTTGTGTGAGTGAAAGGTCACTAAGTAAGCCCTGATGATGGGGAAAAGTGTTTTTAGGCCAATCAACATGACTTCAGTCTTATCAGAGTTTAAGCAAAGGAAATTCTTAGTCATCCAGTTTTTGATGTCACTGAGGCAGGCAACAAGTTTTGTTTCTGGCGTACAATCAATAGGCTTCATTGAAAGGTATAGTTGGGTGTGTAGATAACCCTGTGAGCATTATTTGAATTTGCACATTGAAATGTTTGATATACAAAGGGGGATTTAAATTCACATATTCATGGACTATTGACACCTTTAAAAATGGACTTTTATTGATTTAACATGCACAACAACGGAAGCCCTTATTTTGATATAATGCATTGTAGAGGAAGAACTATGGGACTTGTTAGAGGAAGGCTGCTCATTAGCGCTCAGTGTTTCAATGTTAGCGCGCCTTACTGATAGGGTCACCAAGCTCTTACGGTGTTTGAAGTGTGTACCAGTTTTACAGTATTACAAATGCGTGTTAAGTTTGCGGTTTATGTTCATGGCATAAGGCTTCATGGTGTTTCGAAGACGCATTTTGTATCCAAATGTGCTGTGGACTTATTTTGTAATAAACATCGGCTTTGATATCAGTTTTTGAGCCATCTATCAGCGGAGGTAGGCACAGTGTGTCATCTTCATAAGAGTGGAAGGTAGTGCCATGTTTTCTAATAACAGATCCCAAAGGTAGGGAGAATAGCAGAGGTCCCAGTACTGATCCTTGGGGCACACCATACTTGACTTAAGTGTGGCATGATGCTTCATTATGTGCATGTGCAAACTGGTAACGTCCAGTAAGGTATGACCTGAGCCAGGCTAATGCAGAATCTTTGATGCCAATCATATGCTCAAGTCTATGTAGTAGGATGCTGTGATCAATAGTGTCAAAGGCAGCACTTAGATCCAGTAGGATTCAAGTCAAGTCGAGTCAGTTTTATTTGTCAATTTCTTCACATGTACTTGACATACAAAGGAATCGAAATTACGTTTCACACTTGTCCCATGCATAGACGTTGACAACAATAAAGTGCAGATGCACAACAAAAAAACAATTTAAACAATAAGGTACTGTTAAGTGAAAAAAAGTGCAAGTAGGCTTAAGGCATTATACTTAGGTAACACACAGTATATATATAAGACAAGACATAACTTAAAGTAAGTGTTCTAGCAGTGTTGTTTTGTTGTCTTAGGGCGGAATTCTCCGGGGTGTTTAAGTAAAAAAAAACACGTAGCTGCGCGCTTTTCAGCCTGCGCGCATTCTGCCATAGGCTCAAATCAGTCACTTGCGCGCCAAAAGCCCAGTTGCGCGATCTAGGCGGAGCAACCCTGAAACCAGGGCGTTCCTCATGGAAAGTTTCCTTAGGCATATTCTCCTCCTGACTTAAGTCTTTTTACTGTTACGCACCTTTGAGGGCTGTATTAAGGTCAAGCGCCACCATATGGTGAAATAGTATATTGCGTTTGATGTCGGTCACGGCCGATTTTGAACATGCCAATGTTCGAGACATTGTATATTACATTTCTACACTTTCTACACTACATTTAACACAACCACAAGAAATTATCAGACAAAATCATCAACTCTGTTACTCTCTTTTTATAATCCTCTTCTGTCTCCTGTTTTAAATATTGTTCAATTAACTTAAGGCACACCCCTATTTTTCCTTATTTAAAAAAAAAAACGGCATACCCAAATTGAAAGCTTGACAGTTCCTACATAGTTTTAGACTCAGGGATGTGCCTCATACCATTGGAAAGGTGACACCCTCAAGTTTTTTCTAGAAGAATGTGTATGTTTCTGTGACATATGGACACAGAGTTATAGAGGTTGGAACTAAGTTTTTTTTTCTGCTCATTTCAAATGTCTATGAACTAACTAAGATATGAAGGTACCATCCATATGATACCCCCAAATAAAAAAATCTAAGTCCTAACTCCATCTCTCAACTTGTTACGCAAAACAATTGAAGTCAAAAGTATGATTTTTGAATTTCATTTTTTGAAAAATATGTTTATGCGTTTTTATTGGGACCCCTATGTAAATTCCCATAGAGACTTTTTGTAAACAAGAGGGCCTACTGACATTCAAAAGTTTATAACTTGAAAACCCCTTTACCTAGAAACATAAAATTGGTTTCAAATGAAAGCTAAGACCCTGGACTTTCATGTCTGTTTGCTTGATTTGAAGTTACTCCTTCTGGCATTGAATGACACAAGCATAACCATCAAAAAAAACAAAAAAGCGGGGGGGGGGGGGGGGGGGACGGTGTGCTTGAAGGGGTGAAAATAAGAGAGTACGACAATATTTCTACTATGTTCTCAAACATTAAAACCAAAATGCTAGTCCTGCACTGCCTTGCTTGAGTGGGAACGAGAGAAGCACGCAGACAGCCACACATTTATTGGTTGGTCCTGCGAGTATGACTCAAACTCACAGACACCCAACTCTGCGCTGTTTGGACCGTGAGGCCTTTGGAGCAAATCAGCTATGCTTTCGCAGCAATGATCCACTAAACCGGTGATCATCAAGGTCACAAGCGATTCTGGGATCTGGGTTGTTCCAGGGAGTTCTACTGCATAATCTTAAATCATACAACGAATTTCGTAGTAGTTTGAGAAGTGCACAATTCGCGCAGTACAAAGGCGCTTAAATGAAATCGCGTAAAAACGGACTTACGCGCTTATCGGAGAATTCCGCCCTAAGGTATTCTCCACTTTAAATGCTTGCTCCTCCTACAGCGCTTAACTCAAATTCCAGGCGGGTTTAGGAACCGGGGCGTTACTAATCCAAAATGAAGGCAGTCTCTGTGCCAAGATGGCTATCAGGAAAACATGGAATAATGACTAACGGATTAACCATGAACAAGCAGTTGTAGTCGACAGAAAGTGCAAACCATGACTTTAAATTGGAATAGGCATATCACATGACAAGATTAAACGTCTGTGCCTGTAAGCTAAGCTATCAAAATCAAAGTAAGACCACAAATCAATTAACACATTGACATAATATTTCATCCACCGAATACAATTGAACAATACAATTTCATTGAATTCATAAACTGTACGCAATAACAAAAATAAGAAATAACTAATTTAGCACTTCTTAACCAGCGAAAAACATTTAAAATGTGCTCCTTCTACCTTGGCCTGTTTGTTCCATGGAGGACAGGGAGCAAAAATAAAGATAAGATTGTAGTCACACACAAAAAACGATCTCATTGAAAGTGATGTCATTTCGAAATTGTGCACTTCTCATACTACTACGAAATCCGTTGTGTGATTTAAGATTATGCAGTAGTAGAACTCCCTGGAACAACCCAGATCCCAGAATCGCTTGTGACCTTGATGATCACCGCCCGGTTTAGTGGATCATTGCTGCGAAAGCATAGCTGATTTGCTCCAAAGGCCTCACGGTCCAAACAAAGCGCAGAGTGGGGTGTCTGTGAATGTGAGTCATACTCGCAGGACAAACCAATAAATTTGTGGCTGTCTGTGTGCTTCTCTCGTTCCCACTCAGGCAGTGCAGGACTAGCATTTTGGTTTTAATATTTGAGAACATGGTAGAAATATCGTCGTACTCTCTTATTTTAATTGAACAATATTTAAAACAGGAGACAGACGAGGATTATAAAAAAAAACAGTAACAGAGTTGATGATTTTGTCTGATAATTTCTTGTGGTTGTGTTAAATGTAGTGTAGAAAGTGTAGAAATGTAATATACAATGTCTCGAACATTGGCATGTTCAAAATCAGCCGTGATCGACATCAAACGCAATAAACTATTTCACCATATAGTGGGGCTTGACCTTAATACAGCCCTCAAAGGTGCGTAACAGTAAAAAGACTTAAATCAGGAGGAGAATACGCCTAAGGAAACTTTCCATGAGGAACGCCCTGGTTCCAGGGTTGCTCCGCCTAAAGCGCGCAACTGGGCTTTTGGCGCACAAGTGACTGATTTGAGCCTATGGCAGAATGACTTTCTCCATTGAAAACAATGATACCTAAAATAAATTAAACAAAAAATCAAAGGAGTTGAAAATCCTGAGATGTGCCTTAGAATTCCCATGTAGACAAAGCATCTGGTTTTGATTTGAGGCCCCTAGGTCACTCGATGTAGAAGCTATTGAAAAAAAAAAGACTTTCTCTATTGAAAACAATGGTACTTAAATTAAATTAATTAAAAAATCAAAGGAGTTGAAAATCCTAAAAACTTGTGGTGTGCCTTAGAACTCCCACAAAGACAAAGCATCTGGTTTTGATTTGAGGCCTCTCAGTCCCTTTATACAGAAGCTATTGAAAAAAAGAGTTTCCCCATTGAAAACAATGGTATTTAAAATAAATTCAATAAAAAATCAAAATAGTTGAAAATCCTAAAATCTTGAGGTGTGCCTTAGAGCTCAAATGTAGACAAAGCATCTGGTTTTGATTTCAGGCCCCTAGGGCACTCAATGCAGAAGCTATAGAAAAAAAGACTTTCCCATTGAAAAGAATTGTATTTCAAATAAATTCAATAAAAAATCAATAGTTGAAAAATCAAAATAGTTGATTTGAGGCCCCTAGGTCACTTGATGTAGAATCTATTGGGAAAAAAAATACTTTCCCCATTGAAAACAATGGTACTTAAATTAAATAAAATAAAAAATCAAAGGAGTTGAAAATCCTAAAAACATGTGGTGTACCTTAGAACTACCACATAGACAAAGCATCTGGTTTTGATTTGAGGCCCCTAGGGTACTCGATGTAGAAGCTATTGAAAAAAAAAGACTTTCTCCATTGAAAACAATGGTACTTAAATTAAATAACAAAACAAAGGAGTTGAAAATCCTACAAACTTTAGGTGTGCCTCAGAACTCCAATGTAGACAAAGCATCTAGTTTTGATTTGAGGCTCCTAGGTCACTCAACGTAGAAGTGTGGTGATTTTTACGTCCATGTCTAGAGGGGCTCAAACTGATTTTACACATACAGGCACACACATAGAGGCCTCCATGCAGGTCTACAGGAAGGTCCTTATTCGGGATTGAATCCGGTTATTGACTGAACCATGAAGGACACCACACCAAGCTGAAACTCTCATTAGGCTGAGAACTAAATCATTTAAAAAGACTGATATCAGATTCTGAGGGAGGGAGTGAAGGCCCAGGTGGCGCTGGGACCTGCTACAGAACAGAGATTTATTATGAAGTGGTTTTATGGAAGCATAAGCTCAGCAGAAGATGAACAAAGAGACTCTGTAGAAGTGGTCAGGGAGGATGAGTGGAACTGGCCAGAGTCCGGTACCAAGGAGATAATGAGTCCTGGTCACACATAAACAGGGCACAAGTCCTGAAGCACACACACAGAGATGCACAACATACAAGGTCACTAACACACAGGAGCCACAGAGTTGGACATGGAACGGTTGTTAGAATATCCATATATATGTATTAATATCAACTGAACAACACAATTTTCTAATCTGGGAACACTCCTGATCTAAGGTATAATTAATGTAGAGAGTGTCTTAGTATTTTCCGGGTCTTGAAGTGATTTGTGAATAATTGTAGTCTAACCCAGCCTAACAAAACAAGAGGTGATTTTACAATTGAACGAGCCTGAGCTCTATCTAAAAGATATAAGACTTGGAGCTAATCCAAAGCAGATGTTGAGAGCAAAAGCCATAACACAAGGTCGTGAGATGGGAAAACTAAAAGGTGGAGCACGAGCTCCTCCTTGTGGGTAAATTGGGTCAACACGGTTGAAAGGGAAAATGTTCATAATAATGAGAGGATATGAATATCCATGTAATTGGAGATAAGTGACCAGAAACTGATAGGACAGATATTTTTAACCCAGATAAGTTCTTAAAATGCAATTGGACATATGTAAATTAAGGCTTCATTCAAAATATCCATGCACGGGGAGAAACAGGGGCTTTTTTCAGAGAAAGGAGATTTTGGGCTTTGAAGGAATATTTTGAGGGAACCCCAAGCTTTGGAATATCAGAGACAGACATTGTACAACTTTCCTTGTGACCCTGTGTATTTCTACAAGTGACTGTCATAAAGATCCAACTTCAGCACTCTATCTCCTGGCGTGGACATCAACTAACTAATTATTCTACCACAGAAGCTATTGAAAAAAAGTCTTTCTCCACTGAAAACAATGGTACTTAAATTAAATAAAATAAAAAAACAAAGGAGTTGAAAATCCTAAAAACTTCAAATATCCAACGTCCAACGTGAAACTAACTTCACCACGGTGATTTACCGTACACTGTTAGACTTAACTGTAATTTAGTGGTAACTTACCACAAAAATGCCCAATAAAATACTGTAAGGTCAATATGTGGTATTGCTACTGTACATTGCAATGCATTGTGGGATTTTTATGACAATGTGGTAACTTACTGGGGAAAATTTTGAATTTATGGTAATGTACTTTTAAAACAAAAAACAGTACTGCTACTGTAATCACGTGCAGCTTTTGGAAATAATTTTACTGGAAAGAATTTTGAATACATGGTAATGTACTGTTTACACAAAAAAACAGAACTGCTACTGTAATGACATGTCACTTTTGTAACGGTTTTTGCCTGAGAAAACGCCTGTAACCTCCAGAAATCGTTTAACCCTGGACCCTATAGGTAAGTGTCAGTCTTCATTTTGCCCATAATTTCTACATAATGCAGACATAAAACACTTATTTCTTGTAAAGTTTAGTTCCCACGCAGTGTAGTAGGAAACAGTTTTGCGTAGGCCTACCTTTAGCAGCGAATGTTGGGTAGCTAGCCATAGGCTAACGGTTCTTTGTAAACGCTTAATATAACACATACATAGTTTAACATAAAACATTTTCTCCATGTAGAAACATAGACTGTATATGGTTGTAGGCTACTGATGTACAGAATTAAGCGCTAATCTACGGATGATCTACTAACGGCCATTGACGCCTATTTATTATCTGGCACACATAACGTAGGCTACTCGCCATTTTAACTTACTAAATAAACCATTGCAATACATCATTGGATTCGTTTAATACGTTGTTTAGTCCAGAAAAATAATTGTTGAAATGAAAAGATGTTGCAGTAATAGCAAGGACACGAACAAATGGTTTCAATGCCTGCCCCAACAAAGGGTCGCTCAGGTGGTTCAAATTGTCAGTTAACTGAGCTGAATCTGAATGAGTCGCTTGTAGCACACCTTCCAAACATGGGATAGGCTACATAAGATGGTTAAAATAAAGCAAACAGTCGGCCCGCCAGCTGACCATTTCTGCATTATAATTTAATAATTTATAATAAAACACACTATACTATTAATCAATGTAGCAGAGCATTCTGGCTTGTTGACTTTCAGCTTCCCTACCACCCGTAACTTTCTCAACAAGTGTTCCAGCCGCGAGTTCAACTTCGCACTTTACTAACGCAACCTATTCATTCTGCTAGTATGAAAGTTACCATAGCCTATAAGGAGCAAAGTGAAGTGTCTGACTGAAATAGGTTTCAGCAACTCACCACAGATGTCATTAGCCGTAATAATCAATCGGCCACCTGTAATAATCCAATTGCCGAGGCATGGTCCTTCTAGTTTGAAACCAAAGACTGTATAGAAGCTTGAAAGTCTTAGCAAACCAATATCCACAATGAAGCAACGAAATCAGAAACGTTGCGTGCATCAAAACAAATTGGTGTCCCAGGTGTCTGCATCGTTGTGCTATAACGGTTCACAATGATGGTTTCCAATTTTGTACGTTTTGAATTCGAGTACCACTATACATACATAGGCTTTGATAAAACTAATCATAGAGTGTATTTTCTTTAATAAAAATGTAATGCATTTTGGGTATATGTAGGAAGTATAGGCTTTAGGTTATATAGTTTTTAATGTTTAAGTACATAAGGCAAAATGCATCATCTGTCCTCATAAAGATGTTTTCATCAGTACTGAACCAAGAGTACACATCTCTATGTTATTAAAAAAAACATAAACATATTTTTCTTAAAAGCCTGTGTCACCATAGTCACAGTTGAACTCCTGCCATCCATGTTTAGGTTATTTACATAGTATAGGCCTGCCATGGTACATACACACACACTACACTACACTAATGTACGGCATGCATTAGATTTGTTTCTGGCATTTTTATATTTTGTTTGAATGTTACTGTAATAAACATATGAGTTTTTATTGTTCTATTTGTAGAGTGATCAGAGGACGAGACAAGGCAGACAAGGATCCAATCAAGCTCCAAGGACTGTCAAGTATGTACAGACTTTCCTAAACAAATTATACCCAGTAAAGATCTGTAAAGAACTTTTTTTACATCTCCATTTCTATTTTCATTTCAGCATGGAGCGCACACTTAATGGAAGTTATCTTGGTGGACACTGCCTCACAAGCAAATTTCATAGACGCTCGCTCGCTCGCTCGCTCACTCGCTCACACACACACACACACACACACACACACACACACACTCACTCACTCACTCACTACACACAACTGTTTGCATTGTTGCTTTTAATGATAAATTGTTTGCATTATTGCGTTGTTTGGATTGTAATTGGATTGTTGCATTTCCAGTGTTAAATATATTAAGAATGTTGTTGTACTGATTATATAATAAAGGTTTTGTTCAAAATAAGTAGTAGTTATTGGGTGGATTACGGTAAGAATATAATTTAACATTGCGGTAAAAGAATAATACTGTTTTAAAAACTTACAGTTAGGCTACTGTAAACGGGTAGGTACGGTAACATACAGGCAACACTGTTGCCAGTGAGTTACCGTAAATGAAGTCTCAGTAGTCATACTGTATAAATATGTTACAGTATGGCCACCATACTGTAAAAGTCACTTACAGTTAATCTACGGTAATTGTCATTACAGTAAGTCTCTGGCAACAGTGTTGCCTGTGAGTTACCGTAAAAATACAATAAAATGTCTAACAGTGTACGTGTAGATCACTCTCCTTGTACCTTGCGTTCATTGGATATTTGAAATAGAAATCGGAAAACGAAAAATGACATGAAATTGGATTTTCGACTCTGAAACCGAAATCGTAAAACGAATTTTGGGTCATTTAATGTTGTTTTTGGCGCAGATTTACTGTTGTTTCTTCGCGCAAATGCTCAAACAAACAAATACAATATCTAATAATCCCAAATGTAAAAACGGGGTATTTTATCTATTAACATTTTGCCCAGAGTGTCGCACATCGTCTGACGTTGTGAGGTCGTTTGAGCCCCGGCCCTGGGCCAACCCCGATAATGGAAAGACGTCGAGCCGAGGCTATATCCCCAACACCGGGGTTTTACCCAGTAGTGGAAAGGCTTCAGAAACGCACGTTCATTGTGATTTATGAATTAATATTATTGAGTAGGCCTATTATTTGACAAATTATGGAAGTGAGTGTGATAACTGTAGAATTAGGTTAGCCTAGCCTATGATGTCTGAACTTGTAGGCCTATTAAAATAATGTCATCTGCCTGCAAGTGGTGCTAAGAGGCGCTGTTGTCAGATGGAGAAATAGCCCTATTTATCATTGGCCTAAATACTTTTTTGATATGTTGTTTCTTGTTACTGTTTTATATTGAAACACAATTATTGGTAGGCTACGTGAATCACATGGTTTTCCATAGGTATAGGCCTATGGTTTGTGAGAGTGTTCACAAACGTAGCTTTGTCTTAGAGGTCTGCGCGGGACAGAATTGTCCGTCCCGCCCCCGCCCGCACCCGCATTGTGCTATCCCGCTCCCGCCCGCACCCGCAAAGAATTGTAATTTTCACTCCCGCTCACGCCTGCACCAGCAATATTTTGTCCCGCTCCCGCCCGCAAAAATCCTGCAAGAGGGACGCTGGCTTAATTTCTATCTCACTGAAAGGCCTCTTAATTGGCTGAACTTTTTGAA
This sequence comes from Limnothrissa miodon, assembly GCA_017657215.1. NCBI lineage: Eukaryota > Metazoa > Chordata > Actinopteri > Clupeiformes > Clupeidae > Limnothrissa > Limnothrissa miodon. Next base: position 397,094 of record JAGFZM010000050.1, read on the forward strand.
GTTCATCGCAGAGCTCTGTACTCCCGCGGTTGTACCACTACGACTGTCCATCACGTTGATTCAACATTGAATTTCGGTCGTCTGATGGATACCTACCTTTCCAACCAACAACCAATGTCGTTTGCTATCTGGGCAGGCTGCAGGTTTTAATGATAATAGTAACAGTAAATAAAATATTCAGCACAAATGATGTATGCTAGGCACTACATTAATCATTTGTATATTTTATTTTACACACATATTGTGTTTGCGGGACTGCAGTTTATCATCCTACCGCCCGCTATCGCATAGTGCAGTCCCGCTCCTGCCCGCGATGAGCTTTCAAATTTATTCCCGCATTGCACTGTTTGTGCAGGCCTCTACTTTGTCTGTCCGACCCACGAAATAGTTTTTCATACTGTAATGCCGTGGGTAAATGACTAGGCCTATTTGAAGGATTTGAGACGGAGACGGAGGTTCCAAAGAAAGGTCAGGTTGATTGCCTTTTCTCACAACCTAGGGGCAGTAGGAGGTGTCCTCAAAAACAACAAACCCTCAACTAGTAAAATAGAAGAACGCTATTAAATTATCTTGTCACATACACCACTCACTAACACGTCTCACTCACAATTAATTCTTCTCTGCTCTGACTAAATTTAGGCCTACTGAACGTCTGAGAACCCCCGATCAGGTAGCCCCCCCCCCCCCTCCAAACAAAAACCCGAACAATAACTAATCTAATCCCATGAATATTGCCGCCCGGACACCTCCCCCCAATCAAAAACCCATCAGAAAAGATTGACACATACACACAAACACTCACGCGAGAGAGAGAGAGAGCGACACATAGAACAGTTCACAGGGACAAGTAGCCTTGGCTACAATATGATAGCCTATATGCCTGTTTGTCAAGGTCGCTGGCCGAGGTCCCGGACCCGAAGTGCCAATTGACCGCACTGGACTTGTGCGGGATAGTCTAAATGAGTAGTCGGCAAGTGCACCCCCGTATGATGAAAATCTATATGTGATTTGTGGTTTGGACAGACCAACCTGTATTTTTGAACACTTTGACAAAAAGTAGGCTATATTGGACAACCATTTAATCTGACAGACAACATTTGCAAACGCTTTCACAAATCATAACAATGCGATTTGTGGTTGGACAGACAAACATGAATTTGTCAAGACTTTAACACATCATAGGCCTATAGCCTACATATAAAACCATGTGATTGGTCAGAAATATCGACATGCATTCATGAACACTTTCACAAATCATGGACCTAAACCATGTGATCCACGTACCAATTAGGCCTAGGCCTAGACTGATTGTGTTTCAATATAAAAACTACAGTAACAAGAAACAACACAGTATGATTATCAAAAAAAAGTATTTATTAAAGGTCTCCTTCCAAAATAAACTGTTTAAGACTTGATGTTTTTACATTACCATAGGTCAGTCCAATTGTACTTCTATGCTCAACTTCAAAATGCTCTCCTACCCCAGTCTGTATTCACCTGTGATAGAAAACTGCTGGGAAAAACGAGCAAATTGGAAAAGCCTTACAAATGTACGTCAATTTGAACATTAGCTATGCAGTTAACCCGCCCTCAAGAAAACGTTAGGCTGCATGCAGACAGACCCACTAGAGGGAGCGTCACAGTGTTGTTAGCCAATCAGCCGCGATACATTTGCATATCATTAATATTCATAAGAATCCTCTCGTGCTATCCCTGCTCTCATTTTCACCTAACTAAAATAACTTCAAACAAGACAACCACAGCATATTTTTTTTGTCTAAACCAACTCTCATGACATTATTTTAGACAAGAGACCACCATAAAATTAATGAAAATACGATGGAATGAGACCTTTAAATATTTCTTCATCTTAAAGCGCACCTCTTTAGCACCGCTTGCAGGCAGACAGTAGGCTATTAGGCCTAAAATGCAACTTCTAATGTCGTCGGATTTCAGGGCGGCAGACTCAATAATAGGCTATAAATTCACAAATCACCATGAACACAGTGCTTCATGATTTAAGTCTCTAAATGACTAGAAGAAGAGTAACCTATAGGCCTAAGAGACGAAAGTCCAATGAAGCAAGGCCACGGACCGTACACTGACCGCCTGGCAATAGGCTAATTTTCCACCGGTCCAATTGGTGGCAGTAAAAATCTTTTTCATTGTAACAACCAACGAAAAAGAGCATACAGCATCACTCTGATCACTGACTGAAAGTCATTCAAACATAATGCTTTTTCTATCACTCATCTACGAAAACGGTGTCGTTAACTGAAGCATTTTTGGTGACTTTCTTTAAGGTAAATATCTGCCTTATGTTTTATGTAAGGGATAATGTATAGAACGGCGGTCATTATCGGGAAATAGGTCCCGACAGGGCGAACCGGACCCCGACGCGCAGCGGAGGTGCATTACAAACAACGTGCATTACTTATTAAACTAAAATGAATGTTAATTTTGTGCAATGACGAGTAGGCGCAATAAGTGGCCTTGGCAGAACAGCATGTAGGCTATCTTGTAGGTTATTCTGTGTTAGACCATTGACTAAAATGTTATTAAATACAGTCAGTGTGACATATAGTCTATTGATTTAGAGACAGAAACAGACCTGGCAATATGCTTGCTCCTTCATTCTGGACATCACAATAGGCTGTAGATCTATCTATCTATCTATCTATGTCTGTCTGTCTGTCAAAAAGTGGACCTACACTTTATATTTTTGATGATGTGGCAGCTAGTTTACTTCAGTGCTCACACAAAAGCATGTTGTTGCATTTGCAATCCTGTGCAGTCATCTTTCTGTATGCCAATGGTTGTTGTGCAGACTAGGCCTTTTGAACTTAATGGCTAAAAATTGTGAAATGAAGTGCATTGTGCATGTTCTACAGGCAGAAATTACAACCTCAAAGGTGACATTACTCAGCCCAAGTCTCTCTTACAATGGCTTTGCTCCTACCTGAAGAAGATTTAACATGCACTGTGTGCTGTGACATATTCGAAGATCCAGTGGTGCTGTCGTGTAGCCACAGTGTATGTGAAGACTGCCTGAAGAATTACTGGGGCACTAAAGAATATAAGGAGTGCCCGCTTTGCCGTAGGAGGTCATCAAGAGATAATCCTCCTGTCTGCATCGCCCTAAAGAACCTGTGTGAGGCCTACACCAACCAGAAAAAACTGTTTGGAGAATTATGTCCTGTTCACCAAGAGAGATTCAAACTTTTCTGTAAAGATGACAAGGAATTCCTGTGTGTGGTTTGTCGAGACTCTAAAGAGCACAAGACACATGACTGCAGTCCAATAGATGAAGCTGCCGCTGAGCTGAAGGTACTCTTATGTTGACGCCCTCAGGTAAAGTGTTAGCAGAGGGTTTTGTAAATATGCTCTAATATGTATCAGTGATGGTTGTTTTCAGGAAGAAATTGAGGAAGAACTGGAATCTCTTAAGGACAAGCTAAATAACTTTAAAAATATTGAGCGCATATGTCATGATATGGCAGAGCATATCAAAGTAAGTAAGTATGAATGAAACCTTTGTTGAATACTATAATGTCAAATATACTAAACAACCTTCCCCTTCCAGAAACAAGCGGAACAAACAGAGTCTAGGATTAGAGAAGAGTTTGAGAATCTTCACCAGTTCCTCCGAGATGAAGAAGAAGCTCGTTTAAGTGCTCTGAAAGAAGAAGAGGAACGGAAAAGCCAGTTGATGGGGGAGAAGATTAATGATATCAGCAAAATAATGTCATCTCTCTCTACCAGAATCAAGAATATTGAGGAAGAGCTGAAAGCAGAATCAGTTTCCTTTCTTTCTGTAAGAACAATGAAACCTTAAAGTTTGATTGTTGGGATGTACATAATTAGCCATAATTTATGTGATGAGTCACAGTAGATGTGCTATTGTCCTGTATATCATCATGAAAGGGCCCATATCATGAGTGTTGTTCATATTGCACAACTATAATCAGGCTTAGTATATATTTCATGTAAATGCTTTGTCTTTGTGGATTACAGGAATTTGATGATATCATGAAAAGGTAAGACGCATGTCTAGTGTTGTTTATTTCTTTGAGTTCTAATTGATATGACTTCACAAATCAATGTTATTACAGAGCTCGATACAAAGACAAGGAGCCTGAGACTAATTCAGGAGGCCTGATTGATGTGGCCCGGCACCTTGGCAACCTGAACTTCAAGGTCTGGCTGAAAATGCGGGACATCAGTCACTATAGTGAGTTGAATACACACACACACACACAAACTCCATGTAAGAGAAATGTTAGGGACCCTTAGAGTACTGTAGTAACACAGACACCTTCATTGGTACTTGAGCTTTTATATATATATATTTATATATATATATACAGTAGTCGAGTTGAGGGGGGATGAGGAGGGATGGCATCCCCCCTGAGACAAAAACAGTAAAAATCATCCCCCCTGAAAAACGTCCATCCCCTTCCATCCCTTGTGCAGTTTTATCAATTAGAGTGGAAATAACTTATTTTCAACACTGGAAATATAACTAAAATTTCAACACTTAACGGGCTTTGCACAATAAGTAAAACAGGCTACCTGCACCGTGAGCCAGAGGGCTCACACGAATAGTCTACTCAAGTATTCTTGTCAACTGAGTCAGTGAGGTCAATGGCGGTAGTCGTTTGAATACAGGGTGTTGTGAACTTATGATTTTAACATCATGGCCAAGCGACGTGGACAGCTCGATCTGAGGGACTTCTTGAGAGATCGAGAAGTGGCGTTTCAGGAGGTAACGTTAAGTCAAAAGTCAGAAATATCAGTCACACTTTTTATGAATCAACAGTGTTGGGGAGTAACTAGTTACATGTAACAAAATTACGTAATTTAATTACAAAATAAAAGTAACAGTAATAAGTTACAGTTACATTGAAAAACTGTGTAATTGAATTACAGTTACATTAAGGAAATGTTCAGGATTACATTTCAAGTTACATTATCTTCCACAGTGAAACATTTGTTGTCATGTTTGAACTGCATGTCTGCACTTGTGATGATGACTGCAATGTCAGATAGAAGCTCAGTGTTGGCCTTGCCCAGGGGTGGTCAACCAGTCAGAGACCCAAGAGCCACATTTTTACTGTGTTACCGCAAGGGCCACATCATACATGGGCACACATTAATATCACCCCCCTTTCTCTCACCCACCCACCATGTAAGGCTGAATGATTTGCCTTTACGTTCAACAAAAAACTATAAACTCCCCCATTTCTTTATATATTTTTGGAGGGCTTTTGCCTTTTATTTGGATAGTGATAGTGAAGAGACAGCCAGGAAATGAACGGGAGAGAGAGATGGGGCAGGATCGGCAAAGGACCACAGGTCGGATTCGAATCTGGGTTGCCGGAGTCATGGCACAACGCCTTAGCCCACTGAGCCATGGCACCTCGAACTCCCCAGTTTCAAACGTCCTGTGTCCTGTGTTGCTTCGCATTTATTCCCTGCCATTTTGAGAGCGAAATTAACAAATTTCTGCTTGCTGTCCAGGACTGCAGGTTGGCAACCCCTGGTTTAGCCCATTGCAGAAAGTAAAAATGCGCTAGCAATCACACAAAATAGACAACTTCTAGTTAATGCACTGAAGTCTAAGGAGTTTGTAAGGATCTTTACAGCAGTCAGTGTTGATTAATACTTAAAGGGTAATCCACGGTTTTAAAAACTGGAAATGATTAAAAGCTGACAAAATTCATTCAAAATGTGGGAAAGTAATTAAAAAGTAATCAAATGTAATTAGTTACATTACTTTGTTAAAGTAATTGAAATAGTTACACTACTATTACATTTTAGATAGAGTAACTTGTAACTGTAACACATTACATTTCCAAAGTAACTTTCCCAACACTGTGAATCAAACATTTTGATTTAGGACATACTAACGATAACAAAATAGCTAATGAATGTCAATTTGGAGTCTATCGTCTAATTTGGAGTCTAACGTGTGCCTCTATTTAGCAAGCTAGCTGAGTTGGGTTCATGTTAATTTTGATTTAGTTGACGTTAATTGACGTTAGTTCGTGTTTCTGGGATTCATCAGACAACAAAAAGTGTCATTTAAGGTAGGCTAAAGTAAACGTTGCTAACATTAACGTTCCCTTTAAAGAGAAACGATACACTTTAAGAGTTGATTTAGAACTAAATAAAACTCAAAATAGAAAACCAATAGGAAATCAATTGGATATAAAAGGAAAATTAAGGTGAATAGGTTTGAAGGGAATTTTGATTTCATATTTCATTTATTTTATCATTCTTTGAACATAAACTTCTCAGCTTTGTATTTCTGTACATAATTCTTTAAATATCCAAGTTATCGAAACCAGCTAGTTGTGTGATTACTGCCTCCTGATAAGACGGCCCAGGTTGCTGTGTCTGTGTGACACTCAGGGGTTAGGGTACAGTGTGTGATGACAGGATCAATGACATGTAACATCCACACCATGCATGTTTTCGGACAAAAAACACTGGCATATTCATTATGTTTATAAAGGAATAACAACATTTGTGCTGAATCAGCGTATGTAAAGATAAGTAAATAAGGCATTGGGCATGTTTTCTTGCACTCGTCAGTCTAGTAGCTATTTCGCTATTTGGTCTATGTAGTGCCAAATATTTTCATTATTTTGTTCCTTATTTCTACCTAAAGAACTTCAGCAGCTATGAACAACAGGTCTTGGTTGACTATTGGTTTAACTGTAATGTTTTGTAGGGAATTTAAGTTTGTAGGGTTATATGACAGCAATAGTTCTGTTTTTTTTTTTCCATTCTTATAAATTCCTGTTCACATAATCCCCAAGGAAAATATCTCAATCAAGTTTCCTTTAAATTTTTCCAAAAATGTACTATGAATATTCTGCTTCTGAGCAATCCGAAAAATGACCTCTGTAACATGTTTGCTTTTAGTTGCTGTCTTTGCTACCTCTGTGCAGGCCCTGTGATTTTAGATCCCAACACTGCAGGTGACTTGCTTATCCTGTCTGATGACCTGACCACCATTAAGGACAGTTATGGGAGACAGAATCTTCCAAACAATCCTGACAGGCACTGGTCTTGCATCTTGGGCTCAGAGGGCTTCGACTCAGGGACTTTCAGCTGGGACATCCAGGTTGGGAAGCATAAATATTGGGACATTGGCGTTACCACAGAGCCCAAAGCAAAGGACATCTGGAGTACTGTCTGGAGTATAAGATCTCGTACCGGGTTGTGGACTGACACTGTTACTTATTCTGTACAGTCTTTAGGAACAGGCTCCCCCCTGTCACTGAATGAACCACCCGAAACCATCAGAGTTGACCTGAACTTTGAGAAAGGAAGGTTGACCTTTTCTGATCCTGTGACTGAGACAAAGCTTCACACTATCAAGTATAATTTTTCTGAGAAGTTATTTCCCTTCTTTCATACCTACTACCAGGCTTGTGCCATGAAGATCTTGTCAGTGATCCCCACTGTAGTTGTGGACAATGACTGTGACCTGTGGATACAGTATTAACTGCAGACTGTATAGCTATATCTGCTGTGGTTACAGTGTGTAGTGGATGTATTTAGCCCTGGATGGGGAATATTACACTTGCTTGGGTTCTCATAGGAGTGATTTGTCTCATGTCTTCGATGTTGTCCGATCATTTGTATGTCTAACCAGTTGGCTTTAAGACAGGGGGTCTCCAACTGCTCCAACTAGTGATAGGCAGTTTGTGAGTGTTTTTGTCTGACTTTCTCTAATGTACTAGTCATTCCAGAGTTGCTTTAAAATCATACCTTACCATTAGCAACTGACTGCTTGCTGAATTTTCAGCATTGCTGAAAAATGGTATTCCTAAGTAAGTATGTGAAGAGATTGAGTCGTTAAATAATTTACCTCGCCTTCACACTCATTCGCATGGGTTACTTATTCACTGCTCAACTATCGATGCCTCCACATCAGCTTCTACCTATTCACAACCCATCTATTTGCATCAGGTCTTTGTTTAGTGTAAGAGAGGCTTGCAACAAAAGATCAATGTGAAACCGTACTGTCAAGCTGTTAGTACCACACTGGGTGCTTTAAAGTCAACACAATGTGAAAGTCTAACCTTAAGGCTACACCAGACATTACTGGATCATTAAGTCAAGTTAAAATAAATTTAAAAGGTTTATTTAAAAAACAACGTGCATTACAATTTGTGTGTTGACAGCACACGTCTGAATGCACCCATAATGTGTCTTGCGTACCTTCTCTGTAAGGGTGCAATTGGATAAAAATAGAATTCCAAATATCAGTGATGTAAATTAGTAAGTGGTATACACAGGAGTGTCAGCTGTTTTGTGAGAATTTATTTTATAGGAGAGTATTTACAAATCCAATTAAAAAACATGGGATATTGAATAAACATAAAATTAAGACCATGTAATATTTGTAATACAAATAAAGACAATATGCATATGTTTTTTTTAGTCAATAGTAACAGTTAAACAGATGTTAAAAATATGTTGCAAATATTTACACTTGATTTAGCAGTCTCTAAAACCTGCGCGTCACCACTGGGTGGAGATATTGTCTGAATCTTTGTGTTCTTCCGAAGCCCTTGTGAGGGGCCCCATAGTGAGTCAGACTTACAGATTTCACCTTGGAGACGGGATGTCCTTGTAATCACTGTGGGTGTGATGGCATGTGAAAATGAACTTCACCTGTCATATGTTCTGCCAAGCATCCAAGTCCTCATATACCTTATATGGTGGCATGTTGCTTATTTTTGGGCAGAATTGACAAAATTGGTGTAGCCAGTATTCCATTTTAACACTGTATTTACGTCTCCAGTTAAAGTATGAAGCATAACGCTCCTTGTCCTCTACCAGCTTCTTCAGGAATTCTCCAAGTTCCTTGACAGAATTAAAGTCATTAACGTGAATGAAAGAATCTTTAGGCGCCACCGCTTCATAGTCTTCCCGGCTAGGACCAAGGACCACAGGCACAGCTCCACTGGAGAGGGAATTGTGATAGAATTTCTCTGAGATGTAGTCTTTATAAATTGAATTTTCAAAGGCCAGATAGAAGTAACAGCGGGATATTGTGGGTAGTCTTAGAGAGTCCTCTAGATATTTTCCCCACGCTTTCCCATACACTTCAATCGGTATCACGGTTTTAAGTTCATTGTACACAGCCACTCGCTTAAATTGAGGGAAATTTTTGCTCGCTATCCAACATGCCAAATGAGTCTTGTTCTTCGGGATGAAATTCGTTAATGGCTCTGTAGATTCTTGCTCTCTTGGCACCAAAAGCCCATAAGGGATATAGATGTCTGCATCACGACGGTAGCTCATTGTCCAGTTAAAGTATCCATTAAGTGGCTTAACATCTCCATTGTACAGTGCACTCTCATGTGACAACCACACCCACCTTTGCTTCTCTGGCCGTTTCTGGCTCACAGGTAAAGCCACTGTGTAAGACTTGGACAGCTCCCAGTTGTGAAAGATCACAATGTCTGCATCAGAATATTGGGATTGATCATCCACAACTATGCAGTTAGAAACACCAGCAGTTTTCTTGCAGTAGTCACCACTTAAATCCTGTTTGGCATCAAATGGCCAGTTCCAGATTAAAACCAAGTAAGATTTGTTTGCATTGACATTGGCATGAACAGGATTAATATCTTTTGATTTAGGACTTTTGGAATGATTCAGCTCTAACGCATTTCTCTTGATAAAGTGGTGATAAAATCCCAGGAGCCATAAGACCAATACCAGGAGCCATATAAAATGTGTTTTCTTTCTACTGCACATTGTTGATTTAACCTGTAAATAACAACACAATTTGAATTAGTAGAACATCAGAACATTAGTCAAATAACTTTTTTTTCCTAGGGTCAAGCCCATTGCAACCCATTTCTAAATCACACAAAAACAGGAACCATGATTAATGCGGAAGTAAAATAGTTTGAATTCAGGAGGGAGGGTGGGGTAATCGTGGTGGTGGTGGAGGGGTGGGGTGATTCATGACATTAGCACCCTATATAGACCAACAATTTAGACTTACGTTCATCAAAGATCCATCACAAGCTACTCTTATTACAGATCACTAGACTAAGTTATTATCCGGCAAGGTAAGTCACACCTTACGTATAAATGTCTGTCACAGAAAATTGTTACTCTTCTCACTGGGAAGGAGTGTAATCTTCCCTGACAGAAACATTGTTCCATAGGGCTCCTAATAAACATGAACAAAAGTTATGTCTTCCATCTGGAAATCTTTTACTTGGCCACTAAAATATGGGGTTATTACAACAGCTTAAAATCAATTGTAGTTTATGTGTGCTTGGCAATGAGGGCGCCATTTAGCCAAAAAGACTTAATGCCAAGGAGAAAGGTTTTCATTAGTCTTGTAAAATTATGCTTGAGCTTTGAAAATATAAAAAAAATGTTTATGTCCTATTTTAATATCCATGTACAAAAAATATTTTATCTTTGTAGTTGGCTAAATGCCGGCCTGCCTACTCTCATGCAGTGAGTGTAAGACACACATTTGACTGCACTCATTCACACCTCCATCTACAATACTACCCAACATTTCCTATTGCTCTAACTCGAGTCTGTACATATAAATTAATATACTGTGTAGGCCTATTCATATTGGTTAAATTGCTATTGTTTGCAGAGTTCTTATCACACAGATACCATCCTGCATATCAGTTGACCTCACTGGCCAGTTCCACCTACGGCTGCATGGATCACATTACAGTGTAGCAATTTAACCTAATGCCATCATAGAATTACCCTAAGAATGCCCAAAAATCTAAGGGTGACAAATAGATTAGCTATGAGGCTTAAACCGAGAAACAAATAAGAGGGGGAAAAAAATATTAGATCCTTTCTCCCACTCGCTGTGTGTGTGTGTGTGTGTGTGTGTGAGTGATAGAAGAGTTTAGTAGGTGCCTAAACCATCTTCCACAGAGCCCAGAGTATTTCTCCCTCTGGACCAGAAACAGATTCACTTGCACAATAAGTTCATACTTTACCCCTCATACACACCTACCATCATTGGCCGCGTTTCCCAGATTCAATCTTTCTTAAGGACTTAAGAAGGCTCCAAAGAAGGAATCGCTAAGAAGGAGCGTTAAGATACGGGTGTTTCCCAGATTCGTTCTTAACTGCTTTCTTAGGAGGATCTTAAGATCGAGCTAAAGAAGGTTCTTAAGAAGCTCTTAACGAGAGCTGTTCACCACAGTGGTGCTGAAATAGAGTCAATCGATGCCTGGCAAATCGATTACACACCCCTTTCTCAGCGCATAAGTCACTCACGGCGCCCCGTGGTCCCACCATACAGGTGCAGTTAAGCTCAGGGGCGATATCCATGATGAGTACTGAGTTAGTGAATTAGTTTCACATTGTGTTGAGATAACCATATATATAATAAAATAAAAATAAACTAAAAAAAAAATAATAAGAAGAAAACCATAAGTAACGTGTTAGCACGCGGATGTCATTAAGTTAATTTTGATAACGTGTGTGTCAACCATCATGTGTATCCAAGTAGAAATCAAGCCCATTAGCGCATATACCCGCGTAAATATTGGCACACACATGTGAGAATGGTAAGTAAGTAAAAGAGCTAAGCGGGCACCGACAGGACTTTTTCTTCATCGGGAATGAGGGTCGTCCTGCCCGGTGCTCTTTCGCACACTCACCCAGTCATGCAGGCCGCATGGGCTGGAGGGTGACATGTTCTCTATGGCCTGCCATGCACGGTTCTTCACCATGCTTTCAATAGACGTTGGTTTCCTTTTCAACCATGTGTTGTGGATCATTCTGCATTGGAATGAGTGTTATTCAGGGTATATGCTGTGAAATGCCACAGGGATGTTGATGGGTTTTTTTTAATGTGTTTTGTATGTATAAACACAAAAACGTGAAATTCAAAAAATCTTTTCAATTTCAAATTCAAAAAGCCTATGTTTCTTGCGCCAGTGGTCCACTCTATGAGCGCATTTCAACATTGAACATTAGATATACATTTCCCTGACGCAGCTTGATCCCTAAAGAATACATATAAGGGAAACGTGGTCCATGCACGAAAAAATCGTGATGGTATCACGTTTCAATAGAATCTATTTTCGTGACAGTATCACGAAAAGCCGTGAGACCAGGTTGACTAAAGCCTAGAAATCTACACGCCCCTAGTGGCAGGCTATGCTCAGTGAGCATTTGATCGCTAAGAAGGCTGTTAAGAGTGGGTCAGCTCGATCTTACGTTTCCTTCTTAGTGAAAGATCTTCTTAAGCCAAGAGCGATTCTGGGAAACGCATTCTTCGTTCACAGCGTTCTTAAGAGCGCTCCAAAGAAGATCTTAGCGTTAAGAGCTTCTTAACTAATCTGGGAAACGCGGCCATTAACAGTAAACACACCTTAGTATAAGCTTACATAAAATACGTATTAATAAATTAAGTACATACATAAATAAATTAAATTTAATATACATAAATAAATTAAATTTAATATATATATATAGATACAGGTATTGACAAAAATTAGATTTTTGATTTTGAATTTTGATGTTTCCTTGCGTTCTCGTGTTTTTATGGATATCTAGATACATTAAGACTCAAAAGTAAACCAGATGTTTTCAGCTTTGCAGACATAGAAAACAGCCTGTCTCTGTAGTTGACTTTATGGCCTGTGTTTAAAGCAAGCATCATTCTTCACACGTTATTGAATTCTTACTACTGCTCTTTATTTTCCAGTTTAGATCACAAAAACATGCACTCCATTTCTATTAAAAGGTGCTTTCCCTATTTTGTTTGATGCGTGCTGCCCCCCGAGCTTTTGGTGCGACGTTGCCCAGTATCCGTGCAGTTGAGAGCCATCAAACTCGGGCCAACTTGCCAGAAGGAAAACTACAATCGTGCGTGCCTATTGAGGCCATCTACGCTGTGTTGATTTCTGGATTTTTCGAAATTAAGTAAATAGAGGAAAGCGGTCTTGATTATCACAAGTTCTAAATCTCAAATTGCAAACTGATTTTACTGATTGATACACCTGTTTGTAAAAAATAAAGAAATGTTTCAAGATCAACATAGCCTACAGGTTGTCACGTAGTTCTTTACTGGCCTATTGTAGCCTATATTTAAACATCTAAAACAAAGAGAGAGACAATATTGTTAAACTGTAAGTTATTTCCCACACTGCAAACAGTTTTTTTAAATGATGGATAAGTTTGAACTTAGGCTCCAAACTTTGATCTGAATAGGCTACCGTTTGCGTGTGTTTATAAGATAAATAAATTACTCAAGAATTTAAGATTTTACATTTGTCTGCCGGAAATATGAGGATAAAAGGGTATTTTCATGACTACATTGATAAATGAAAATGCAATTGTCCTTATCACAAACATCTTAATAGCCTATGTCAGTCTACAAAATCACCTCCGAAAGATAAAGTTTTCAACAACAACAAAAAAAAAGCCTAATAATAATGAACAAAAGACTAGCCTACTGCGAGTGGCTTTTGATGGGGTGCTATCTCCTACTCGAAACTATATAGTCCTCTTTAGCCTAGGCTATAAAAAAGTTTGCTGCCCTAGTACAAGATTTTTGTATTGTTACATTGTTATTGGGATAACCTTCCACCATCCACTTTATGCCTTGTTTAAGTACATTTATCGGTTTATCAAAGAATTAACAGCTTACCCTTTTGATGTGTTTCCACATCTTTGCACCGAATGGCCATCAGTTGCGAACTGCCGAAAGGAGCTTTCTCTAGTAGCCTATATGCTTGTGAAATTGGGGCGGTACTGGGGCCTCATTTATAAAACTTTGCGCATGATCTATGCCAAAATACGGGGCAGGCCTACGCACGGACCTCAAAATGAGCGTGAGAACAAAAATATTCAGATACCAAATAAGAATGTTCTAGAATCTTTCCAGAATTTCTGGTGAAGCTAATAAATAGAATGCTGACAGTCAGTGGACGAATGAAACATTGCGCACGCACATTGCACGCCAATGCCCCTTTATATCAACTGTGTGTACCTCAAGCCACACTCATAAATGGCTGTAAATATTCAGCGAAACGCCCTTAATGAATATGAATATCTAAGGAAAGCATGCCGAAAGCCAATGAAAAGACCTATAAAACGCAACTTCACAGACGTGGAAGTCGCCGGTTCAATACCCACCAGTAACGTTACTGAATGGATAAAAGGTTGAACTTTTAAAAAATGTTAGACGAATGGTCACAACTTTCATAATATATGCTGTAATAATCCGCACAGAAGGCGTGCAGTAGCTCTAGCCTACATAAGAGGTTAGATGCGTCCCCCACCGATTCAGAATGACCTCCATCTTTCCCTCCTACTTGGAGCACGAAAAAGCCAGCTTTTGCCGTCTTTACATTAGAAAAAAACACAATTAATACTGTGTTTGTTGAATTGAAGCATACACAGTTGGCATTAGCGTTTAGATGCCTGCACCTTGTCACGTAAGCATCAATCCACATGGCAGTTTATATGGTAAATTGGTTCTGAAACGTAAGGGAGATGTGTCATCGGTGCCTGTCAAAGTTGCAGCGGTAACCCATCTGAGAGATCAGTGGTTCCCACCTTTTTTGCCCAAGACCCCCTTCTCCCCCAGAAAATATTGTAAGACCTCCCTCGCTCGTATAAGTTTGCAGTAAGTGGGCTATGACAAAAAATGTTTTCAGACAAACAGTGTATTTACTATTTACTATATCTAGATTTGTTTGCACAATTAATAGCATAATGTAAAATATTGTGACGTGGCTGAGAATAAACAGCAACTAGAAAATCATCGGCTTATAGCCATTCATTATCTCATTGCTATTCAGGAGAATACATGCAATAGGCAGGGCCGGATCAACATGACCAGGGGCCCCTAGACTTCAGGTTGCTGTAGGCCCCCCCTCGCCCACGCACAAACCCCATGTTCATGGTGGCATGCGTAATTTCACTGAACATTTATAAAGGTAGCTATTACCTATACCAAGTGATTAGGTTTGTAAATTCCCGAGCAGTATTCTGGAAAGACAAAATGGTCACTACCAATATTTAGCTTCATATTTAATACACAACAAATATTAATTTAATCACATATCTATTTTAGAACACAGCCGAATCATTTCACGTTTAGATTTAGATTTTTATTAGTTTTTGACGTGCAAGTGCATTCCGTAGGCTATCCCAGAGCTGGAGCATCATGGGGAGAAGGCTGAAGTAAATGGAGTGTTTCTGTTGTTGAAAGTTGGTCATTTGTTGGTAGTTGACCGCGGTTGAATTCGCCGTCAGATCTTATAATCTAGTGCAGATTCATCTTGCATGAATGATCATGTCAGCGACACTGAGCCAGCTCAACAGGGAGAAAAGCTCTTGTTAACATGCCGGTAAGACACGTTTTTACTACGAAGCAGCCTGCTCTTACAATATATTAATGGTTTATTGGGGTTATGCAGTGATATGCCCATGTTTCGGTGGACTGGAGTTAAGTTCACTCTCATCATCAAAAGTTCTGTCAGAAGTTGTAGGTGCTATGCTCGCGCGTCCCCATGCTACAGCCGTAATGGCTGTCTAATCCTCAAAACCGCGTTGATAGCCTAGATAATGCCACCTTAAAAGGAAAAAAGATATAGGCGTACGGAGCTGTTTCAACAACTAGGCCTATACAGTAATCACAACAAATCGTGCAGTTGTTTTTTTTTAAGTAGCCTATGCCAAACACTATTGACAAGCTGGATTATCAGATGAGATAATGCTATGGTCTAGCATTTTGTGTGTTAGAGGCTGTTAGCCTACGATTTCAAAATAAAATGAGCTCTTAATGTATCTTTACTTTATCGCATGGTGCATGCGTTTATCTCGCAGCTTGCAAAGATATTACGGCCTCTGCACGCCCTGACACAAAAAGGAAAGCCATATTTATGGACTGATATAACAAAAAGCCTTTGACACTTTACGCCACGCTCTTAACACTTACTCCCATTCTGGCATATCCAGATTTTTATAGGGAGTTCTTACTGTTCACTGATGCGAATGTCTCCATTGGGTGTGCGCTATAAGACAAACATCACGCAGCTATGAAAGCTTTGAGCGAAAGTTCTACCAGGAAGACTCTATCGTTACGTCATCAAATGCTTGCCCAATCAAATGAACTCACCTGTCTTATAGACCCGCCTGACAGGTACGCCCTTGTTGTTTCAGACTCAGCGCTCGAAATTCCCTCCTCCCTCCCCACCACCGCCAGATGGGTCCCTGTCCTCTGTCCAGGGGGAAGGCTCCGCCCCTGCCAGTTTTAACCAGGCAGGATCTGCTGAGTCCGGATACGTGAAATCCTGGACCATGGACGGGGCCTATGCCAACCACTGTTACCTATTTTGCTTGTAACCAAATCAGCTATCTGATTAAATATTTGTTCATCATTTTATTCTCTGAGTCTTAATGGGAGAACCAGCATTCTGTCTGCGCCCAACTCTGCCATGTCTCAGTATAATTGAGTTATGGGTTGAACTAGGCCACTAAGCACAATCTCCACGTGTTTTCTCCTTTGTGAACAAGAATCTTAAACATTTTTGTAGATGGCAGATCTGATGTAATTAAAGCAGGGCTAAGCAACATTCTGTTTTTTTCTCTCACAAGCTCCCTCTAAAGAAGGCTGTATTGCATTGTATTGCACTGTTTTCTGGCGGACCGCTGCTGTTGAACATTGCAAATGCTGTATTTACCATTGTAGACCACAGTGGCGCATTCTACACCGCTTGTTCGCCGTGTGATGACTCATGCTAGCATCCTACACAGTATGAAACAGATTAACTGAAAAATGTTGCTTTAAACAAATGAACTTTCTGCCCTCCATCTGAGTTTTCACACCCTGAAAATATTGCAAGGTGACGTCATGTAAGACCCACCTATGTAGCTTCTTTGGAACAAACTATTCCACCATACACTGGAATCAGGTCCAACAGGCTTGTCGAAGGACAAATGCAAATAAGGAGTATCTACATCATTCTCAGTGAGGGGGGTAAATGAAGCAGGGGTTGCAGCAGGACTACTGCATTTGGATGTAGTGGCACACAGTAGTTCAGTTGTAGTCTCAGCAGCTGGTTCAGAAAACTCTGCTGATAGCGGCTACTTTGTCATTAAAAAATGAAGCAAAAGTACCTGCGGTCAGTTTGCCAATTTGGTAGCAGGAGGTTGCGGTGGAGGGTTTTGAATGTTGAGAAGTTTTCAGTGACATTGGATGAGGAGGAGGACAGCAGTGATTGGAATCTCTAGCATCTCAAAGGTCTGACAGAGTGCCAATTAGACACTGAAATAGAGATAGTGTGTAATATTGAGCAATTTTGCCTTTTTCGTTTTGCAATTTTTCATTTCATGATATTGCTCCTGCAGTGACATAATGTTCCTTAGTAAGTTGTTAATTGTATTATTCATGTTGTTTATTATATTACAAGGCTATTTTTTATCAGAAAAAAGTCCACACAATAATTCACTTCAATGAAATTTTATATTACATTAAATATATTACAATACTGAACGATATTTTAAGAAAAAAATATGGGCATTGACATTTGTTTAATAGTCAGTCTATGTACACCATATGACAGAAGGAAATGCTGTTGAACAAATTCAAGTGGAAAATTTGCCACATCCATGACCATCCCATAAAATGCCATGATATTTTAATTACACAAATGAAAGTTTGCTAATGTACATGAAAAAATGCTACAAAACACATAATTTCACATCATTTAAACACCATGCCATGCCTTTACGCAAGAAAAAGTTGCGTGAAGCAGGGTAAAATTTGTGGTCGCAACATTTCTTGCAAAAGTCGAGATTTACATTTTCCATGCGCCAAAAAGTTCCCAGGTTTCCGCAGTTTTTTGACCATACGTATAATCTTGCGTAACGCAAGTTTTCTTGACTAGCACCCTATAGGACTCTGTTCTAGAGTGTGTTTTAGTTACCTCCAATGGTAAAATAAAATATCACAATGATAAAGTAGCCGGATGCACAGTGCAGAGGCTGCATGTGAGCACTTTAAAATGTAATGTAGGATTCGTAACATGCCTAATAAGAGAAATATGCAACAAATTTTTTATTCATAGTCAGTGCTTGGTTCTTGCCGCTGAACTTACTTTGTTGACAACATCAGTTGTACGCTGCCACTCACTTTTGTTATTTCAATTTGATATTCCTTTTTTATGGCCTTTAAAAAAGATTTAGTGATGTTCTATCTGTGTTAGGAGGTTGTCTCGCATTTCCTGAATCATGTTATGTTTTCAAAGGATCAAAGGCACCTTTAGAAGTTACCATATTCAGTGATTAACATGGACCATATTGGGTAAAATATGGGACGACCTTGGGAGGAGAATGAGGCTCGGGCACAACGTATTTATAACGAGAAAAGTGTACGCGCAAGGTTTTATAAATCAGTTTTGGGTTTTTTTGCGTACGAAAATTATGACTTTTTGCGCACAAAATCTTTTAGAGTGGAATCTCCGCAAAGTTTTATACATGAGGCCCCTGGTTGTGACGAAAAGGCTCCTTTCTATGAAATTGCCCTGTTAGATAAATGTCTTGAATGTAGATCAGAGATCCTGCACAGCACTATGAATGCTGAGTGAGAGTTTATTGGAAACAAGTGGGATCTGATGGATCACATGATGTATGGAGTGTCCAGATGTAGAACTCTGCAGCCGTGGGTAACCCAGGTGCACTGCTAGATTGCTTCAATACATTCATGTTAGGTCTAGGGTGCAAGATGTCCCAAAAGGACACTGGAAATTTGGATAGGGTAATAAGGAGCCTTTCCTGAAAACAGTCAATCAAACAACCATGACACCCCAGAGAAATAGTGTGTGAAGAATGGTGACCTGGTTGGCAAACAGGACATGGTGATCGTCCAAGCCACACAGACCCAGAGATCTGTGAGCACAGTCGAATGCTGGAGGCACAGTACTCACAGAAATAGCGATGCTATGGATCTGCACATGACAGTGCTGCTTGGGACCTGCTTTTGAGCAGACTGCAATATATGCTATACTTTCCACAAGCCCATAATCCAAGTATAGAACTGAAAAATTGATACAGACATCCTCTTCTGTCTTCATGTAAGCAAACAGACTTGTGAAGGGAGGAAGTGGTACATGTTAGGGATGCACAGTGGAGAGAAATGGACATTGGGAGTAAGAGTATTGCTTGAGATGTGCCGTCTGCAGTATTTTGTATGTTAAATCTTGACAATCTGACATGGGAAGTAACACATTACAAACTTAAAATTGTACTGCATTATTGGGTATTTATACTTTACTTGAGTATTTGTTTTTCAATGTGCAAGTTACAGTGGTTTATGGATGTCAGAACCAGGCTTTGGAGAAATTCTTCCTGAAACGTTTCCTGAAAAAAAAAAAATCCCTTACTTTCCATAAACAAAATACTCTCTGTTCACCCAGGGTAGTGAAATGAAATACCATAGGGACAGTAAGCTATTTGTACTAAATTCAAATGTAGACTATGCTGACTATGACTTTTTTGTAAGCAGCCAGAAACAAAATAGTCCTTCAGACATATTACCTTTGCTTTCATACGTAAAGTTCATTTGAAGCTTGAAGCATGAAGCTTGCACAGATCATTTGAATATTAGTCCCCGTGTAGATGATGGTGGTGTCCTCATATTGCTGCCGTTTGGTCTATGTGCTCCTCTGCACATAGACATAGACAAAAACAGCATCTTCATTGAACACAAAAGAACCTTGAGGAATAATACATAATGCACATAATTTTGCCAGGATTACGACTGGGATGGGGGGATGGGGGGGCATTCAAAAGGTATTTAAAAATACTTGCAATCCTTGTCCTGGCAATGTAATTTCAATGCTGATATTATTAAGTACAGTCATAGTGCATACAGTGATAAAGGAAATCAGTGCCCACATTTCAAAATAAAAACCTCCTTAGTACACAAAGAACAGTAGGCTTACATGTTTAAAATAAAAGCCTTCTGAGTACACAAGTGTTAGGGTGAATATGGAGTATGTCCACCTGAGGACTATCACATTAGAACTACTGGTCGCAGTGTTTGTCAAGCCTTGGGTGAATAGCTCAAAGACGTTTCAAATACACACTGACATACAAACCCTCTGAATAGTTTAGATAGTTGATTTTATGATGGAGAGAGACGTAGCTTTAAATAAGATAGCATATCCTATTTAAGCATATAGCATATCTCAGTGACGGCTACATAAATTAACTTCTGATGGTAAGCAACTGCTTAAAAAGGCAAGTTTGAATTTTAATCATTCAACTCAGTTCAGAATGTATATAAGCAGTTGTTGCTATCAAAAAGCATGAATGAATACAAACCAAGAAAGTAAAAAAAAAAAAAAGAAATTGAAGACATCAATTTCTTTAGTCATATTTATGTTTTGTGTTCTTTTTTCTTTTACCAGTTCTGAGACTAATTCACTTCTCCTGAACAAATCTTTCAGAATTACTGATGTAATCTATCAGAGCAAAGACGGACACATTCAGTGTCTCCTATCATGGACCAATACGCTATGGAACCCACAGTGTACACACACACCATTCCTCAGCTGAGCGCCGCTGAAATGTAGGACACAGAAGTTTGAGATGATGAAAGTGTGACTATTGTCAATGAGATTCCACCGATACACAGACCTTATTGAACATACCCATGCTCACACCAAAAGGATTGCAGGTCAAAGTGACACTGTCAGCCAGAGCAACACTATGGTTGGCCTGGGAAAAAACACTACTAGATTGAAAGGGGTGGGGTGGGGGGTACATTCTGAGGGGGACAAAATCTACACACAGCCTCTCAACTGAAACACACA
>JAGFZM010000050.1:422951-455403 GCA_017657215.1 Limnothrissa miodon
AAGATACGGGTGAAAGATCCGATTGAATCAGGATTCAACCAGGTCTAACCCCAATAAACCATGAATATATTGTAAGAGCAGGCTGCTTCGTAGTAAAAACGTGTCTTACCGGCATGTTAACAAGAGCTTTTCTCCCTGTGGAGCTGGCTCAGTGTCGCTGACATGATCATACATGCAAGATGAATCTGCACTAGATTATAAGATCTGACGGCGAATTCAACCGCGGTCAACTGCCAACAAATGTCCAACTTTCAACAACGAAACACTCCATTTACTTCATCCTTCTCCCCATGATGCTCCAGCTCTGGGATAGCCTACGGAATGCACTTGCATGTCAAAAAATCTAAACGTGAAATGATTCGCCTGTGTTCTAAAATAGATATGTCATTAAATTAATGTTTGTTGTGTATTAAATATGATGCTAAATATTGGTAGTGACCATTTCGTCTTTCCAAAATACTGCTCGGGAATTTACAAACCTAATCACTTGGTATAGGTAATAGCTACCTATAAATGTTCAGTGAAATTACGCATGCCACCATGAACATGGGGTTTGTGCGTGGGCGAAGGGGGCCTACAGCAACCTGTAGCCTAGGGGCCCCTGGTCATGTTGATCCGGCCCTGTACGTGAGCCAACTTTAAAACAGTGGCTTGTTGTTTTGAAAATCGATGTTGAGACACCTGTCCATATTCTAAAACAAAGGGATTACCGTGTATGTAGCGGACATTTTGATGCAGACGATTTCACTGTGCCTACAATGGGATCAAACATCCAAAACGTACACATCTGAAGAAAAATGCCATCCCAAAAGCAACGCTAATTACTCCAGAGGTATGTATGAAATTGTTTGGTTATTTGCATGTAAATAACACCTTTGGAATCGTGTAACGGTATCACCAAACTTTGTGCTTTGTAACAATTCACTTAGCTTTGTATTCCGGTAAACTATTGACAGATTATGATAACGTTACATTTATTTACTAGCATCTGAAATGTAGTTTGAGGGGAAGGAGTGGGTGGGGGTTGTATTATAATGCATTTGATAATGTGTGCATGGGGGGCCTTGAATGTTTTCCTGGTAAGATGACCTAGCCGAACGTGACTTTGGGTCTGCTGAGGAGGGGGAACTTTTCCTCTGTATACTCGGGCTCAAATAAATAAGGACGGCCATCAAATTCAAACGCGTCGTCTTCAAATTCCTCAAGACTCGGTGTCCTCATATTCTGCCATCCTTGCAAGATTTGCCAACTACAATCGCACCAAGCCCAGTCCACGACTAATGTAAATAGTTTTGTGACTATTCAGATCACGTGTACAGGACGTCTTCCGTCAACAACATTACATTCCCATCACTGAGTAAAACCTTTTACAAGTTACGTTCATAGGCCTACCGTTTTTGGTATGGTGCTCTTCATTCTCATATATTTTCAGTTAGAATCCAAGCACTTCAACAGAGTTTATTTCAAAGCTGTTTCCCTGTCGTATTTGTTCGTCAGAACTCAGCAGTAGACTGGTGTACTTTCAAAGTTCTCATTGTCTCGTTTTAAATGTCAGGGCCCTCAGAAGTCTGCCAATGAAGTGTGGAGTTACTTTGAACCTTTTTAATGGTGTAAAAATAGCGATTTAGCTGCATAGGCAAAGTGATGCCCCTATAGCTAGCAGTGTAAGGCTAATGAAAGCTTTGGCTAAAAATGGTTTAATGCGGAATGCTGGGGGTGAACGGAGGTGGGAATTGGATATATGTTTGTCCTTGGTAACATCTTCCAGTACAGCCCAGGTCCAACCCACACCGGATTTCTCCTTTAAGATAGGATTTGCTTGCTGTCCCACCAATAACTTGAGGCCAGAAGCTATCCCATCAGTCTTCATTTTTAATAGGATTGCAGTCCATTTCAGATCTCACACTTTTCAAAGTTCACTCCCTTTCATACACTATGAATACTGCGCACTACAGGAAAAGTGTATGAATTTCCAACATCATAGTGTTGTTCCAAATGGAATACTTTTCAGCAGACTTACCAGAAATTACGTTAGTCACATTGACCACGTAAATTCGCATAATCACGCAGCCTGACAAAATATCGTCTGCTATTTAAATTTTACAGTTGCGACAACTTAACATAATACATAAAACTTTCATCTGTGTGGTGCTGCCATTAACGCCATTCTCGGAGTTTTGAAAAAAGGAGGTGCCCCTCCTCTCTTCACTACGTAGCGAAAATGGCGTCCAGTGAGTGCGAGAAGTGTCCATTGTTGCACACTCCAGACTTTGACCGTTAGAAGTGCACCATCCGGGTACTTGCAGCGCACTCCATTTTTGCTACTACACAAGTGGAAACCTGGTGGAACTGTAAAGCCCCGCACCTGCCAACCTTGACATTGTCGGAAACAACATCCGGTAGGGCGGCAGATGTCATTTTTCCGTGATATATAAAGTTTATAATAGGCTAATATTATAATATTACTGAAGTAAATGTATTTTGGAGGAAATTAAGACGGTCACTTTCTCTCATATCAATAAAAGACCAAAGTTGATATGCGTGGTTTATCAAATCTGATCATGTAGGCTACTATTCACACAAATTCAAACTTGTATAGTATTATATATTTATTATAATATACGAATTGGCACTTGGATGTCAGACCTCATTGGTGGGTCTTATTGCATAGGCTATATCAAAATCTTTGAGGTCCATAGAGGTTGAGAAAATAAGATAATAGGCCACAAAGACACAGTGAGGCTAAATGTTAAAGTATGTAAACAACATAGAATGTTGCAAACAACCATTCTCGTGATGTCATCACAAAGATGGCTGCGCACAGGCTGAAAATCATGAACATAATGCAACTTATTTATGCTTTTCCTGAAAAACACGTATGTTTTTTTGATTGTATTTAATTTATAGTATATTTAAATACTTCTCTCCTGCTATAGATGCAGTTTTATGTGACTGCTTCATTTCCACTTTAAACACACACCAGAAGACAAGATGTTCAACAGTCCATGGCAAACATACAACATGTCTTTTGCTGGCTAGTGAAACTAGAATTGAACTTCTTTATTTAATAGCCAATGTGTTTCGTGGTGTGTGATGGTAAATTTGAGATGTACAATAGCAGGGTTCTACGTAGCCAACAGGGTTTCGTGTGTATGTTTGAGCTTCTGACCATGGTCCACTTAAAGCCCACTGAAAGGTCAAAACAACCAAGCATCAATTTAATCAGTCAATCAGCATACATTTTAGCACCATTTCCCACAAACAGTTACTGGACATACAGACTTGGTGTACAGTATGATCAACTTACGAGTGATCATATTTTTTGGAAAACATCCCTCATACAGAACATACATAAATACATGATTCCAAGTCAATCAAGATATAGGCTTTCGTACACACACACACAACCACATGTGGGAATCATAGGGAATGTAGGATAGCAGGAAAGGAGAGAACAAGGAAAAAACAACCACACGGAATAGGCCCAAGAAAAAAATCAACCACATGGAAAATCAAGTGTCTTGTGACTGTACACGCAAAAGCTGACCTCACTTCTGCACATGGCATGAGGCCTCCAACAAAGAATGGGTGAGCAAGAAAAAGTACACTACAAACAGTAAACAGAAACACAAAATAAACATAAAGACTGTGAATGAATGAATGAATGAATGAATGAATCCACAAACAGAAAAATAACCCCTAGATGGGGTTGAACAAATGTCTCAATGTCCCACAAACATTACTAGCTTTATTGCCTAAAAATATCTATTGAAGCTGACAATGACAAACCATCAAATAAAAAGCCTAATTAAAATCAATGCTCATGTATGAGTGACCATGTGATAAAGACAATAGGTTAGTGTGTGTGTGTGTGTGTGTGCACATCTTTATCGGGGGAGGATGTGGGGCGCACGATTAGGGCGCTGAGAGGAGAGGTGGAGTTGCAGTCCTTCAATGGAAGGTGCAAGACTAAAGACAGACAGTGCAAATACATCTGGGGAGAGAGTGAGTCCTCTTGTACACACACAAGTCTTTGAGGCATACTGTATTTATTTACTGATGATAAATACACACACATCCCAGCTCATTGCTGCACACCTGGTAGAACAATACAAAACAAAAACACGAGATTACAGGACTACAATATATTATTATATTATTATACAATAGATTATTACTATTCACCACTTCACATGGTCTCTGGCCACTGACTACAGGTAGACTAATCTTGTAAGGATCAGAATGTGAAGTGCACAGTAAAGCACAGGGACGGTTCGCCAGAGTGGGTTGGTATAAGTAACTGACAGTAGCATGGCATGGAAACTGTGACCCTGACCTCCAAAACAGGCAACTGCCCAAATATGAACACATAGAGACACCTACCCTGTGTCCTGAGCAGATGACCTTGTCGGTGGTGCCGGGACAGGTGCTGAAGTTGAACTCCTGCACGGGCAGGCACTTGTGGTTGAAGCAGATGTTGTCGGCACCACAGGCCGTGCCGTCTTCCACGTAGCCCAGGTCCGTGTCCCCGTCTGTGTGAACGTGGCCACCACTGCACACACCACAGAAAACACCACGCAGCATGAGAAAAATAAAAGAAGTCAGAGAGCTAAAGAGAGTACTAGAGTGTGTTTGTGTGAGTGTGTTTCTCTGTGGTGTTGAAAATGTGTAAATGTCTGTCTGTATGTGTGTACTGTATGTATGAGAGTGTGCTTGTATGTTTTGTGTCTGGAAAGTTGGAACGTGTATCCATTTCAGTGTCGATTTATAAAAAAATACTGCATAGATGTGTGTGTGTTTCTTATATGAACCATTTACCCTCAGCTAGTGATTGACCCCCGCCCCCCCTTTTTTTGGTGTAATTATTTAATGACCTATTCAATGCCCTTTTCTTTTACTTAGTTAGTACAATCTTGTGTCTCTTAATGTGTAGGACACTGGGACGGGTGAGAGGGAGGAGGGAGGGAGATGGGAGGGTAAGCTAGGTGGTTAAAAGATACATGTTTAGTATTTGGGTAGAGGAAGGTATTTAGAGGGTGGGGTTGTGTGAGTTGGGTTTGGAAACAAAAAAAGAGAAAAATGTCAAACCAGTTTTCCTTAGTCAGTAAACATATTGAAAAAAGGTGTATGTGTGAAAGAAGGAGAGAGAGAGAGAGAGAGAGAGAGATCAAGCGACAGACAGACAGATAGATAGAGTACCTGCAATCCAGAGAGGCACTGTGTTGGGCCACACTGAAGGAGGTCAACCCTCCTTGTAACTCTCCCAGTCTGGGAGCTGGAGAAATGTTGGAGCACAGTAGGTATCCACTGTGCACATCCCTTTAAACACACACATACATATGCATAAACACAGAGAGAGAGAGAAACACATCTTAAAGTACCTTTACTTCCATTCGGAATATTGTATTGTATTAATATATGTATATACAGCATAAAACGAGAATTCAACAAGGGAGTACACTGTAAAGAAAATACACACTTTCAACTAACAAAAGTTAGTGCCCTAGTTAGCTGCCTAACTATTTACAGTTGACCAAACTTAAAATAATAAGGACTTCTTACACTTAAAAAGTCACCACAATTCATTATCTCAAATCTGGTCAGCTGAAAATAGTTTGGTAGGCCAGGCACTAACTTTTGTTCGTTGAAAGTTGTATTTTTTTAAAGTGTAAAAACTATTTAACTGCATAAACTACATATCTGTTACATCCTTTTACCGGGTGGCCTCCACGTCCTCTAGGACCCTGCCATCGTTCACTACTTATGTTTAAAATCTTTTATGTTCTTTTTGTAAATAAATATCCCCTAGACACAGGCCCTTTGACTATTTGGTCATTTGGCCCATTAACTACTGAGGTCGGGTTCTGCCGAGGCTGGCCGTTACTTTATCAAACTCCAGATATCTTTCCCAGGCCGATAAACAGGGGAGGTGACACTGGAGTCTTCAGTGCAGTTAGTGCCACAGCCTGACTTACTGCTTTTTGCACTGGATCCATGTGTCCTTATCTTTCCCACAATCCCTTCTCTGTCCCTTCAATGTTCAGCTTCTCATAACAGAACTTGTCAATTGCAGTGGCCTCTGTGGGAGAGAGTGCACACATACACACACAGAGAAAGAGAGGCAGACAACATGAAAATAATAAGCTGATGTACATGACCATCATCATCAGTAAATAAATACAGTATGCCTCAAAGACTTGTGTGTGTACAAGAGGACTCACTCTCTCCCCAGATGTATTTGCACTGTCTGTCTTTAGTCTTGCACCTTCCATTGAAACACCGGCCCTGTGTCAATCATCGGCATTGTTACATTCAATGTGACAGTGCGTGCTGAACCAACTAGGATGTTGGCAGTAGCAGCCAACAAACCAGTTTTATTATCGTATCATAGTCACGTAAGCCAGATTCCTGCACGGTTCTGATTTTGACAAACCGCAACCGCTTGTACCTGTCATATTTAAACCCGCATCCGACCCATTTTCCGACATTTTTCAAAAAGAAATCCGAACCGACCCGCTATAAATAAACCCGACATCCAAACCAAACCGGAAAGCAAATCAGTCAAATAGACAAAATTAAATACGAACATTTAATACAATAGCCTTATTGCCACGACAATCAGTGACTTCAGCTGAAGGCAGAGCCAAATAAAATCGTTGCTCAATAGTGGGAGCCAAACAATAAACTCGAAAACTTTCTGTCCGTGTGAGCACACATGCCAGGCTTATTTTACCGGCTAACATTAAAGGTAGTGAAACTAAAATAATACAAACTGCACATAAGCCTACCATGCGCAAATAGCCTATGCTGCTTTATTGCAGAGGACTACCTGTAAACTCTAAAGAGGGGCTAAGCAACGTTCTGTTTTTCTCTCTCTCTAGAGTTCCCTCTAAAGACCGCTGTATTGCATTGTATTGCACTGCATTCTATTGGAGGCGGACCGCGCTGCTGAACATTACAAGTGCTGTATCTACTATTGGCCACGGTGGCGCATTCTACACCGTTTGTTCGCCGTGTAATGACTCATTTTAGCATCCTAAACAGTATGAAACGGCTTACTTAAATGAAAAATGTTGCATAGTGGGCCTTTAAGGCATGTTTAAGGCATGTACACGCAGAAGCCTTCAACAACGTTGTTTTCGATGTCTCCAAAATGCTTCCGCACATCGGATTTGATTTTAGTGGAGGTATTAGCCACAACTTTGTAGGCTACTTTCTATTTGCTAGCTTTCTTTTCAACTCCTCCGTAAACATTTTGAACAGTAAGAGATTGCATGCGTTGTTTGAAAATGGGAGTGGCAGAGATTTCTGGGAATGTTTGGGAAGGAATAAACTGATTGACCTATGGATTTTACATTTTATCATCTTGATTTATTTTTATTTCACTGAATTAGAACTACATTTTTTGTTGCACATATTGTTTTGTAGCCTAATGTAAACCGCAAATTGGACCCGCGCTGTCCTCTGTCCGACTCGAACCCGTATCCGACACAGCACAACATTTTTCACCCGTTTCATTCAAATTTGCGGTTCATCCGCGGTTCACCGGCGGGTACCCGAACCTGTGCAGGACTCTGACGTAAGCCATTGTCCAAGTCAACCCTATCAACCCATCTCTTGATGGACCTGATCTGACCCTGCCAAGTGAAATGTAAAATGTGAAATGACGTGTACAAGTACCTGATCTTTCTCACAAGTATACCCATCCATTTTGTGGACATTTGCTGGATACTGAAATAGAAAGCATGACGAGCAGGAAAGATTTAGTTAAATGCAAATGTAATAACTGGTGACATGCTCTTCAGGATGTGTCGACCCTAGTACCCCCATGTACTCCAACTACAAACACAAGACCAGAGATATTACACTATAGCCTTTCTGTGATGCGCGCGCACACACACACACACACACACACACTATGATATGCATAAGAAAACTGATCATACTCGCGGAGGCAAACATACATTCACACAAACACACATACTGTAGACTTCCACACAGGCAGGCAGGCAGACAGACACACACACATGCACACACACACACACCATTTCAGCACACTAAGGATTTATTGCTCACATGCACAAGTGCATAGGCTATTAATTATACATAGAGCCCCCAGTCCCAGACATAACTCCATCCATATCTACAGTATAAATATATTATGTGCAGCTGCATACGTTACTACCTCCAGCAAACAAAAAGCTTACGCTGCTGGAGGTTAGTATATTGTAATAGAGCTGTCCTTATGTTTTTGATTTTAATATTTTATTTGTCCAGGTAGTCTTTGTTCGGTTTTATTGCTTTAGAATGTTACCTTGTTGTTTTAGAATGATAGCGTGTGAATGTTGTTTTAGAATGCTAGCGAGTGAACGTCTATTTAGAATGCTAGCGTGTGAATGGTGATTATTGCGATCACAGCAGACAAAGAGCTTACGCTGCTGAAGATGCAGAGACGCAGCTGTGAATGCATTGTGTTTGTATCGTGTTTGTCCAGAATAAAAACTTTTGGAGAAATTCAGCCTGAGTGCCCTCCATCAGCGGCAAAACACACGTCCTTTACACTGGTGCCGTGACCCTGTGATACAGATCAGCTTGAAGCAGATCGCCGAGCCGAGGGAGCTGTGTGGATTTCGTGGACGTCAATGCCGTTTGTGCTGCTGTTTTTTTTATTTTATTTTATGGTCAGGTACTCAGGACTGTAGCTCCTCTGAGTAAAGTATAGTATTCTGTATTTTTGGTTGCATCAAATCCTACCTCACTGGGCGACTGTTCAAAGTATCCTGGCTAGGACACACGTTTGGGCCTTACCACCTTGCTACTGGAGTGCCCCAAGGATCTGTGTTGGGCCCCCTTCTTTTCTCCATCTATACCACTTCTTTGGGCCAAATCATCCGCCAGCTCGGCTTCTCTTACCACTGCTATGCCGATGATACCCAGCTCTATCTGTCATTCTCACCCGATGACCCAACCATCCCATCGCGAATCTCAGATTGCCTCTCTGACATCTCTGCATGTATGCAAGACCATCATCTCCAGCTGAACCGAACTGCTAGTCCTCCCCGCTAAACCAACTATTCACCACAACATCTGCATCAACTCTGGCTCCTTATCTC
This sequence comes from Limnothrissa miodon, assembly GCA_017657215.1. Classification (NCBI taxonomy): domain Eukaryota; kingdom Metazoa; phylum Chordata; class Actinopteri; order Clupeiformes; family Clupeidae; genus Limnothrissa; species Limnothrissa miodon. Next base: position 432,065 of record JAGFZM010000050.1, read on the forward strand.
TTGCTCCCTCACGGGTAGCCAGGAACCTAGGTGTTATGATTGATGACCAGCTAACCTTCAATGACCATATTGCCTCTGTTGCCTGCCTGCCGCTTTGCACTATTCAATATCAAAAAGATCAGACCACACCTAAATCAACAAGCCTCCCAATTGCTGGTTCAAACTACGGTCCTCTCACGCCTTGACTACTGCAATGCCCTTCTGGCAGGACTTCCTGCCCGTGCCGTGAAGGCACTTCAGATGATCCAAAATGCTGCGGCGCGTCTCATCTTCAATCAGCCGAAGAGGACGCATGTCACCCCTCTGCTAATCAAGCTCCACTGGTTGCCTCTGGCGGCTCGCATCAAATTCAAATCACTGATGCTGACTTACAAAGTGCCAGACTCTTCTCATGTGTCGTCCCACACAGGTGGAATGACCTACCAAAAACAATCAGAACAGGGCCATCTCTGGAGGCCTTCAAAAAGCTCTTAAAGACCCAGGTATTCAGAGAACATCTTCTATCCTAGCACTAAATTGAACTGAAGCACTATTTCCCAGCACTATGCTCTTTAAGGTTATAATGGGTAATAATTAATGATTGTAATTATTTGCTGTTTTACAGTAATATGGCCAACAAGTTGAAGCTTAGTGATGTCAATGATGTTAAGCACTTCTCTTTTGGGAGGGGTATTGGTGTAATGGGAATTCATTCTTAGTCAGAGGGTTTGGTTGGGATGGATGTGGGTGCTTCACCTGTATTGCCTGCAAGAGATGGAGATTCAGGGTTGGGACAGGACCCGTTGGAATCACCTATGGAGCAGAGGTTGCAGGGTAGGCCACATCATTCAACACCCAGTGGTGGGAATGACACATTAAATCAGCTTGCTGACATGATCACACAAATAGGCTCACAGATAGGGGAGTCTATTGCAGCCACACTCTTTTCCAGAGGTGCTATTGGTGAAGCTAGCCACACTGATGGTCAATCACATCAAGTAGCTGACACACAACGTGGTGTACGTGCCTCACACACTCAGCCAAGTGGCAGTTTAAATGCGCTTGGTGAGAACACACCCGTTAATGTTGTGGTGAAAATCGACAAAGAACCTGTCATTTTCAGGGGTGATAGTATTGACAAATACACAGTCACTGAATGGATTGAGCTAATGAAATCATACTTAAAGAAACAGAAATGTGATGTTTTATCGCAGAAAGAAGTTGTAATGGGGAGGTTAATGGGGAAAGCCAGGGACGTAGTCAGAATTGGTCTGAGGAGTAATCCCTTGCTTAACGCTCATGTACTCCAGATGTAATCAATAGCATACTGACACAGTACTTTAGTCACACATCTTCATGCCTGCCCTTACAAGACTTCTACTCAAGAGAGAATGCTGTTGATTACTGGATCCGCCTCAATAAGGCAGCAGACATTGCTGAGGAGGGCTTAAAGCGCCAGGGCAGACATGCTGAGAACATGGGGGGTGAGATCGCCAAGATGTTTGTGAAGCATTGCCCAGATTCAGAGTTTGCTTCTGTGTTTAAATACAGGCAGATGAATGGACGACAATGAAAATCCAGGAGCGGGTTGATGAATATCAGAGGGAGTGAGTGTCTGCAGTGAAAATGAGCACGCCAAAGACTCAAGCGGCAGCACAGATTTGCCATGAGGTGTGTACGGAGATTCATGATGCATGTGACACAGGTACACCCAGTGCTGATCATCGCTCTTCCCCAGGTCACTCTTTTGCAGGGATGCCGTCCCTCTCTGCTTCGCCACATCAGACACCTCTGACCCAGCAACAGCCACAGACTCTGTCTTCTCTGCCACAGTACCAGAGACCACCCATGGCCCTGACACTGCAACGCCAGCCGCCGCCGAATCAGCAGCCTGGCAGTGATGCTTTACTAGAAGAGATGATGTCTATGCTCAGGGAGCTGCTGGCCAAAGTACAGGCTGGAGATGGTACAGCCCAACCACATGACCTACTGGGCCAATCACAATTCGAGAATATTAAAACGTTTAAAAGAAAAATCTACAAACAAATTGGCCGAGTTCTGGATTTAAAAAAAATTATGTGGCTATACTTTAGAACATGCTGATCATAAATCCACATGGTATGTAGACATAAAAGATGTGTGGTAGTTACTGTATACTAGAGGACGCAAAGTCACGTAGCCCCATTCATTCTCTATGGAAGACACAGGCCATGACCCCGGCTCGCAAACTCGCTTTGGACAGATACGTCGTTGGGGTGTGACATAAGCAAATAGCTCAGTGGAGTGACCATTCTCCCCATATTTAAAATTCTCTGACTCTAGTTTCAGCGAAGCAAGCCCGACCTCACGTTGTTACAACTTTCATCGTCCGATGGTGTTCGGGAAACGGTCAAATCAAGCAGTGTTCCGCCAGCAACCATAGTGCAAATGCGCTACGACTACTTCCAGGTAAGTTGTATCAAAATAGCGGTTCCATATTGGGGCTAAACTAAAAGGAAAACCAAGCAACATCGGCAGACGAAAATGCAAGCAAAACGTAGCATTTGTGTCCTCCAATTGAAAGAGAAACCTGACGACAAATAAGTCTGCTAGTAAAAGTTATGATTTTCTTGTATGATAATGTAGTATACCAGCAAGTTCATTATTATTTTGTAAAACTCATATCCTACTGATAAATAAAGTTGTGGTTGTCCTAATAAGTTGGCTATTTATCTGGTTCATCTTTTTAAGGGTGTAAAACTCACATAATAATAAGACATAAAATATTTGGTTGAAAACAATGACAATATCAATTAAATTAGAAGATGGGGTAGCTCTGTTTACATAGACATTTTAATGAAATAGAAATTAAATGGCTTAAGCAAAATTGAAATTGCATTTAAAATGTCATTACCTACTTCATTACCTAATTAAGGATTATTAAAACATAAAAGGGGTAGGAAAATGTTAGTCATAATTTGTAAAATGCACTTAATCAACTGATGCAATAATACTGTATATGCGAATTGCATTATAACCAATGGGTGAGCCATGTCATAGATTTCATTCTCCGCTGCTTAACCAAAGGATTGTGCCTACATGAAAGTGGGGTGGAATATGTTCAGGACACCTTGTTGATTAAGAAAAATGTGTTTTCCACTCATGAAACGCATCGCCACACAAATTACATAAAATTAAAATCAAGTGTGGGCTCGCCAAAAGTACTTAGCATTACCTTCGTATACTGCTAACTTCGGTCGGTATTTGGCAAACGCACCCCTGAATCGTTATGACGAAAGGAAACAAGCTTATTTTCATTTTGCGGTGTTGATTCTGAATGTTTCTGTTTTTCTTAACAGACTGCGCGATTAGCACAAGGCAATAGGCTAATTTTCCACCGGTCCAATTGGTGGCAGTAAAAAGGTTTTTATTTGTAACAACCAACGAAAAAGAGCATAGGCCTACAGCATCACTCTGATCACTGACTGAAAGTCATTCAAACATCTTAATGCCTATCACTCACCGCCATAAAACCCTAAAGAAGAAGAAGAAGAATGCCTATCACGCATCTACAGAAACGGTGTCGTTAACTGAAGCATTTTTGGTTACTTTCTTTAAGGTAAAATCTGCCTTATGTTTTATGTTAAACTAAAATGAATGTTAATTTTGTGCAATGACGAGTGGGCAGATTGGCAATAAGTGGCCTAGGCGGAACAGCATGTAGGCTATCTTATAGGCGTGTGTTAGACCATTGACTAAAATGTTATTATTATATAAAGTCAGTGACATATAGTATATATATAGACAAATAGTCTATCTATGGTTTTAGAGACAGAAACAGACCTGGCAATATGCTTACTTCATTCTGGACATCACAATAGGCTGTGTCTATCTATCTATCAACCTATCTATCTATCTATCTATCTGTCTGTCTATCTGTCTGTCTGTCAAAAAGTGGACCTACACTATATTTTTGATGTGTGAGCTAGTTTGCTTTGATGCTCACACAAAAGCATGTTGCATTTGCAATCCTGTGCAGTCATCTTTCTGTAGGCCTATGGTTGCTGTGCAGACTAGGCCTTTTGAACTTTTCAACCTAATGGCTAAAAAATAGTGAAATTAACTGCATTGTGCATGTTCTACAGGCAGAAATTACAACCTCAAAGTAGGGCTGGGCAAAAAATCGATTTATCGAATTTGTTACGAAAAACGATGTTGATTTTGCATAAATCGAGTTTTTCTTTCCTTCATTAACATCTGGGTATTTTTCGCGTTCCGTTCAACTGTCCCTCGCGAGTTAATGTAGCCGGCTCCTCCCCCGCGCAACACAACCACAAACATGGGCAGGAGAAGTAAACTTTCAAAGCGGAGACGGCAGCTCTTGCAACCGCGGTCACGTCAGCCGGCAATAGCTTTGACGCACCTTGTCTTTTCTCAGCATTACGGTCCCCATAGGCTTCCATTCAAAAATGTCCGTGATAATCATATAAAATAAAAAAAACGTTTGCCGGATGAAATTTGTGATCACTCATTTCAATTTCATAGTACACTAATAAATTGTGTGCACCTAAAGAAAAAAAAATCTCATGGCTCCATATTTTTGTTTTTGAGAAATAACATTTTATCTGTAGAGGGCCTATTCATTTGCATTGTTTCAGCCTTCAAATCTTCAGATCTTCAAATCTTCAAATTTCACTCACAAAATACTACCTTAGAAGTGTTTGTATGGCCACAAGTGAACGAAATGTCAAGAATGAGCCGACTCCATAGTTCAATAAAGCGGAAAAATCATAAACAATAAACCATGTTAGACCTACTTTCACTGTAACCTGTCCAATGGCCGTGAGATGGCGCCAATGACATTGAAACTCCTCAAGTCAAGTTTTCTTCATTGTCATTCAAGTCCTCAAGTCAAGTTTTCTTCATTGCCTACACAGAGTATAAAGTGAGACGAGACAACGTTTGGTTCCACCATAGATCCTAGGTGCTACATTTAGATAAGAATAAAAAGACATTTGGAGAGATGGTACACTCAGGCTAAAGTTTTACAGGTTTTACTGCAGGGGGTCCGCGAAAATATTTCATCTGAGGCATTTTTTTTATCTTCCAAAAAATAAAATTTGTCATAGTTAACATAATGTTCAAAAAAAAATTTGCTTCATATTCGTTTTTAAATAAGACATTGTAGGCTACCCATGAATCATGCATGTGATCATGTGATCCCTGTGTAACATTTTGCTAACCTATGCCAAAACACATTAGCATTCATGAATGTACAAATACAGGTCACCACTTCAGCCTGAGCCTGACACTGCCTCGCAAATTCCATCCGTCCTAGAACAGAGAAGCTCTGTTCCACTCACCAGGTTCAGTGCTCTCACTAGGACCTGGTAGCTGATCAGTTATCTTTAATTCTTCGTCCCACTGGGCCTATAATAAAAAATGTGACCCTTGTGATCTTTTTTTTTATTTGAGTTGGATCATCGCGATTAAAGAACACTTCCCCCCGTGCGTTTTAGTTAAATAGTATTCAGCAAACTCGTTCTTTTCATTCCGGGAAATAAATTACGTTTGATTCGTCTGTTCAGTGTCGGGACAGATGGACCCTGAACTTTGCGGGGTATTTGTTCTGTGTGATGTTTTGCTTTGTTGTTTTTTTTTTTATGACAGTCTGCGGTCTTTGCGCTTCAAGACGTTCTGTGCGAATTCATTCATCGAACGTTCCATCACAATAAAACGATAACGATAATCTCATGTGTTTCCTTCTGAAAGACAAAGTTATTTTACACAAGAGGAAGAGGCTTTCTGTCTTTATCAGTTTGAGCTAATTAAGCTTTGCCTGAATTTAGCTGAATATCCAGCTAGTTAACCCTTGTGACATTCATTCAGTTATAGGGCGAATTTATGCAACTATGTAAAGAAACGAGTTTAGAATGTGTGCGTTCGTGTGTGAGCGTGCATGCATAGGCACTCGACTGACGGTCCAAATGACGGCAGGATTTGAGGTGGGCCAGGTGTGTATGGAGTAAGATAGCTGTCAAAAAGTAATGCCTGTGAATGGGGCGATGACGTATTTTGACAGTTGAGTAACGTGTGCAAAGTGGTATCCATAATATTGAGGGGCGTACTGAAATTTTGATTTTGTACTTGTAATTTTTGAATTCGCATTTTTTTCCATCCGTATTCTGGTGGATAACATACACACACTTTATTTTATGCATGACTGAACTCAACTAAATGCACAACTAAATACACACGTGTATCAAATATATGGACACGAATATTTTGGCAGCTATCTTTCCCCACAGGTGTGGGGGTCCGTGCTCAGTCGCTCTCACAGCCAAGGGGTCCTTGAGCTGAAAAAGGTTGAAGACCCCTGAGCTACTGTTATAATGATATAAGTCAAAGTCAGTTTTATTGGTCAATTTCTTCACATGTAGCTACTTGACATACAAAGGAATCAAAATTACGTTTCACACTTGTCCCATGCATAGACGTTGACAACAATAAGGTGCAGATGCACAACAAAAACAATTCTAAACATTAAGGTAATGTTAAAAAAAAGTGCTGTAACATACAGTATGTAACAAGACAAAACATAACATATAGTAAGTGTTCCAATAGTGTACACTGGGAAGTTTTTAGTGCAACACAAGATTGTAGCAGCAGTAGTGGTCATATAAATAGTGGTAAAAAAAAAGAATACTAAAATATATAGGCCTAGCAGCAGGTGTGTGCAATTTGCAATGCAGAGGTAGTTATTTTCAGTCAAGGGTGTTGTTTTTTGTTCTTAGTTCAAAGTGTTTGTTTCCTTGTTGGGGAGTGTGTGTGGGTACATTACATACATTAATCTACTGCCCCTACATAAAAATACATATAAATATCCAGCATTACAGTCCTATATGTTCAGTAGTGTTGGTGTGTGTGTGTGTGTGTGTGTGTGTGTGTGTGTGTATATAAGGGCAAAGGCTTTCTTTTTTATATATATATTTGGATAGATATATTACAAGTTGCCATAAAGGCAAGACAAAGTGACATGTGTAACAATTAAATATTTCACTACAGCAATGCATCTGCACAGTGTATGTCAAACTGTGATGTGCTGCAAGAACACACTGTTATCAGTTTATAAATGTTTTGGCTGTCGGAGACTGTGACTGGAAATGTAAATTGTTTCACACAGAACTAGGGGAATTTAAGAACTGGTCTTGCCTTTGCTGTTCAGATTTTTGTCTGTGCTGTTCAGACTGTTAGCCTACTTGTTTGCGTGACCCCTGGACTTACTGGATATACCCAAATGACACCCCAATGACCTTTACATCTGAATGCGTAAAGGTAGGCAACTTGTTTTTGTTCTGTGTATATAATAGATCTTCAGACTAAATTGAAATATTGTGTCTTTTAATGTTTGTCATTGACCAACCAGATAAGCAATGCAGTCCTGTGTATGGTGTTGAAAGTTGTGTTAAAAGCTGTTAGGATAGTAGGATAGAACCTTATTTTAACTCTTTAATTTGCCTTATCCTACGGTCATGTGATTTGTTGTTTGTGTTTTTAATTTTATTTCAAATTATATATATATATATATATATATATATATATGTGTGTGTGTGTGTGTGTGTGTTTGTTATTATATTATGATATTATATATATAATTACTGAAATCCTTGACACCTTAATACCTCCTCAGTTATTTTTTCATTGATAACAAAACCCTTCTCCAATGCAGAATGAAGTTCTCTGGGATCTTAGCCATTGTCCTCCTCGCCTCCTAGTAGGACCTCCAGATGGGATTGCACTGAAGGAACTTTCCAACCTCCTTCTCACAAACTGTTGACTCCACACCCAGCGGGTATACGTCTGTTTACACCCATGGCATGTGTTTAAGTGGTACAATACTTCATTATTTCATGCATTTCTCATACATTATGATGAACATATAACTACTCATGCAAGAAAAGAAGTTGTTCATATGCTAAACCAGTTGTCAAAGTTTTTAGACCACAAAGGAGACCTAGGTTTACATACCACTCAAAGTAAACGTTCAAAAAGATTAATTGGAGAACTGATACAGGCAGCATCTACCATTGGATCATTTTTACAAGAAGGTTTTTCAGCGGCCAATGCTATTGGGTCCTACACTCTTAAAAAAGAGGTCAAAACTCTACGGACTGAGCTGCCAGAGATATGACAAAAAGTAAAAAAACTAGACTTGAACATGCAGGCCATTTCAAAAACATTGATGGGAACTATCATTGCCATCAATCAGCACTCTAAGGCAATAAATAACACACAGTGTCAGGTTGTTAGACTCAGAAATTACATGAATAAAGAGCTGATCTTGAGTTAATGCAAGATCTGTTAAGAGAGGTGAGCAGTGCAGTCGCCAGTTTAAGTACTGGGAGGATTCCCTCTTATTTAGTCCCTGTTAGCTTGGTTAAGGATATGATTTTGTCTGTTTCTGGTGATTCTGTTGTAACTGAATTACAAGTGCATCCTGCATATCGTCTTGGCAATGCTATTCCTGTACATGTTGATCCAGAAGAAACTGAGCTTGCTTTTCTGCTAAATATACCCATAGTTATGAGAAAGGACATGCACAGACTAAAATCTGTTCTGAATGTAGGGTTTTTGAAAGACAACATGCTTATGCAGTTTAAGACACTATCCATGATAACATGGATTTTAACACATGATGTGCAGGATATTTACATACCTATGACAATCCCCAACCAAACAGTCTTCATCGATGTTCCAAAGGGTGCAACCATTCAGATTAGCAAAATCATATTACATCACCTGACCGATAAATTTAAATACCAGATCAATTCCCAGGTTATAACCTTAGCTTTAATGACGACTTAAAAAACCTTCTGGATGAGGGAGCCTCAAAGTCAGGATACAGACCTCTGTACACCAGTCAGTCTCCTGGACACTGCTGCAAACAATTTACAGTAACCTTATCTTAGTGGTTAGCCAGTTTGAGCGTTACACTCCACATTATTCACTTCACTCTTACAGCAGTGTTTATAGGGCACTACATAAAAAAACATCGTAAATTGAATGACAGAAGACTCACTGCCACTGCCCATCAACTCCTCCAACTTCACACTGTTAATGTAACGAGATGTTATAGGCACACTGAACAATAGGCTATGCAGCCATTTAATATCTTTGTTGCCCTGTTCTCCTTTTATTTAGTTTAATTTATATGTTGTACTTTTGTTGTCAAGACATACTGTACCCTCTAGTCAGTGTGGGGAAATGTATTACTTCTTATTAGTGTTGAAAGATTCAAATTTACATTTAACACCAAAGCTGTTCTCAGATGCTTTCTCTTAATGACTTTGCTTTTTTTCTGCACACTTGCTTTGATGTTAAATGATTCACCTGTTATTATATTATGTACACTCAAACTGGTATGTTCATTTAATCAATCAATTATGCCTTTATTAATTTCATTTTCTGCACACTTCGTTTTATGTAAAATGATTCACCTGTTATTCTATTATGTACACTAAAAATGTTATGTTAATATAATCAATTATGCCTTTATTAAATTTATTTTCTGCATTTCTTTATGCTTTTTGGCGCTTTCACTTTTTCTTTCATCTACTCTACTTTTATTTTTCTATAGCACATTATAATTACATTGTGTATGAAATGCACTAAATAGATTGACTGTCTAATAATCAGTTATCTCATCGTCAACAATATGTAATCATAGAAACAATTATTATGTATGCAGTGCGCAATATCAATCCACTTGCCATGCCTCAGTTGAATTACTACTTGAATTAAGAGCATGTAATCACATGTTGTTTTATTAGTGTGGTAAGGCTTAGACTGTATAAAACGGATATCTTCTTCTTTAGATAGCTTTCTTGTCCAAGTTTATTGTATAGTGACCAAAATGCTCTAAAAATGATGGAAGTGTTAAATGATTACAGTACTTAATAAAACATTTTGAAGCAAAATAAAATTGTGTATCAGATAAATCCACTGTCAATGACCTCTCATAGCCTGTTACCATTAGGCCTATCACTTTGTCTGAATCCCATGTGGATTGACATCATCATTTACATTAGTGTTTTTTTTTCATTATTATTTAAGTATAGGAGCATGTCAGAGGACAAATGTAATAATGAGGTAATAACAACAGCATGATTTATTCTGGTCTGCCGTCATATACCAACAGCTTCCTTATACTTTGCACATGAAAAATGGCAATTCACAATAACTTCAAACCAATGCAGACAAGTGAGTGAAAGCATGATTATGAGAGTACTGCAATCCGAATGTTTGACTTATCATTGTACGTTTCAGCCAAGCCTGACTCAACTGTCCACACACCTACATTTCCTGTTTATATTTCATTCTATTCAAATGAATTAATTGTCTTGGGTTGTTTTAATGGTCGGGTTCAAACACAATATAGTTGGATTTTGGCTATATTAAGGTGTATAAATAAAATGACTGTGTCATTTTTGGTGTGGTAATGGCAAAAAGGGTCTGTGATTCTCTGTCCACACTTCCATATATTTCTGTGCCTGTGTACTGTGTTTGCTGAACAACAGATAATGGTGAAATGATGGTTCAATGTCCCAACTGGTCTGCTGAGCAATGTTACAAATGGTGTCATCCAGCCTGTGTGCAAATACCCATTGAGGCGGTGGAGGAAGAAGAGATATGGCTTTGCCCAAATTGTGTGAAGTGACTTATTCTGTCAAGCTGAAAATCATATTACAAAGATATTGGAATTACCTTTTTCTGTTCAAAACTTGTTCAGTGCTGAATATGAATTACTAGACTAGTAAATGCAGTGTAGCCTTGTACATACTGTACTCAGAATGTAAATGGAAACTCAAAATGTAAATGGACATTTAGCAATATGTATAAATGGTCAAATAATGTTTACAATAAATAGATAATCATATAACAATGAATTATTCTGTTGTAGCCTTATTGTTTTATTTTATGCACTTCTTTTTTTTAGACAAAATATTGATCACAAAACATGTTATTTGTATGTGTTTTGTGAACATTGACATATGCCTGTGCACACAAAATTAGTTCCAAATTCTAAAAATTGTTCAAAGAGTGGAAGTACTGAGAAATTTAACTTGTAGGGTATTAGCTGCCTTTATGACAGCTTGTCAGATATTATAACAGTCTTAATATCAAGCTCCATATTATGACAAAAAAAAAAATGCAAGAAAACCTTTGCCCTCACCTACGTTTTGTGTTTCAATGTCAATGGCGCCCTTTTATAGCCATTGGACAGGTTACAGTGAAAGTAGGTCTAACATGGTTTATTGTTTATGATTTTTCCGCTTTATTGAACTATGGAGTCGGCTCATTCTTGACATTTCGTTCACTTGTGGCCATACAAACACTTCTAAGGTAGTATTTTGTGAGTGAAATTTGAAGATTTGAAGATCTGAAGATTTGAAGGCTGAAACAATGCAAATGAATAGGCCCTCTACAGATAAAATGTTATTTCTCAAAAACAAAAATATGGAGCCATGAGATTTTTTTTTCATTAGGTGCACACAATTTATTAGTGTACTATAAAATTGAAATGAGTGATCTCAAATTTCATCCGGCAAACGTTTTTTCATTTTATATGATTATCGCGGACATTTTTGAATGGAAGCCTATGGGGACCGTAATGCTGCGAAAAGACGCCGTGCGTCAAAGCTATTGCCGGCTGACGTGACCGCGGTGCTCTAGCACGCATGCTACAAAACTACACTTGAGACTAGGGATGTTGATGTGACCATTTGGCCGGTGGTTGAGCGTATCAACGTTAAGTGATCAAATTTGTCTGTAGTCGGTTAAAAAAATGTGGAGTGTGTTTGTTTCCATTCACAGATTATCAGATGAGATGACTTTTTGGAAGTTGCACAGCATTACTAGCCCACTGTTAGGAATGTGAATTGGAAATTACTACCATCATGATCTTCAGTGTTAACAGATAAGGGCCGCGTTTCCCAGATTAGTTAAGAAGCTCTTAACGCTAAGATCTTCTTTGGAGCGCTCTTAAGAACGCTGTGAACGAAGAATGTGTTTCCCAGAGTCGCTCTTAGCTTAAGAAGATCTTTCACTAAGAAGGAAATGTAAGATCGAGCTGACCCACTCTTAACAGCCTATTTAGCGATCAAATGCTCACTGAGCATAGCCTGCCACTAGGGGCGTGTAGATTTCTAGGCTTTAGTCAACCTGGTCTCACGGCTTTTCGTGATACTTTCACAAAAATAGATTCTATTGAAACGTGATACCATCACGATTTTTTCGTGCATGGACCACGTTTCCCTTATATATGTATTCTTTAGTGATCAAGCTGCGTCAGGGAAATGTATATCTAATGTTCAATGTTGAAATGCGCTCATAGAGTGGACCACTGGCGCAAGAAACATAGGCTTTTTGAATTTGAAATTGAAAAGATTTTTTGAATTTCACGTTTATGTGTTTATACATACATAACACATAAAAACCCATCAACATCCCTGTGGCATTTCACAGCATATACCCTGAATTACACTCATTCCAATGCAGAATGATCCACAACACATGGTTGAAAAGGAAACCAACGTTTATTGAAAGCATAACGGTGAAGAACCGTGCATGGCAGGCCATAGTCACCCTCCAGCCCATGCGGCCTGCGTGACTGGGTGAGTGTGCGAAAGAGCACCGAGCAGGACGACCCTCACTCCCGATGAAGAAAAAGTCCTGTCGGTGCCCGCTTAGCTCTTTTACTTGCGACTTCCATTGTCACATGTGTTTGCCAATATTTACGGGGATATATGCGCTAATGTGCTTGATTTCTAGATAGACATGATGGCACACACATACGTTATCAAAATTAACTTAATGACATCCGCGTGATAACACGATACTTATGGTTTTCTTTTTGTTTGTTTTTTTTTAGTTTATTTTTATTTCATTATGTATATGGTTATCTCAACACAATGTGAAACTAATTCACTAACTCACTACTCGTCATGGATATCGCCCCTGAGCTTAATTGCACCTGTATGGTGGGACCACGGGGCGCCGTGAGTGACTTTTGCGCTGAGAAAGGGGTGGGTAATCGATTGCCAGGCATCGATTGACTCTGTTTCAGCACCACCGTGGTGAACAGCTCTCGTTAAAGATACACTATGCAGGATACTCTCGAGCTCCCTCTAAAGACTGAAAATGTAAATGTTCGCTCGTTTGTACTCCGGTTTTCACCATAGACATCAAATATGTACGAGATTTCCGGTTTCCTCCCCCAAAGCCATGCGTAATTGTTTTGGAGTCGACTACAGCAGATTACCGGCCGACAAGTCGCAACAGTAGCGAAAGATGTCTAACGTTACAGAGGTAAGTACTTTTTTTGTTGTTGTTGAAATTTCGGCAAGTTTGCATTCTATTTGCGCGTATATAATCTGTTATCTTATGGAAATTGTAAGGCAATCGGTTTTTACTGCTATTTTGTTCCAGTTCCCTGTGAGAATAACCGGAGAACTTGTATTAGTTTGTTAAGCTATACCAAATCTTTATCTAAAGAAACACCAGAAACCAGCTCCCCATACAGAGTCAACTGTGTCTTGAAACTAGATGATGACAATTTTATATTATATAAGGGTCATCGTATATAACTATAAGGGTCATTGCATACTGCAACCGTAAACTTTCGGTCTTGCAACGCGTTTTATTGAGCAAACAGTTCAGTGTGACTGCATGAAGATGGGTGACCGTCTCTTTACGTTGTATTTTTAGACTTGCACAGCTTAGATAATCAATACGAATCCCTGTTTACGATTTGCACTGTAGATCTACAACGATTGGCTGTGGGGGTTGGGTTCTGCTGTAGCAAATGTGTTGTTGGTATGAGTTGATCCTGATTTACTCAATTAGTCCTTTACAATGAACACAATAATCCAAGTAAAGTGTAAATAATGCATAACACTACAGAGTACTATACATACATATGAAATTATTGACAAATGCTCTGTGATACAGGAAGCAACTTCAACAGCTTCGTCTGAGTATTCGGCCCAAGCAATTGGAAGGGATGCTAGGCCCCAAACTAGGCCAAAAACATTGAAGTGGAGGTCCACCAGATTGGATGCCACGGAACAAAGGAGACTACAGAATCTACAATCAACGCATAATGCAGAAATAAAGGTTTGTCTAAAACAAATACGACTAACAATGATATTACTATAACATTAGTTTCACATAATAAAACCATTTATGTTGCCTTGTAGGAAAAAATTCAAACCATGACCACAGCTCAGAAGGACACACTTCTAGAAACCCTTGTGCATAGGTCACCTGGGTTATTTTTTATGTTTTAGCACTAATGGAGGTGCCACACAGCCCTGATCCCCCGCCTGGACTACATTGGTGTGTCTGTGCACATTGCAAAGAGATGGACACAGACCTCGAACGACTTTGCTGCCGGCAGTCACCACTCTATTTTTGTACCTTTGACCACTGCCCATATATAATGTAAAAAAAAACTTGTTTATTGTAAATAGTTCATTTTCCATTTTTGTACCTTTGTACCTACACACCAATAAAAAACAAACATTGTTCAGAAAAAGTTTACTTTATTATTTAGTTATTTTATGGCACCTTTATCATTTACAGTAATTATTTTAGTCCTCGGTCTCTCTGTGGCCCATGTCCCCACGAGAGACATGCATTTTCACTAGTTCTGCTGTACTGGGTGGCTGCTCTGGTGCTAGCACACCCAGGTGCCTTGGGTCAGCAGGCCTCAGTCTGTTTGCGGGGCAGGCCCTTGCCACTTTCCAGTCTTCTTGCAAGAATTGCCCCCTGAATATCCGGAATGTAGCTGTAGTCCTTCTTCTCCTTCATTGTGTAGACAGACCAGCTCTTGGACTTCTTGTTGTATGACCGTCTGTAACTATAGAGCAACAAAAACAATGAGTTGTAAATTCAACAGCATTGATACTTACAATGGAGTAGCATTACTACAAAGATAGTTACAATTGAGTAGAACCTACATTTTCTTTCCATCCCGGTTGCGTGCTGGAAGGCGGCGATTGTGTTTATTATAATCTATTGCAGCAAGCATAATTCTGGATCTGTAAAAAAAAAAAAATGTAGTGCAACTCAAAACAAATGTACTTTGACTATTTTTCAAAATAATCAAAAGCCTTAGTAAAAGTCTGACATTCAAGATGGCACAATGGCTAGACATCAAATCAATCCCCATATGGAACCTGCCCTGGCTGAGTCCTAATGTTATGCTAATTGAACATTTCAGTGCTTGGAACAGCCATCAGTAACAGAAGTAAAGTGTGAAAGGCACCCATTCCCATAGAACCACAAAGTGCAGACATATTCACACCTAGAACCTCAGGCTAGACACCACCACATTACAACACAATAATCAACATAAGTCAAACTTACCAGGAGAGTCCATTCTGCCATCGCCTACTGGACACTGGTGGCTGTAGAGGTCGAGGGCGTACCTTGCTTGGCGTGGAAGTTATTTGCCATCGTTTGTAACTACAATCGAAAGACACACCACCACAAACAGGGCCTCGATTAGCAAAAGACAACGATCATGCAATATATGGTCGAAATAAATGGGAAACAAATGGTCGAAATAAATGGGAAACAAATAGAAGCATTCTAGGGACATCGGTAAAAAAAACGAACTACAAAGTCCACTGTAAAACTTACGTCAATCCTGGTATTCACCAAATAGTGTGCCATTGAGTAAATCAACTTGAATTATGATGCAAGTTTGTCAAATAGCAAACGACGAGACAGATAAACAACAAGCCAAAGTTGTCACCGAGTTAGCAAGCTAAACGAACATGAATTCAACCTAGCAAGTTTGCTAAATAGCAAATTAGCTAAAAACAACGAACCAATGTTTAGCCACCGAGCTAGCTATCTAGCTAAACAAACATCCACAATAGCCACAAAGTGATCCACCCAGAGACCGCATTCACAATAATAGTTCTTCACAAGCATTGACTTACATAGAGAAAGAACAAACATGCACAAAGAGAAAAATCTTTGCAATGATACTTACAATCGCAGCAACATGAAGGCTAGATCCGAATCACTCTTGCAGCCTTCTTGTTCTTTTACCTGTCGCCATTCAGCAAAGGTTTGTCCAATGTTCACCCTTGTGCGACTCCTCTCACTATCACGAGCCCTTTTCCTCTTCCTTTTCTGCTCCGACATGTAGTCCGTTCCAAATCGCACACTTCTCGGTCTTTCGCTGTTTTTTTTTTTGCTGGCTCCATCGCGTTGAAACTCCATATCTGCTGCTTTCGCCATTCTAACTCTATAGCCGCTAGCAGTTAGCCCGCCCATCGCTTTCTGATGAAGGCTTGTGCATGTATGAGATGCCAGAAAAGCAGGCATGATTTTTGCGAGCCCCACCCAGAGGTCTGTATTGCCATTGCATCTCGCGGGCCGCGCTACTGAATGTTGCAAGTGCTGTATCTACCGCTATAGGCCACGGTGGCACACTCTACACCGTTCGTTCGCCGTGTAATGACTCATTTTAGCATCCTAAACAGTATGAAACGGATTAATTAACTGAAAAATGTTGCATAGTGGGCCTTTAAGAGCTTCTTAAGAACCTTCTTTCGCTTGATCTTAAGATTCTCCTAAGAAGGCAGTTAAGAACGCATCTGGGAAACACCCGTATCTTAACGCTCCTTCTTAGCGATTCCTTCTTTGGAGCCTTCTTAAATCCTTAAGAAAGATCGAATCTGGGAAACGCGGCCAAGGTAATGATGATCAACTGCTTTATTATTATTAGCACTACCATCTCCTCAAACTCAACTTGCAGGGTCTCATCAGAGCGGTCATTTTCTTATGAGCCACAGCAATGTTTCAAATTAGCTTCAAAACAGGTCCACCTGATAGCCTACAGTACGTTACCGATGTGTACAGTTAAAGTATAAGCCGCATCTGCCGTAGGCTAACAGATAGCGGGCTTCATCAACATTCTAAAATATAAACCGGTCTTTTAATAGAGTTGGCAAGTGAACCACGTCATTCTGTATGCAGCGGGTTAGCATTTTCCAACTTCCGGTTCCTAAGCGAAAACCCCTATGCGAAAATGAACGGCTCAAATAACAAAACAACATATACAACAAATATGGCAGTGTCTGACCTACGAGGACCTAGGCATTCGTTTTTCATCAATAAAATGAGTAGCAACATAGTCCGTGTGTGTTTTTTAGACGCATTGTAACGATGATAAATGAATGTTGCTATCCCTCTGCTAACAACGAAAAATTAAGGACTACATGGAGTTGTCTCTTACCTTTGACGTCATTTTCAAAAACGACGGTAAAATGATTTAAAATGCAATATGTTCTTTATTTACAATGATTCAGTGTAAATTAAAACGATTACAACGGTCAACAATTGGCAAATCTTTCACAAAGCTTGTTTTAAAAAACTGCGGGATGACATGTTGTCGAGCGCAGTATTGTATAGCTCTGGTTACCATGGTGACCACGGGCAAGCGCCACTATGTGTAGTCAAAAGGGCTTTCCGCTTTAGCCTAGTGATAGCAACATCTTATTTATTTTGTCATTAGACTGCAAATTTGCAAACCCATCGCCCATAACATGTTTTTTTAACATCCTCCATCGAATGCAGAGGTCGTCAACTCACGTGCTTTTGCTCACACCTTATTTGAGACGGAGCTCCAAAATTAACATTGGATTTCCCATAGGGGAAAAACCTTTGGAACCGGATGTCGTGAAATGCTAACAAGAAAAACTACAGGCTTCCGGGTCACTTGCCAACTCTATTGTATTTTGACGGCTTGGCTTAACTGCCGTAACGGACTAATGAGACACGGTGGTCGGTCAGGGGTACTTTTAGTTTTTGCCATCCGAAGAGGAGACTTTTACAAACTGCGTGCCGTATGATAAAAAGGGAGTGGGATGGAAAGGCCATCACGTTACACACTGCAAAAGACATGCTGCCCATTCTGTTGAAATGCAAGGTTTAAAACTTAAAAGCGAGGGTTAAAACACCAAATCTGATTGTTGAATGACACAGAGCCTCATTTAGATCTACCTTGTATTGTCAGTGTGTGTATACACTACTCAAAAAAATAAAGGGAACGCTAAAATAAAACATCCTAAATCTAAATGAGTGAAATATTCTTATTCAATACTTTGTTCTTTACATAGCAGAATGTGCTGATAACAAAATCAATTGATTGTCAATCAGTGTTGCTTCTCAAGTGGACAGTTTGATTTTAAGAAGTGTGATTGACTTGGGAGTTACATTGTGTTGTTTAAGTGTTCCCTTGATTTTTTTGAGCAGCATATTTTTAGTTCAAGGACACAGCAGTATAATTGCACTGACGTGTTTGATGTCTGCAACCATTTTTAAGAGCTTTGAAAAAAAATCGTAAATCGAATCGAAACTCGAATTAAAAAAAAAAAAAATTATTTATAGATTTTTATTTTTGGTAAAATCGCCAAGCCCTACCTCAAAGGTGACATTACTCAGCTCAAGAGATAATCCTCCTTTCTGCATCGCCCTGAAGAACCTGTGTGAGGCCTACACCAACCAGAAAAAAATATTTGGAGAATAATGTCCTGTTCACCAAGAGAGATTCAAACTTTTCTGTAAAGATGACAAGGAATTCCTGTGTGTGGTTTGTTGAGACTCTAAAGAGCATAAGACACATGACTGCAGTCCAATAGATGAAGCTGCCGCTGAGCTGAAGGTACTCTTACTCTAAGTGTTAGCAAAGGGTTTTGTAAATATGCTCTAATATGTATTAGCAATGGTTGTTTTCAGGAAGAAGTTGAGGAAGAACTGGAATCTCTAAAGGACAAGCTAAATGACTTTAAAAATATTGAGCGCATATGTCATGATATGGCAGAGCATTTCATAGTAATTATGAATGAAACCTTGAATACTATAATGTCAAATATACTAAACTACCTTCCCCTTCGAGAAAAAAGCGGAACAAACAGAGTCTAGGATTAGAGAAGAGTTTGAGAATCTTCACCAGTTCCTCAGAGATGAAGAAGAAGCTTGTTTAAGTGCTCTGAAAGAAGAAGAGGAACGGAAAATCCAGTTGATGGGGGAGAAGATTAATGATATCAGCAAAATAATGTCATCTCTCTCTACCAGAATCAAGAATATTGAGGAAGAGCTGAAAGCACATTCAGTTGCCTTTCTTTCTGTAAGAACAATGAAACCTTAACGTTTGATTGTTGGGATGTACATAATTTGCCATAATGCATGTGATGAGTCACAGTAGATGTGCTATTGTCCTGTATATCATTATGAAAGGGCCCATATTATGAAAGAAAATGTTGTTCATATTGCACAACTATAAACAGGCTTAGTATATATTTCATGTAAATGCTTTGTCTTTGTGGATTACAGGGCTTTGATGATATCATGAAAAGGTAAGAGGCATGTCTACTGGTTATTTCTTTGAGTTCTGATTGATATGACTTCACAAATTAATGTTATTACAGAGCTCGATACAAAGAGAAGGAACCTTAGACTTCCTCTTTAACACAATATCGCGCTTAACTAAAAGTAGGGATGAAGTGACACTCCATTCCAATAACGTTAGACAGCAAGGATTTCATGATTTTTTTTAATGATAAAATTGAATCTATTAGAGGTAAAATAAACAACACCATTCAAACCTCAAATTCAGCTGGTTCCCCTAGAATGGAAACAGCAAGTCCTAGCCGACCTATAGCATACCTTGACTCGTTTACACCTGCCAATATATCTGAAATTATCTTGAATGAAGTTGATCTCATCAAGTAAGGCCTCTACTTGTCTTCTGGATCCAATTCCTTCTGATCTCCTTAAGGCTGCTCTCCCTAACCTAGCTGAGTCGATACTTAATATTATAAATCACTCTCTTGTAGCAGAACATGTTCCCAAACTTTTCAAGACATCTGTCATTAAGCCTTTAATCAAAAAACCCAACCTTGACCCTGATGTCCTGGCTAACTAACGACCTATATCCAACCTCCTTCTTGATTCTTGAAAAAATAGTGTCTAAGCAAATTTGTTCCTTCTTAGACGCAAACAACATTCAGGAAACCTATCAATCTGGCTTTATAGCATACCATAGCACAGAAACAGCCCTAGTAAAGGTCTACAATGATCTCCTTATCTAATCTGATAAGAATTATACTCTTTTTGATCCCGTGAAGGAAATAATGGATGCATTTCATTATTAATCCTACTGGATCTAAGTGCTGCCTTTGACACTATTGATCACAGCATCCTACTACATAGACTTGAGCATATGATTGGCATCAAAGATTCTGCATTAGCCTGGCTCTGGTCATACCTTACTGGACGTTACCAGTTTGTACATGCACATAATGAAGCATCATGCCACACTTGCCACAAGTCAAGTATGGTGTGCCCCAAGGAACCAGTACTGGGACCTCTGCTATTCTCCCTTGTTGCCTGCCTCAGTTACATCAAAAACTGGATGACTAAGAATTTCCTTTGCTTAAACTCTGATAAGACTGAAGTCATGTTGATTGGCCCTAAAAACCTGACCAACACTTTACCCCATCATCAGAGCTTACTTAGTGACCTTTCACTCACACCTAACACAAAGGTCAAGAACCTTGGGGTGTATATTGATCAAGACCTCTCTTTAAATAGTCATGTAAAGCATATCTCCAAAACCTCATTCTTTCATTTACGCAACATTGCTAAGGTCAGAAAATTCCTTTCTTTTGAGGATGCAGAAATACTAATATATGCATTTGTTACCTCCAGACTTGACTATTGTAATGCACTGTTCTCTGGATGGTGTACTAGCTGCATCAGAAACCTTCAACTAATACAAAATGCTGCAGCACAAGCACTCACTAGGACAAAAAAAATATGAACATATCACACCTATCCTTGCTTCCTTACATTGGCTTCCTGTTAAAAGCCGAATTGATTTTAAAATACTTTTCCTAACATATAAAGCCCTTAATGGCCTTGCTCCAGCATATATTAAAGGCGCTCTAAGCGATGCTGTTTCACGTCACTTCTTGTTGACGTTCGAAGTATTGTCAAACAAAACGGACGATAGCTCCAGAGAGGGTTCAAGCGTTTTAAGTTAGCTTACTCCTCCCCCTCCCTCCCATGCCTCCCGAAAGACTCATGAACCTTGTCGTTTATTGGCTGGAACACTGATATGTTTTGTTTTCGTTTGTTATGCTAGGTTTGCCCACTGTGTTATGTTGCCGTTTGTGGAGCCTGGGCTGTCTACAGAGACCGCGTTTTTTTACAGTGTGTTCAGGGGACAGGCAGCTAGCAGATTGTGAGGAGATGTTTGCTGTATGTAACAACACATGTTTTAGTCCTAAAAACATGTCACATCGCTTAGAGCACCTTTAAAGACTTACTTGTTCCCTACCACCTTTCTAGACCCCTAAGGTCACAGAATGCTGGTCTCCTAGTAATTCCTAGAATATCAAAATCCACAATGGGAGGAAGAGCATTCTGCTATTGTGCGCCGGTCTTGTGGAACAAGCTCCCTTCTAACATTCGTCAAGCGGACACTCTCAACACCTTTAAGTCTAGACTCAAAACTTTTCTATTTACTAACCCCTTTAGTTAGGGATGGTGTATGGTAAGCCACACCTCCTCGGGGTATTATTGGAAAGGACTGCCTCTGCTGTTAACTCCCGTCCAGGGCTTGGTGGCCACTGACCATTTCCTTTGGTGGTGTTGGCTTCTTTTACATCATACCTTAGTTATACTGCTATAGTTTAATGCCGCCACAATCCACCCATCTCTTAACCCGTACAATTTTCTCCTCCTCTCTCTTTCTACTCCACTTATTTCTCTCTCTTCACTTAGCCAACATCTGTACATGGTTGCACATGCAATATAACTCACATTCTCTGAAATCTGACGGAGACTGTTCTAACTCATCTCCCCTCTGATTTTCCATGCCATTACCACCCTGCCGTGAGTCATCACTGCCTTCTACTGCCTGCGCCTGCACCTCCTGGGTTCTCCTGGGACCTTCTTCCAACGTGATCCGGCGGCACTCCTGAATGGTCCTCAACCCACTCCACTGTCCATGCCACTGCCTCCCTGCTGAGGGTCACCCCTGCCTTCCACTGCCTGATCCTGCATCTCTGGCTTCCTGAGCGGGCTGCCTTCAGCTTCACAGATGACCCTGACATGATTGATACAACCTCCAACTGGCCCCTGGCTTGACTGCGCCTAATGACATGGGACTATATCCTGGGATTCTAATGGGACTCCTATATTAATTTTCCCAAAATTTTCTTGTAATGTGTATGTAATGGAATAATAGTGGACTACTTACCATCTGAGAGACTGAAAACCTGTCCTAGGCAGTTGGGTTAGCCCCTTGAGCCGTCGGAGCTGCCCAAGGTTTCTTCCTCTACCATAACAAGTAAAAACAAAAAACGCTGCTTGGGAGTTTTCCTTGCCCCTGTTGCTCTTTGGGCCTCTTGTGTTAAGCGCTTTGTGACATGCCTTTTGTAAAAATGCGCCATATAAATAAAATTGAATTGAGGTTGCTATGGTGATGGCGCTGTACGATGGCTGCCGTTAGCCGTACCTCCACTTCATTTTCCGCCCTCTCTGGGCTTTTTATGTTTTTCTTTTTCGTTTCTGGCTCTGTGCTGTGCCCTGCAGGTGGCCTTGAATGTGGTTGTCGCTTTGTTTGGTTCGGCGGAGTTGGAGGAGCTTGTTGGTGTTGGAGCTGCGGAGGTTGCCTGTGGAGTGGAGGACGGGAACTCATGGGAGGCCAGTGTTTGGAGGAGGGCAGCGCTGCCTGCAGATCGGCTGCTGTCCAGTGGTCTCCGACGCGATGTCGTCCCCCACTTGGTGTCGCTCCTGTGTCCCGGCTTCGGCTGTGAATCCACGACCTCAAAGTCATCTCAGCTCGCCTTCTGCATGGATCCTGAGTCCTGTTTGTTTGTATGGACTGTTTATGTACAGTGGCTAAATGGCAATGGCTATTTATTTTGTTTTCTTCTTTCCCTTTATTTAATCTTCTCTTCAATGCAATTTCACTGCATGTTTTGCGTTAGTGACTCATGTATGTGACAAATAAACTCCTTGAATCCTTGAATCCTTGAATCCTTGACTAATTCAGGAGGCCTGATTGATGTGGCCCGGCACCTTGGCAACTTGAACTTCAAGGTCTGGCTAAAAATGTGGGACATCAGTCACTATAGTGAGTTGAATACACACACACACACACACACACACAAGCTCCATGAAAGAGAAATGTTAGGGACCCTTAGAGTACCGTAGTTACACAGACACCTTCATTAGTACTAGAGCTTATATATCATATATATATATATATATATATATATATATATATATAT
>JAGFZM010000050.1:482821-507821 GCA_017657215.1 Limnothrissa miodon
CCCCAAGGCATTCCACTAGGCCGAAGAACACAAACACAGCTGCCCTTCTCCCCATAACACCTCCCGTTCCCAACAGAGGCAAGATCTCCCAACATGCATCAGTATATCACTGTAGAACTACGTTACAATATGTTACTAAATGTTTTCAAACTACTATATCTAGATTTGTTTGTACAAATAATAGCATAATGTAAAATATTAAAGGAAAAAATCAGAAAGCCAATTTGTTACTGAAAAACATGGCATTTGAATTGACTCCTTTAAAGGGGAAGGCCGGTGTGATTTGGACCTGGACTGTACTGAAAGTACAAACATATATCCAATGCACAGTACCTTCTCAGAATTTCCCGGTCACAGCCATCTTGAAATTAAATCATGATAAGTCGATTGACGAGCTACAACTCTTTTAAGTTTCATCATTTGTTGGTGCTTTAGTGCTCATGTACATAGTCACCATATATTTTCAGATGAAATCCAAGCACTTCAACAGAATATAATTTTCAAACTGTTCCCCTGTTCTATCTGTTCGTCAATCGGCTTATCGTGATTTAATTTCAAGATGGCGGTGACCGGGAAATTCTGAGAAGGTACTGTCTTAATAAACTGTCTTTTAAATAAAGTACCTGTACAGTTTCAAAATTCTCATTGTCTCGTTTTAAATGTCAGGGCCCTCAGAAGTCTACCATTGAAGTGTGGAGTTACTTTGAACCTTGTTAATGGTGTAAAAATAGCGATTTAGCTGCATAGGCAAAGTGATGCCCTATAGCTAGCAGTGTAAGGTTAATGAAAGCTTGTGAATTGTGAATTGTAATGAAAGCGTGTCAATTATTTGCCTTGTGCTAAAAAATGCTGTTGCCATATTGGGGATGAGTCATCTGCAAATGTTTTACAGTAATTTGGACGGCGAGAACATTACAGATCTTGCACTGTTTCTCGGACAGGGAGGTTGAGGAAATGGAATAAAGCCATAGTTCAGGTAACTATCTTGATGTTTTACAGTTTTTCTGAATTGCTAAAACCTTTGACCAAAACTATTTTAACTTTACTTAAAATCAAGCACTACTGCCAAAAACCACACAAAACCAGCCAATGTGCAAACACAACTTAGCAACGATTACAGACTACATAAATAAATACAAAACACTGTGGGATAGTGGGGAAAAATATTTATTTATTAATTTATTCTTGTACTCACATTTAAACAAAAAAAAAAAGCTCATATATAAACAAAAAAGAACCGCAGCAAAAACTTTTTTTCTGTAAATAAAAAAAATGTAAGCGAGCCTATATATTTTTTACAGCACATTCAGATCATTTACGTATTCTTTCTCAGCATCACCTCTCTGTGCTGAAGAACAGGCCTGTTCTTCCACCCTCATATTGGTGTCTTTCGATTCTAAAAAAACACATACTTATGGACTGATGTAGAACAAAAAGCCTTTGACACTTTCCGCCACGCTCTTAACACATACTCCCATTCTGGCATATCTAGATTTGTCTAGGGAGTTCTTACTGTACACTGATGCGAATGTTTCCATTGGGTGTGTGCTGTAAGACAACCATCACGCAGCTCCAGCATTCTGTCTGCGCCCAACGCTGCTATGTCTCAATATAATTGAGTTATGGGTTGAACTAGGCCACTAAGCACAATCTCCACGTGTTTTCACCTTTGTGAACAAGAATCTTAAACATTTTTGTAGATGGCAGATCTGATGTAATTAAAGCAGGGCTAAGCAACATTCTGTTTTTTTCTCTCACAAGCTCCCTCTGAAGACCGCTGTATTGCATTGTATTGCACTGCATTCTATTGGAGGCGGACCGCTGCTGTTGAACATTGCAAAATGCTGTATCTACCATTGTAGGCCACAGTGGCGCATTCTACACCGCTCGTTCGCCGTGTAATGACTTATGTTAGCATCCTAAACAATATGAACCTGATTAATTAACTGAAAAATGTTGCTGGGCCTTTAAACAAATGAACTTTCTGCCCTCCATGTGAGTTTTCACACCCTGAAGATGTTGCATGGTGACGTCGTGTAAAACCCACCTATGTAGCCTCTTTGGAACAAACTACTCCACCATGCACTGCACGAAAAGTGGGATTTTCGTCCCTGTAAATACTCGGGAATCTCCCTGATTCCCGGCAGTATACAGGAATTTACACATGAATAGCACGAGGCAGCCAGAGGTAGCCAGGAAAGGCTATTATTTTTGTGAATTATTTGGCCCAATGAGTTGGCATATATGGCAAAGAGAAGGGGCCCCAGCCTTGGGGCACACCTGTAAAAAGACAGTAAGGTGCAGATGTGTGCCCTAGCCACATTGAACTAGGACACATTGAACAATTGCCCAGTGAGGTACGACTTTAACCAGGAGTGTACATTGCCTTTGATGTTGCTTGTTATGTGTAAGTTCAGATCCCCCTGTCGCTAGTGTTCAAAACCACCACTTAGGTTTGAGCATTACAACCCGTGTTGTCTGTGTAGACTGGGTTTTTTCATAGTGCATTCAGGGGGTAGAAAGCTAGCCGATTGGTTAGGGTTGAGTAGATTCTGTTGGCTCAGAAATTCTGTAACTTGCTTGAAAACCGCCCTTTCAATGGTTTTAGCAAGGAATGGAAGGAGAGAGACCAGCCTAAAGTTTCCCACCTGAGTGAAAGTAAGGGAGTTTTTTTGTGCAGAGATGTTGGTTCCTGATGACAATGAAGCATTGATCACATGTGTGATGGCTGGTGGAATAGCTGGGACTATGCATTGTAAAAAGTTAGTTGGAATCAGGTCCAACAGGCTTGTCAAAGAACATATGCAAATAAGGAGTATCTACATCATTCTCGGTGAGGGGGGTAAATGAAGTGGGGATTGCAGCAGGACTACTGCATTTGGATGTAGTGGCACACAGTAGTTCAGCTGTAGTCTCAGCAGCTGGTTCAGAAAACTGTCTGCTGATAGCAGCTACTTTGTCATTAAAAAATGAAGCAAAAGTACCTGCTGTCAGTTTGGTAGCAGGAGGTTGCAGTGGAGGGTTTTGAATGTTGAGAATAGTTTTCAGTGACATTGGATGAGAAGGAGGATAGCAGTGACTGGAATCTCTAGCATCTCAAAGGTCTGACAGAGAGCCAATTAGACACTGAAATAGAGATAGCGTGTAATATTGAGCAATTTTTCATTTCATGATGTTGCTCCTGCAGTGACATGATGTTCCTTAGTAAGTTGTTAATTGTATTATTCATGTTGTTTATTATATTACAAGGCTATTTTTTAGATCAGAAAAAAGTCCACAAAACAATTCACTTCAATGAAATTTTATTTTATATTAAATATATTACAATACTGAATGATATTGTAAGAAAAAAATATGGGCATTGACATTTGTTTAATAGTCAGTCTATGTACAGCATATGACAGAAGGAAATGCTGTTGAACAAATTCAAGTGGAAATTTTGCCACATCCATGACCATCCCATAAAATGCCATGATATTTTAATGACACAAATGAAAGTTTGCTATTTTTGGCGGTAGAATGTACATGAAACAAATGTTACAAAACACATCATTTCACATCATTTAAATACCATGCCATGTTATCAGCATCCTGGGGCCTCATTTATAAAGCCCTTTACGCAAGAAAAAGTTGCATGAAGCAGGGTAAAATTTGCGGTTGCAACATTTCTCTTAAAAGTCTGATTTACAAACATTTTCCATGAAAAAAAGTTCCCAGGTTTCCGCAATCTTTTGACCACATGTGTAATCTTGCGTAACGCTCCCGCAAAGTTTTCTTGACTAGCACCCTATACGACGTTCTAGAGTGTGTTTTAGTGACCTCCAAAGGTAAAGTAAAATATCACATTGATAAAGTAGCCGGATGCACAGTGCAGAGGCTGCATGTGAGCACTTTAAAATGTAATGTAGTATTCGTAGCATGCCTAATAAGAGAAATATGCAACAAATTCTATATTCATAGTCAGTGCTTGGTTCCTGGCGCTGAACTTACTTTGTTGACAACATCAGTTGTACGCTGCCACTCACTTTTGTTATTTCAATTTGATATTCCTTTTTTATGGCCTTCAAAAAAGATTTAGTTAAGATGTTCTACCTCTCTTAGGAGGTTGTCTCGCATTTCCTGAATCGTGCTTTGTTTTCACATTTACCGTGTCATGATTGGCTATCGAAGGCACCTTTAGAAGTTACCATATTCATTGAGTGATTAACATGGACCTTATTGGGTAAAATTGGGAGGAGAATGAGGCTCGTGCACAACGTAAAAGGTAACGCAAGTCCGTATTTAGAACGAGAAAAGTGTGTACATGTTTGTGCCGCAAGGTTTTATAAATGAGCTTAGTTTTTTTGCGTACGAAAATTCTGACTTTTTGCGCACAAAATCTTTTAGAGTGGAATCTCCGCAAAGTTTTATAAATGAGGCCCCTGGTTGTGACAAAAAGGCTCCTTTCTATGAAATTGCCCTGTTAGATAAATGTCTTGAATGTAGATCAGAGATC
The DNA here is from genome assembly GCA_017657215.1 of Limnothrissa miodon. Classification (NCBI taxonomy): domain Eukaryota; kingdom Metazoa; phylum Chordata; class Actinopteri; order Clupeiformes; family Clupeidae; genus Limnothrissa; species Limnothrissa miodon. Next base: position 487,317 of record JAGFZM010000050.1, read on the forward strand.
CTGCACAGCACAATGAACGCTGAGTGAGAGTTTGTAGGAAACAAGTGGGGATTTCATGGATCACATGATGTATGGAGTGTCCAGATGTAGAACTCTGCAGCCGTGGGTAACCCTGGTGCACTACTGGATTGCTTCAATACATTCATGTTAGGTCTAGGGTGCAAGATGTCCCAAAAGGACACTGGAAATTTGGATAGGGTAATAAGGAGCCTTTCCTGAAAACAGTCAATCAAACAACCATGGCACCCCAGAGAAATAGTGTGTGAAGAATGGTGACCTGGTTGGCAAACAGGACATGGTGATCGTCCAAGCCACACAGACCCAGAGATCTGTGAGCACAGTCGAACGCTGGAGGCACAGTACTCACAGAAATAGCGATGCTATGGATCTGCACATGACAGTGCTGCCTGGGACCTGCTTTTGAGCAGACTACAATATATGCTATACCTTCCACAAGCCCATAATCCAAGTATAGAACTGAAAAATTGATACAGACATCCTCTTCTGTCTTCATGTAAGCAAACAGACTTGTGAAGGGAGGAAGTGGTACATGTTAGGGATGCACAGTGGAGAGAAATGGACATTGGGAGTAAGAGTATTGCTTGAGATGTGCCGTCTGCATTATTTTGTATGTTAAATCTTGACAATCTGACATGGGAAGTAACACAATACAAATACTTAAAATTGTACTGCATTGTTGGGTATTTATACTTAACTTGAGTATTTGTTTTTCAATGTGCCAGTTACAGTGGTTTATGGATGTCAAAACCAGGCTTTGGAGAAATTCTTCCTGAAACGTTTCCTGAAAAAACAAATCCCGACCAGGTTCTTACTTTCCATAAACAAAATACTCTCTGTTCACCCAGGGTGGTACAGTAAGCTATTTGTGCTAAATTCAAATGTAGACTATGCTGACTACGACTTGCAGACTATAGTCAACTTTTTTGTAAGCAGCCAGAAACAAAATAGTCCTTCAAACATATTACCTTTGCTTTCATACGTAAAGTTCATTTTGAAGCTTGCACAGATCATTTGAATATTAGTCCCTGTGTAGATGATGTGGTGTCCTCATATTGCTGCCGTTTGGTCTATGTGCTCCTCTGCACATTTAAGTAAGCCAACAGGTCATTCACAGAGGTTTCAAAAGGCATGTGATCACAAAAACAGGAAAAACAGCATCTTCATTGAACACAAAAGAACCTTGAGGAATAATACATAATGCACACAATTTTGCCAGGATCACGACTGGGATGGGGGGGATGAGGGGCATTCAAAAGGTATTTAAAAATACTTAATTATTACTTGTCCTGGCAATGTAATTTCAATGCTGATATTATTAAGTACAGTCATAGTGCATACAGTGATAAAGGAAATCAGTGCCCACATTTCAAAATAAAAACCTCCTTAGTACACAAAGAACAGTAGGCTTACATTTTTAAAATAAAAGCCTTCTGAGTACACAAGTGTTAGGGTGAATATGGAGTATGTACACATGAGGACTATCACATTAGAACTACTGGTCGCAGTGTTTGTCAAGCCTTGGGTGAATAGCTCAAAGACGTTTCAAATACACACTGACATACAAACCCTCTGAATAGTTTAGATAGTTGATTTTATGATGGAGAGAGACATAGCTTTAAATAAGATATGCTATATGCTTAAATAAGATATGCTATCTCAGTGATAGCTACATAAATTAACTTCTGATGGTAAGCAACTGCTTAAAAAGGCAAGTTTGTATTTGAATCATTCAACTCAGTTAAGAATGTATATAAACAGTTGTTGCTATCAAAAAGCATGAATGAATACAAACCAAGAAAGTTAAAAAAAAAAAAAAAAAAGAAAGAAATTGAAGACATCCATTTCTTTAGTCATTTTTATGTTTTGTTTTCTTTTTTCTTTTACCAGTTCTGAGACTAATTCACTTCTCCTGAAAAAATCTTTCAGAATTACTGATGTAATCTATCAGAGCAAAGACGGACACATTCAGTGTCTCCTATCATGGACCAATACGCTATGGAACCCACAGTGTACACACACACCATTCCTCAGCTGAGCGCCGCTGAAATGTAGGACACAGAAGTTTGAGATGATGAAAGTGTGACTATTGTCAATGAGATTCCACCGATACACAGACCTTATTGAACATACCCATGCTCACATCAAAAGGATTGCAGGTCAAAGTGACACTGTCAGCCAGAGCAACACTATGGTTGGCCTGGGAAAAAACACTACTAGATTGAAAGGGGTGGGGTGGGGGGTACATTCTGAGGGGGACAAAATCTACACACAGCCTCTCAACTGAAACACACACAGTACATTCTCATAGATTTACACACCCACAAGTACTGGGGAGAAAAGTGAAAAAAAAACAAAAGATATCTCTTCCCGTACATACAGTACATTACTCCTAAACATATACTACGTAATGGGAGGAAGAAGGTGTGTGTGTGTGTGTGTGTGTGTGTGTGTGTGTCTGCATCCTCCCCTCAGGGTAAAAAAAAATTAATTAAAAAAGAAAGAAAGTAACGCTGGCCATTTGGTGTTTCTGAAATAGGACCTGTACATATGTACAAAAGGATTTGTGTGGGTGTGTTTTAGAAGGGGGTGGAGGGGCGCAGCCTTGTTCCTGGGAGGATGGGTGGATGACAGAACAATGGATTTCAGAAAGTCAAATTACTTGACAGGCAAGTCTGTCACATGCAGCCCCTAGAATGTATGCGTCTGTGAAAAAAAAAAAGTTTTTTTTCCGTCCTCTTCTTCATTTTAACACTTTGTTAATACTAGGAATGTTTTAAGCTGATTTTTTTTCTCTCATGCATACAGTGTTTTTTTCCATTTCTACAGGTCAATAAGTTGTTCTCTACCACATAATGACCTTTTACTGACCAGTCATACACTGTTCAGGCAGTCGGGTAACCAATCAAAGACAAATTTGTGTATTGTAAGGGGTGGGGCATGTTTATATGGAAAAGGACCATTGGATTGAATTCAGAGTAGCCAATATCTACCCACTCCAATCCGCTGAGGTTATTTAATGGTTGTCTTGGAGGTGGCAGCCTGCTGTGGTTGCAAGAGGATCAGGGAGGTTCTTGTCACAGCATGTCCTCAAAGTCCTGGAGGACTTCTCTTGCCCAACTGCACAAGTGTTTTCACTGGGAATCCTCGTCTTCAGTCATCCATCCTTATTTTGTTGATCTCTGCTGAAATTCTGTTCCTGTTTCAATTCCTCATTTGTATAAAAAGTTGACAGAAACGTAGCATTTTATATTGATGTCTCCCAGAGCTGGAAAAGAGAGACAAATAAGACTTTTTTTTACATTATTTTATGCTACAGTATAGGGTTCTAACTCTTCCAAATAACAAACAACAGTAGTTAATTAAGTGTGTATGTGTGACATTTTTTTTACCCATTCAGGAATCTTATTTACATGTAAACAAAGAGTTTCAGCCACCTCAAGAGGCCCCCAAAGTGGATATTTTTCATAACTCTATCTGATATCTAAATATCTGAAAAACGTATCCGTTCACTAAAGAAAATATACAGATATACACGTATATAAGCAGGGCCTGTGTGTGTGTGTGTGTGTGTGTGTGTGTGTGTGTGTGTAGGACAATACTTTTCTCACCCTGGCACTCTGTCTGTTGGATTTCCGCTCCTCATCGGGCAGTGGGGGAAGAGGGTACGGGTAGCGTCGGCTAGACGCAATGGAACCCGTGGAGGAGGTTGGTGACTTTGCCGGGGACAGAGTCCTGCAGAGAATAGAGACAAAGAGAGAGGGATCGAAGGAGAGATGGATGGATGGATGGAGAGGATAAATGTTAGTCCTTCACAGCCAAAAGAGGCAACACGGTGTCCATGTGGATAACAACACTGGTCTGGATGCATCTGCTCTTTATGAAAACACACAGTTACAACAACCCATCAGCATAGGCCCACGTTTTGTCCACGGGGTTGAGGTCATTCTCTTCAGGGAATTTCATTTCAGCACATCATGAATAGAACATATGAAGCAGTTACACCTGCTGAGCTTAGTATTGCAGTATCTGAACAGAGAAACCCTTTTGCATTGTGCAATCTCAAATGGTCCTATTAACCTTTTTTGAGTGTGTTGGAGTGGCCCACAGTAACAGCAACAGCAAGCTCCACAGGTAGGCTCACTAGGGCCCCCAAAAATGTCATGTATACTTTGGCACTGGCTTTCCCAGTAGGCTTAGCCCAGCAGTGTTAGAGCTCTCAGTAAAGAGAGCTACAGAGGGAAGCAGATGAGGAATGGGGCGATGAATCAAAACAGACCAGTCTGGGTCACCATGGAGACCATGAGAGTGGCATAATGACAGGTGGATCACAGACTCACATATACAAGCGGAATAAAACACAAGGCACTGGACTGGGGACAACAGAAGAAAATGCTCGAATGAGATGCACACGTGCACACGCACGCATACTTACACACACACACACACACACACACACACACACACACACCACCACCCGCAATGCAATGCGCATGCTGTATGTACACAGATGAGGACAGTAACACAATAAACAGCTTGGGTTGTTTGGGCACTCATAAGCTAAAAGAACAACCAAAGAACAAAATGAAACCTAAAAATGCAATTTTAAAAATTCTCATGTTAAATTGTCGACACTGGAAAAAGAGGTATGAGGTAGACTGTGTTTACAAGGTAGCTAGTGACCAGGTGATTAAGGGCTTGGCAATGTGCCATGTACTTCTGAAAGGAGAGAAACTTAAATGTCTTTAGGAAACATTGTGTATAATTTGACTGAAAAGAAAATACATTCAAATCATTTGAGACATTTAGAAATAGCGTAGCTTAGGCAATTTATACGTAAAATGTGACAGTTGCATTGGTCCAGCCATATAAACAATACTTATAGGAAATACAATAATAGGAAATACAATTGTACTGACATAATGACTGCCTTGTGCAAAGATGGAGAGGATAGTTAGGACACTACTGCACCCCTCCCTTCCCCAGTTTAACTGGTTTAACTGGTTTTACCTGTTAAAAAACCCTAAAACTATGTCCTAAAAAAACAATGGCTTTACACAACTCTTGTTAAGGTGCTTAAAACAAAATCTAAACCAAGACAAAAAAACAATTAGTAAATCAGTCAATCGGTTAATCAAACCAATTAATTAATTAAATAAATAAATCCTAAATCCTGTACCTAAAATGCAATAATAATAAAAGGGAAAAAAGGAGAGGAAGAAGGACGTCAATTCAAAAAGAAAGGACTCTTAAAGAATGGGAGAGGGAGGTAGGGTGGGTGAGGAGTGTGAAGTGATCTGTGTCGGTACCTAAGATATGGTCCTTGAGTGTTTTTATTCACATCCTCCACCCATTTAGTTACATAATACTCAGTTTGGATGCAAGGGGTTAAAAACCTGTAGGAGGGTCAGGGAATAGGGAAGGAGGGTCATGGTGAGCAGAAAGAGAGAAGTGATGAAAGAAAGGAAAGGAATTAAAGGCAAAGTGAAAAACGAAGGAAAACAGAGAGATTCAGAAAAAGAGAGAAAGAACGGGGGAGGAGAAGAAGAGTAATCTTATAAGACAGCAGAGCACATCACAGATATTCTCTACAGTCCACCAAGATGCAAGTGAGAGAAGAGAGGAGAGGAGATGGTCATATTGGGGGGTGAAGTGAAAGGGTTGTTTAAAGTAAACACATCCAGCTTGGAGCTGAAAATATCTTAGACACTGTAGTCTGGGGCAAACTCTATTTTAGGCATTAGAGTCTGTAGTACATTAGACAATTTATCCCAAATTTGAACATGTTTTGAAGCTGTGAACATTCTGTACTGGTTTACATTACAGAAATAAATGAGTAGAAATGTGTGAAGGGATTATCCTGGGTGAATCGACCTGTAGCCCAGTTGTTTCACGTTTCTAAGTGCTGTCAGTAGATTTAAGAACAATAGCCTTTGGTGCTATATAGACCAAAAAGCTAAACAGCAGACAATGCTAACTAATGAGGGCAAAGAAGCTTTGAAGAAGCTCACATCTGTTGGTGACAGCTGGCAGCTTAAGAATTGAGTCTACATGAAACCAAACACTGTTGTTCTTCTACCGACAGCACACAGAGGCCTTAAAGAACATGAATATGACTCCAGATTTTTGTCACAGGTCTGATGGTCAATTGCATTTTGGTTGCAGTGACAGGCTATTTTTGGTCATCCAAAAGCAATATTTTGGTCCCTTCAAAGCATAATCCAGTTGTTTGGTCTCATGCTTCTAGGTCCAGGATCTTGCAAACAAAAACAACAACCACCAGTCAACCAACCAACAAACAAACAACTCTACAGAAAGGGAAAAGGAGCTTGAATAAAAATATATCCAGGCCTTGGTGCTGCATTCAAGAAACTCCAAGAAAACTCCATGTGCAACTTACACATGCGTCTCATTCCAGAAAAACAAATGCATACATTTATAACAAAAACCTGCTTTTGGCATTCATCAATAACAATAATAAAAAGACTCTGACACAGCATACCTCTGACTCTATCACATCAGACGATGCACAGAGTCCAAAGCCTTTACTGACCAAATGACTTGATAGGCACAGTGCCCTTCAGCTCTGCATACCTTTGTATTTATGAGTGACACACACAGGACAGCCATTCCTTGAAATACATCCTTAGATGCTTTTAGGGAGTTTCCCAATCTCTGCTATTGTTATGGTAGGCCCAGCGCATTTCACATGCCTCACCTGACCCCATACAGTATGATGTCATCTGTAAAGAGGTAATTGAAAATCCAAATCCAAAAACTTCCCTGCCTCTGACACCAACACACACGCACACACACACACACACACAGACATGTATGACACTCAGGCAGAATGAAAAACCTCCTAAACTCTTTTTGAGGCATGAGCATGATAATGCCCACACACTCACTTCCACAGCTAATGGTGGTTGCGGCTGTGGTGTCTACTCAGCAACAGAGTGCCCATGCCCCTATGATCCACATCACCTAGTTAAATGGCTAGGTATCATACACGTTACCTAGTCACATGGCTAGGTATCACACACGTCACCTGGTCACAGAACTTACTCAGTGGAGTTGGACCGTGGGCGGAACCTTTTGCCTTTCATCTTTTTACGGCTTCCACTTATATTCCCTGTGGAACAGACACAAGAGTAAAGGTCTCAGTGCAGTTCTCACTACTGTATATCCTTATTACTTTTCTTAAATATTTTATTGTGAGAATGTATTTATTGCCTGTTTGGGTAGGCTGAGTGTGGCTTTTCTTGAACCTTTGCCATTTTTAACATTTCTTTTGTTGTGCTCAAACAGTGCTGGAACAAGCTACTCAAAAAATGTTGTTAAGCAAGTTACTCTACCTGAGGGAGCTCAACTTTTTCAACCTTTTTTGGTCAGAGCAAACTACAGTAACTAGTGAAAGGGTATGACATTCAGCTGAGCTACAGCCAAGATGAATCTAGTTAAAGTGGTAGCTTTTTTTTTTAGGTTTGTGTGTGTGTGTGTGTATGTCTGTGTTTATTACCTTGCCATGAGTTGCTCCTTGGTCGTCCATTCTCACAGATGTCAGAGTGTTTGGCATCCGGTATTCGTTCACTCCAGGAGTGGGACAGACCATTGGACCTACAAAGTAAAGGTTATTGATTATACTGTGTTATATTACAGCTATAATAAAAGATATATATATATCAGTCTCACTGTAGAGAGTATATGGGTCAATCTCACTGTAGAGTGGCTTTTCAGTCCTGCAATAACCAAAAAATCTGATCTTATTTTCCCCTTCCTTTTATATCCTATTATCAAAAGTAGACATTGAAATGCATATTTGCCAAGCTCCTAACTCTGTCCTTTAATACATATATCCTTTTAAATTTTGAGAAAACACTTATATTTGATTGCCATTTTTTATTTGCATATTATTGTCCTAAACTTACCTATAGAATATCTTTGATTATATGCACAAATATTTGACTGTATAACCTAATTATAATATCAAAATACCAATATGGCAGGGTGGACCACACATGACGGGGTGGACACATATAAAGTTTTGCTAAATATGAACATTTATTCCAAATTAATTATTCAGTCAATCAGTTAATTTTCAGTGAATTCAGTCATTCCCCTCTTCCCTGTCTCTTTCTTCCACCTTTCTGTTTCTTTCAAGGAATGCTTCTCTTCTCTCTGGGTTTGCATTTGGGGGTTCTCTATATCGCCATGCAATTTCTGCTGCTCTCGGGCATGTCCTGAATAAAGTCGGTGATTCTGTGTTTACCTGCACATGTAAAAAAAAAAAAAAAAAATAGTAATAGCTATAGGGCCTACATCATTAGCCTCACGGCCTCACCAAGCTTGCTTGGTCCACCAAACATCCCATAGACAGGAAGTTCTCAGAGGAGGGTTCAGTGGGTCTAATAATATGGATCAAATTCCTTTAATATTAAAAGATAATATGATAATGATGATAATAAAGAGATAATAATAACACACACTATACCTTTCTGTACCAGCTATTGTTTTTACATACCGTGAATGATATGTCCACCCTGTCATGTATGATATGAATAATATGTCCACCCTGTCAGTGACTCAGCTCTTATCTGACAGGGTGGACATTTTGGCAGAATGACAGGGTGGACATTTCAGGTTAGAAGTTAGCATTTCAGGTCTCTACAAATGGTCATTATCTAACTAGCTAGTCCAGGGCCGGCTCGTCCATTAGGCAATATAGGCAAATGCTAGAGGCGCAATCCATCCAGGGGGCGGCATACAAAAACATTCCACTATCCTTAAAACAAGTTATTAATGTGCCTTGTAATTAAAAGAACAATCTCACATGCCTTTATCTATAGGCTAATAATAATAATGATGCATTACTTGATGTATTACTTTCCAGTGGCGCCCAACCTCTCTCCTTCGTCTAATTAGTCTTACCTGCTAAATGGGAGAACGCAATGCAACCTCACTTAAATCGCGATTTAAAAAATTAAAAAATACTGTTGTCCATCTTGGTGAATAACAACGCATATTTCTGTGGGTGTTTAGCATGCAAGATACAGCAAGTTATAACGTAAAGTAAACCATTAGGTAAACCGGTCCTTTACAACATACAGCAAATTGTTATTTTGCCTACATTTGCAACGCAGTACTAGTTTACTTTAGGTAACATGCATCCCGTGATTGATGGCCGATGAGAATGTATGCGCAGGTTTTTGGCCTTTACTAAGTCGCCTTGTGACTTACAGGTCTCCTTCCAAAATAACATTACCATAGGTCAGCCCAAGTTGTACTTCTATGCTCAACATCAAAATGCTCTCCTACCCCTGTAGTCTGTATTCGCCTGTGATAGAAAACTGCCGGGAAAAACGAGCAAATCGGAAAAGCTGTACAAATTTACGTCAATTTGAACATTAGCTATGCAGTTAACTTGCCCTCAAGAAAACGTTAGGCTGCCTGCAGACAGACCCACTAGAGCGAGCGTCACAGTGTTGTTAGCCAATCAGAGGCGATACATTTGCATATCATTAATATTCATAAGAATCCTCTCGAGCTATCCCTGCTCTCGTTTTCACCTAACTAAAATAGCTTGAAAAAAGACAACCACAGCATATTTTTTGTCGAAACCAACTCTCATGACATTGTTTTAGACAAGAGACCACCACAAAATTAATGAAAATACGATGGAATGAGACCTTTAATTATATTGGACTGAAATTTCAGGTGTCAGGCTACTTCTTGTTTGCTCCTCGTGTAGTTTGTTGCCATATGCCTTTTTAAAACCATAAATCCAAGTATTTGTGCATCATAAATTCTCTATGACTATACGGAAGATAAGATTTGTTATAGCCTAATTGACATGGAACATGCAAGCAAGCATGTATTCATGAAATCTACAGGCAGCTACAGACAAAGCTTGCTGAAATAACTAGAGCAAACCTTTTCCATTCAATTTTGTAGGCCTAAATTAGATTTAAATATTTTTTTCAGGAATTTTGCATTTAATCGCGATTAACTACAGAGGCCTATTGTTTTGAGATTAATCACAAATTAAAATGACCGCATACTACTGTTCATAAATGCATAAATAATGATAAATAAGCCTTGCATGTCCATAATTTACTACCTGTTTAAGACCAAAACTGAAATAAAATGGCTTTACACAAACACTACATCCCTGTGCTCCTGGCATGGCCCCTTTTTCAAATTTTATGGGTCAAAAACCCTTTATTTAAGCTGTAAATGGAAGATTAGTTCCTTAGCAATAATGTGATGCATTAGGTGTGTCTATGGTGCCGAAACAAACAAACAAAAATGCCAGGGGGCACAACCTAAAATCTTGCCTAGGGCTCCAAATTTGTTAGAGCTGGGCCTGAGCTAGTCTGTTGTTGAAGAGAATTTTCTGTATTTAAATTAGCATATTCTGAATTTTTTATACATTTCTCACATCTGTATATATTATACCGATAGGGTGGACACGGTAAGCTTGGACAGAACAAGTAAACGCCTCTATACCTAGGAAATATGTAAATGCCAAGATTATTAGGTACACATACTTTTTTTTTTTTAAATTAAATTGTTATTTTTATTACCAAATGTTTAATATACTCAGGTCTTATTCAGCAAAATAATAATTTGACATTAGAATTAAGAAAGAACATTTTTTAAATAAGTTTTTTTCCACATTTAAATCTACCTAGTGGTGTTGGGGACATGCAAAAATTGCATGCATTCCAACACACAAAACTGAAAAAAAAATCTGGAACATGAATGTAAAGAGCCAAGAAATGTTTTTCTGTAGGTAAAACATGTAGCACTATAAAATGAATCCCTTATCAGTTAATTTTATATTTTATTAACCTGGCAAATGACTTGCTTGGGCCCGGGACAGCAAAAGGCACCACTCAGTGAGATTCACCCATATATACATATTTGTATATTCTCTCTCTCTCTCTCTCTCTCTCTCTCTATATATATATATATATATATATATAGAGAGAGAGAGAGAGACAGAGAGAGAATATTAGATTATTTGTAGTATTATTCTTAACACTAACAAAATAATAACTAACAAAATAATACGTTGCTGATGATCTACCTTTCCTGCATGTAATTATTACTATTCCTAGTTAAGAATGTTTGCCTACCAAAGAGCAAAACCAGCACAGCACAACAGATATGTAGACAGATAGATACAAAAACAGACCACTAATGCTGACGTGCCTACAAACACACAAGCACACACACACACATGCACAGGGTGATCTGAAAATGGAAATGACATTAAGTGAAACTGCCACAGATGACCATGATATCATGATGATATGAAGATAGAAGGAGCATGAGGGAGCAGCAGGTGAAATGAATGACAGGATGTTGCCATAGTTTTTTCCTGAGTAGGAGGTACTCACGTAGAAGAGTCCACACATTATTTACGTAGAGGCTCCTCAGAAGCAGCACAGGTGGCTGACTGGCAACGACCTGAGCGGCTGTGATCGTAAATCGTATCACAGTTATAACTTACAGGATCTGGGAGGTGCGCTTAGCTCAGCAGAGCAGACAAGTATGATTTATCATAGCCTAGTTTAGTCTGAAAGGGAAATAACCCCGAGGCTTATTGTTCAAGATCAGCAAGGGGTGTTGAAAAAACTGGTGCCATTTTATACTAAATAGCAAAATGCCAGCTACCAATAACTGACAAGGTTTACAAATTTGGTCTGAGATGTATCAATTTTATACTACATTCGGTGACGCTATGATTTCCCCAGACTTAGCCTTTTGTGTTGCAACCAAATACTGCACCAGGGACTTTTATTTTTAGTAGGTCCTACCAGTTAGGCCTCATGCTCATGAAGCGTAGCCGCAGGAGTTCAAGGTTATGTGAAGGGATCAGCTCCCAGTAACCCCCACCTCCAAAAAAATGATTTTCCTTACACTCAGGCTATGTGGGCTATGTCATTATACTGTATGTGGTAAAATCTAGGCTCCCAGTGGAATACAATTTGGTTGTCATAACTTTGGAGAATTTTTGCTTTGGAGAATTTTTGAGTATACACAGCACAAACACTAACATTTCCAGGTTTTTCAACCAGTAGAAATGTTTTGTGTTGTGTAAACTCAAAAATTCTGTGCATCAAGTTGCCTTGGATTTTTAAGTTGTCATAGCTCTTTGTTTTTTCCAGTGTACCTCATATTTGGTTTGGAAAAAGAAATCCAAGACAAGAGGGAGGCAGCCCTACTATCTGAAAGCAAAGGCATCAGCTGGGCTGACGAAGAAGATGGTGATGAAGGTGGGGAGGCACACCTGAAGCCGAACAGGGAGATGTTTTGACTGATGGAGGGGATGGAGGGTGTGAACGAACACGAGTAGATCTGCAGATGCGACAGGTAAGCCGACCTCTTCTTGGAACTGCTGGCAGAGTTGGAACTCACGCCTTGTGGCATGTCACTGTAGAACGAGTCTGCATCGCCTGGTTTCTTTACATAGTCACCAGCAGGCATTTGTCTGTCAAAGAACACATACACACATACCACCTTTTAAGGACTTAAATTCCTTAGGCCACACCAATAAAATTAGTTGGTTCTCTGATTTTTTCAGGAAAAATATGGAGCGAGAGCAATAAAAATAAAAATAAAAAAATGCTCTGAAGGTAAATTAGCACATTCACAGTCTAAATAAATCGATGACTTATTATAACCTACATGATTGAGTTAATGTTCATTAAAGACATTTACTCATGTGTTAGGAAAAACTAAATGTGGCCTAATTTATAAACTTAACTTTCACACCTCACAGCACACTTTTTGTCATGCAGGTTTTAGGCAATGTACGAAAATTCATAATTCTGTCATTCTATGTTATGTAAAGGTTTGACTGTATTTAAGAGTTTGTGAATCTAAGCACCAAGTAAGCTGGCTGTGGAATTGAGGTATGACATATAATGTAGACTACGTCTAGGCTGTTGTAGCCTACGTTCAAACTCATTTTTGTCACAGTTCATCACAGGGCATTAGTACGTCAAAATCGCATTGATTCACCAGATAGCAATTAGTGACTAAAACTCTGTGATCAGCGCAACGGAGATGAATATTCATCAACGTGCAGTCACGTGAATCTAAAAAAGAGAGTTTTTTTTTCTATGAGAAACAGATGAAAGCAGCACAGTGTTCTGTCTTTATTAAAATACTATTTCTTCACTCCTCAGGAGTGTTACATTTTGGAGGCCCCAGTGAAATGAATGTGTGAGGCCATACTCAACAAAGCAGTACCCCATCCGGCGTTCAGACTCATCATAACCCAAGGGAGACCAGTGGAACACAGCAGTTGACCAAGCTGGGACGACAGTGAGCTCTCTGAAGTTACTTAGCGCTAACCAGGAGATGTGCAAGCACTACCTACCTAGCCAAGGACACATTCTGCTACCCTGTGACACTGATCGCCTTGTTTTGAAAAAGCATGGATGTATTAGAGGACTTAAGACTTGAAGTGACTGGGTTGCTTTATACACTTTCCAGCGAATATCTTAGTGTTGTAAGTGAGTTCATAGAAATCCCCCAAGAGAATATTTTGGGTAAAGGAAGAACGAGGAACCTTGGAAAGAACCACGACTCAAGGGGCCAACCCAACTGCGAGAGGTCATGTGGAAGAGGGAGTAAAGAGGTAAGGGACCTGTCTAATGTTTATATGGGTATTGGGCCGTGTACAGCATGTATGTATGTGGGAGGGGACACTTGTATTATAAACATTGACTTGCCGGCAGAATCTCCTGTGGACCTCTGACTCTTCATATTGGCGTTGCCTGTAGTTCCTAAAGGGAAGGATTCAGGCGAGAAAGAGAGAGGTAATTCAGGTGAGAGAGAGAGAGAGAGAGAGAGAGAGAGAGAGAGAGAGAGATTTGAAGTTTGTTTAAGAAAACAATGACTTTCCCATTTTGATCACGAGCGAGCGTGATCTTTCCTTCTGGTGTACAGTATTAGACACAAGGTACTTTTTTTAACCATGTGACCTCATCAAGGTTGCCAGTGCGAGAATGACGTCATCGACAACATGGGTGAGGATAGGTGTTGGAACCTCTGGATGGGTGCATCATTAAGCTATAACGTTGAAACAAACTCAATTTTGCTTCTCCTGGTCCTTTCTATAAGTTTCATGTTGTTTAGCGTTTCCATCACATTTTAATTATAGTCTTTATAGACAGAAACCCTGTGGGGACATCATGTATGATATTAAAAATGTGGCCTTCTGAAATGGTTTGTTGAGAATTTAAAAGTTATCCACTTACTTATACCCCCAGGTTGCTATGGCTACGATGAGTCCTAGCACTAGGATGGAACCTGTGATTGCACCCACGATGATATTGGTGTTCACCAGGGCTAAGGACAAGAGGCACAGTGTCAGAGTGGAACCTCAGCATCAGAACTCTAAACCACAATGATATTGGTGTTCACCAGGGCTAAGCACTGATCTCTAAAGAATAACTGGATAGGCTAACCCAGTCAGCGCGGTTACATGCACATATCACTCGAAGTAATCATTAATCTGATTACTATCAGAACGTTGAATACTCCGGTCTACATGCAAATAAGAACATAAAGCAATCGGATGTCATGATCTGATTTCATGCAACTTTGTAACTGTAACTTTATAACTGCCGACGTGAAGAATAGAATACTCCGGTTTAAATCGGAGTATTCTGTTACATGACAAATTCGTTCGGATCGAAATAGAATAATCCAGGTCGTCTGATCGTATTTGATCAATTCCTATTTCAATCGAAGTATTCCAGTTACATGACATTCTTAAATCAGAGTAATTAAATACTCCGACTGAAATCGGAGTATTAATGTGCATGTTACCGTGCTTATTGTTAGAGCCCCATCAACAATGAAGCCAATAGAATGCTCAAGGCAGCGGCTAAATTGGGGACCAACGGAATTCTTCAGCAGGCAGAGCGACAATGGATAGAACTCAAATATGGCGGCTGCCACTGTGGCTTCAACCTTATGACATAGATGTCCTATCCAGTTATTCTTTAGAGATCAGTGGGGCTAAGGACAAGAGGCCCAGTGTCAGAGTGGAACCTCAGCATCAGAACTCTAAACCATCACAATCAGTTCACAGTTCACCACACTGCCAGGATGGATTAAACACACAACAGAAGACTAAATGTTCAACAGTCCATGGCAAACATACAACATGTCTTTTGCTGGCTAGTGAAACTAGAGTTTAACTTTTTTTATTTAATAGCAAATGTGTTTCGAGTTGTGTGATGGTAAATTTGAGATGTACAATAGCAGGGTTCTACGTAGCCAACAGGGTTTCGTGTGTATGTTTGAGCTGCTGACCATGGTCCACTTAAAGCCCATTGAAAGGTCAAAACAACCAAGCATCAATTTAATCAGTCAATCAGCATACGTTTTAGCAACATTTCCCACAAACAGTTACTGGACATACAGACTTGGTGTACTTGTATGATCAACTTACGAGTGATCATATTTTTTGGAAAACATCCCTCAGAACATACATAAATACATGATTCCAAGTCAATCAAGATATAGGCTTTCTTACACACACACACAACCACATGTGGGAATCATAGGGAATGTAGGATAGCAGTTAAGGAGAGAACAAGGAAAAAACAACCACACGGAATAGGCCCAAGAAAAAAATCAACCACATGGAAAATCAAGTGTCTTGTGACTGTACACGCAAAAGCTGACCTCACTCCTGCACATGGCATGAGGCCTCCAACAAAGAATGGGTGAGCAATAAAAAGCACACTACAAACAGAAAAGAGAAAAACAAAATAAACATAAAGACTGTGAATGAATGAATGAATGAATGAATGAATGAATGAATGAGTCCACAAACAGAAAAATAACCCCTAGATGGGGTTGAACAAATGTCTCAATGTCCCACATACATTACTATTATAAACGTTACTAGCTTTATTGCCTAAAAATATCCATTCAAGCTGACAATGACAAACCATCAAATAAAAAGCCTAATTAAAAGCAATGCTCATGTATGAGTGATAAAGACAATAGGTTAGTGTGTGTGTGTGTGTGTGTGCATGAGTACACATCTTTACCGGGGGAGGATGTGGGGCGCACGATTAGGGCGCTGAGAGGAGAGGTGGAGTTGCAGTCCTCCCCTGCCCAGCCCAGATTACACACACATCGCAGCTCATTGCTGCACACCTGGTAGAACAATACAAAACAAAAACATGTGATTACAGGACTACAATATATTACTAAATTAAACATTTCACATGGACTACAGGTAGACTAATCTTGTAAGGATCAGAATGTGAAGTGCACAGTAAAGCTCAGGGACTGTTCGCCAGAGTGGGTTGGTATAAGTAACTGACAGTAGCATGGCATGGAAACTGTGACCCTGACCTCCAAAACAGGCAACTGCCCAAATATGAACACATAGATAGAGAGACACCTACCCCGTGTCCTGAGCAGATGACCTTGTCGGTGGTGCCGGGACAGGTGCTGAAGTTGAACTCCTGCACAGGCAGGCACTTGTGGTTGAAGCAGATGCTGTCGGCACCACAGGCCGTGCCGTCTTCCACGTAGCCCAGGTCCGTGTCCCCGTCTATGTGAACGTGGCCACCACTGCCAGCACACACCACAGAAAACACCACGCAACATGAGAATATAGAAGAATAGAAGAAGTCAGAGAGCTAAAGAGAGTACTAGAGTGTGTTTGTGTGAGTGTGTTTCTCTGTGGTGTTGAAAATGTGTACATGTCTGTATGTATGTGTGTACTCAGTGGCGGTTTTAGGCATGGGCGAACGGGGCAGCCGCCCAGGGCGGCATTACGTTGAGGGCGGCACACAAACTTGGAGGGGAGAAAAAAAAACTGTGCCGCGAAGCGGTTTTCTATTATAGCCTATATGATAGGCAACCTGTGCCGCCCCTGTCTGCTGCTGAAGGAGCCGCACAGACGCTGAGCGAACCGAGAAGGGATGGGGGCGCAGAGTATGTTACAGTTCACCTCTCCCTAATGAAGCGGACAAGATGGTGGGCTAAACTATGTCAGTGACACCTGACTTTATTACAAGTAACGGACATTTCATTCAAAATATTACTAACACAAAAAAATATTAACACAGACCAATAAGTAGCCCCTATTATTTATTTATTTATTTGTGTGAAATTGCTAATAAAAATAGGTAGGCCAAATAAAAATGATTATGATATGGAGGTGAATTGGATTAGTTGACTTAAAGGGTCGTGAGTGACAGCGTTAGCGGGTGGGAAATCTGTTGATTAGCCTAAACACAGCAATGGAGAAAAAGGCCAAAGCAATCAGGTGCCCAATTTAGGAAAGAAAAAGATGAGATGAAACGGGCAAAAGATAAAGGTATGCAACAATGTTCTCTCTGTATGGTTAAAGTATTCAGTGGTAACGTATAGGCCTAATTCACAGTACACATACTAGCAGCAGGCCACTGCCAAGTGTGATCAAAATGCAGAAGTTGCCGACGTTGAAATATGAAGGTGTCAACGTTTCTTGAAACGTAGGCCTATGCTAAAAGATATCTTTGAGGACTTGTGAAATTAAATGAGCAGGGGAGGGATGCTCAAAAATTGCATTTGCCAAGGTCGGGTCATTTAAATACCCCTGGCTCATAGGCTAAGTGTCTACGAGATGACTTATCCTCCGATGGACCCATTCAACTAAGGAACGGCCCCTTCTTGCTTATGATGCTTCTTTGCTATGCTTATAGGCCTACCTTGCTAAAAAAAAACAAAAAAACACACACACACACAATAAAAGCATAATATATGGCTCACATGAAATAGAATTATGAACCATTTTTCCAGTGAAACTATAACAAAATTCCTTATTGCAGTGTGTTTTGGACACTTTTTTTTTGAAGGGGGGCGGGAGGTAGTCTCGCCCGGAGCGCAATTCAGTGCAGAACTGCCACTGTGTGTACTGTATGTATGAGAGTGTGCTTGTGTGTTTTGTGTCTGGAAAGCTGGAATGTGTATCCATTTCAGTGTCGATTTATAAAAAAATACTGCATAGATGTGTGTGTGTTTCTTATATGAACCATTTACCCTCAGCTAGTGATTGACCCCCGCCCCCCCTTTTTTTGGTGTAATTATTTAATGACCTATTCAATGCCCTTTTCTTTTACTTGTTAGTACAATCTTGTGTCTCTTAATGTGTAGGACACTGGGACGGGTGAAAGGGAGGAGGGAGGGAGATGGGAGGGTAAGCTAGGTGGTTAAAAGATACATGTTTAGTATTTGGGTAGAGGAAGGTATTTAGAGGGTGGGGTTGTGTGAGTTGGGTTTGGAAACAAAAAAAGAGAAAAATGTCAAACCAGTTTTCCTTGGTCAGTAAACATATTGAAAAAAAGGTGTATGTGTGAAAGAAGGAGAGAGAGAGAGAGAGAGAGAGAGAGAGAGAGAGAGAGAGAGAGAGAGATCAAGCGACAGACAGACAGATAGATAGAGTACCTGCAATCCAGAGAGGCACTGTGTTGGGCCACACTGAAGGAGGTCAACCCTCCTTGTAACTCTCCCAGTCTGGGAGCAGGAGAAATGTTGGAGCACAGTAGGTATCCACAGTGCACATCCCTTTAAACACACACATACATATACATAAACACACAGAGAGAGAGAGAGAGAAACACATCTTAAAGTACCTTTACTTCCATTCAGAATATTGAAGTGTATATTACCTTTCATACAGCATAAAATGAGAATTCAACAACAAGTGAGTACACTGTAAAGAAAATACACACTTTCAACTAACAAAAGTTAGTGCCCTAGTTACCTGCCTAACTATTTTCAGTTGTCCAAACTTGAAATAATAAGGACTTCTTACACTTAAAAAGTCACCACAATTCATTATCTCAGATCTGGTAAGCTGAAAATAGTTTGGTAGGCCAGGCACTAACTTTTGTTCGTTGAAAGTTGTATTTTTTTTTAAAGTGTAAAAACTATTTAACGGCATAAACTACATATCTGTTACGTCCTCTTTCCTGTACCAGGTGGCCTCCACGTCCTCTAGGACCCTGCCATCGTTCACTACTTTTGTTTAAAATCTTTTATGTTCTTTTTGTAAATAAATATCCCCTAGACATGAGCCCTTTGACTATTTGGTCATTTGGCCCATTAACTATTGAGGTTGGGTTCTGCCGAGGCTGCCCGTTACTTTATCAAACTCCAGATATCTTTCCCAGGCCGATAAACAGGGGAGGTGACACTGGAGTCTTCAGGGCAGTTAGTGCCACAGCCTGACTTACTGCTTTTTGCACTGGATCCATGTGTCCTTATCTTTCCCACAATTCCCCTTCTCTGTCCCTTCAATGTTCAGCTTCTCATAACAGAACTTGTCAGCTGCAGTGGCCTCTGTGGGAGAGAGTGCACACATCCACAGAGAGAGAGAGAGACAGACAACATGAAAAAAATGAGCTGATGTACATGACCATCATCATCAGTAAATAAATACAGTATGCCTCAAAGACTTGTGTGTGTACAAGAGGACTCACTCTCTCCCCAGATGTATTTGCACTGTCTGTCTTTAGTCTTGCACCTTCCATTGAAACACCGGCCCTGTGTCAATCAACGGCATTGTTATATTCAATGTGACAGTGCGTGAACCAACTAGGATGTTGGCAGAAGCAGTCAACAAACCAGTTTTATTATCTTATCATAGTCACGTGAGCCAAATTCCTGCACGGTTCTGATTTTGACAAACCGTAACCGCCCGTACCCGTCATATTTAAACCCGCATTAAACCCAATATTTTTAAAAAAGAAATCCGCACCGAACCGACCCGCTAGTCAAATACCCAAAATTAAATAAGACCATTTAATACAATAGCCTTATTGTCACGGCAATCAGTGACTTCAGCTGAAGGCAGAGCCAAATAAAATCGATGCTCAATAGCGGCAGCCAAACAATAAACTCAAAAAGTTTCTATCCGTGTGAGCACACATGCCAGGCTTATTTTACCGGCTAACATTAAAGGTAGTGAAACGAAAACAATACAAACGGCACATAAGTCTACCATGCGCAAATAGCCTAGGCTGCTTTATTGCAGAGGACTAGGCCACCTGTAAACTTTAAGGCATGTACACGCAGAAGCCTTCAACAACGTTGTTTTCGATGTCTCCAAAATGCTTCCACATATCGGATTTGATTTTAGTGGAGGTATTAGCCACAACTTTGTACTCTCTATTTGCTAGCTTTCTTTTCAACTCCTCTGTAAACATTATGGAGGAGATTGCATGCCTTGTTTGAAAATGGGGGTGGCAGAGATTTCTGGGTATGTTTGTGAAGGAATAAACTGATTGACCTATGAATTTTACATTTTATCATCTTGATTTATTTTTATTTCACTAAATTAGAACTATATTTTTTGTTGCACATATTGTTTTGTAGCCTATGTAAACCGCAAATTAGACCCGCGCTCTCCTGCGTCCGACCCGACCCGAACCCGTATCCGACCCAGCACAACATTTT
>JAGFZM010000050.1:510321-542480 GCA_017657215.1 Limnothrissa miodon
ACACACAGACACACACACACACACACACAAATACACTTCCTGTAACCTAAGGAGACTAAGCGCTATCTACTTTTAGTAATGTGATCCTTACATTTGCACAGCACACCCTGAAAGAGTTCCCTCTCTCTCTTTCTCTTTTACACACATACAGACACACACACACACACACACACACACACACACACACACACACACATTACAGCCCTCAGCAAAGCCCATAACAGGAGTCAGCAACTCTTGGCAAGAGCTTAAGACTCTGGCCAGAGCACTAATGCAGTCTGATCTCTCTCGATCACTCTCCCCCTCTGTCTATTGCTGTCCTTCCTTCCTAAATCATAACCTAATTACTGGTTTGGCTGTTCCAAGAAGTACTCCAATGACAGACACCCCCATAAAGTCAATACACTGTCTTCTTTGCTCTCGGCACTCAAAGGTGTCCACTGGTACACACCGTTACTCAAGAATACACCCACACGTTCATAGGCTCACACACAGAAAACACAGTTTGAGTTAGTGAGATCAGACATGCAAGCACAGATGAACGGAAGAAAGAAAAAAAAAGGAAACGCTCACAAATAAGCATCCATCAATGGAAGTGACAGATTTCACCATTGAACACGAGCGTCTGAAATACCATTGATAACCGGGTTAATAGCAGAGCCTTAGTTGGCTCAGAAGGAGACACTCCGATCACATGTAATCGGAGTCATGTGAGGTCACAACGTCTTCCTAAGGCACAGGAGAACCAATCGTCTTTCAACTTTCTCAACATCAACGTTGACCCCAGCAAAGTGAGATCACTACAAGCTGTTTCTGTGTGAGGTGAAGGATGCTGCCCAGAGGAGCTGTGCTAGGACCAGTTCCTGCCTCAAATGACTGGATACAAATGGACTCTAAATGGGCAGGCAGAACTGACACTAGATGTGTCGCTACGGGCAATTCCTGGCACCAAAGGAAGCCCTGCCACTACATAAATATATATAAATATATATTCACATAATGATGTTGAAATTCTAACTGCTTCTGATAACGCAGACGTTGTAGGAGATTAGGCACTTGCGCTGAATGAATGGGAATGACATTACAGACTGTTTCAATCGGGTTGTTGATGATGTCCGAAGTCTGGTTCCACCCATCTTAAAGAGCAACCAAACTCGAGTGCCGTCAACAAAGCCAAAAGGGAAACATGAGTCGGAAAAAACAATGAGAGAGGTCTAAAAAATCCCCAGAGACGTCAGGGCATCGCTGTGGATTTTCCTCTCCCTCTGGCAAACAGTAATTTGAAAAAGGCGGGAGCATTGAGGCGGCGGGCCATAATGCGAATCACAGCCAAGCTCCTGCTCACCTGCTGTGCCTTTTGGGGTTTTGAGGGGGAATGCAAAATGCATTAAAGAAGAAGCATAAACACTCACTCACACAGACAGACAGACAGACAAACAAACTCACACAAAACACTCACTCACATACATTTACACAGACTCACAAATCAAACTAATAACCTGTTCACTTGTCAAAACACCATAAAGTATCCACTAATGCAACAACTGTGTGAACAGGTCATCAGCTTTAAGGCCACTGTGGAGATTTAGCATTAACACCAAGGCTCTGTTGGGAATAATTTGGAATAACTAGGCCCTGCTGTGCTTCAGGATTAGTTAAGGACAAAGGTTAGATGTGAAGGTTAGATGTGAAGATTAGGTCTACATGACAGTTAGATTGCAGGATTAGAGTTAGGAACGGTTAAGTTTAAGCCTAAAAGCCCTCGCACATAGTTGCCGATATGAGTGAATTGTTTTTTAAACAGGGGATGTATCGTTAAAATCATTCAATCCTGCAAACCACCACCAGACCAGACTGTTTCCCAAAACAATAAAATGTTGTCGCTTACTAAACTGCAGTTGTTTAATGCCAAGCTAACTGGTTAGCAGCTATGGTTCTAGGAAACGGACACTAATTCAGTATAGTTGCAATGTACTTCATTAAAATATCTTTTCTACCGAATGCTTGTGAGTTTAATATCACCATGACAGTGCACAAGGGCAAGTGACAGAAAGTGTTGGCAGGCTCAGGTCGGCATCTTTGTGCGTAGGGAGATTTCAATTAGAGTTAAAGGGTTAAAGGACAAGATTACATCAGCTCTACAGTATAAAATGTCTACTACTTATGCATATAAATTCGTCAGTTAATGGAATCTCAGAAACTGCACGAAATGTCAACAGTGGCCTTCCCACAGTACACAGACAATAAGCACACCTGCAGTACCAGCATCACCAGTAACAATTACACTACATTACATACATATAATGTTAACAACACTTTCTCTAGGGGCACCAGGGAAAAAATCCCAAAACATGTGACACTAACAGTACAATTTCAACAGTATTTCAACTATATTCTAGTACTCTACTGCCCTCTGTTGATCTTTTGGGGACATTTCCAAACACCAGAAAACAAACTTCAAGAATCTTGAGAAAGTGTTGTGGTTTAAAAAGTGGACATACATTTAATACTTAATCTCTTAAGAGACACTAACGGGGGACTAGGCTGACACAGACAAACACTGAAGTACATCAGACTTTTCAAGGCAGTTAAGACATTCCAATGAAAATCACACTGCAATAGGCATGACAAGAAGCGTGTGTGTGTGTGTGTGTGCGTGCGTGTTTAATCAGCTAACTTACCCAACATCATCCATGATGCAGCCAGACCATTTATCATCACACTTACACTCCCCTGCGGAGCACACAGATTACCGAAAGAGTCATCCAATGTGTATGAGAACACATTAATCAATGTGTGTGTGTGTGTGCATATGTATACTGCATTTCTGGTGAGATTTTGTCTGTGTGTGTGTGTGTGTAAGTAAGAGAGAGAGAGAGAGAGAGAGAGAGAGAGAGAGAGAGAGAGTGTGTGTGTATGCAAGTGTATACTAAATTTCTGGTGAGATTTTTGTGTGTGTGTGTGTGTGTGTGTGTGTGTAAGTAAGCAAGTAAGAGAGAGAGAGAGAGAGAAAAAGAAAGAGAGAGAGAGTGATGCAAGTGTTGTCTGAGATGGTGTGCATAATCTAGTCATTTTCTACCGACCAACCAATTATATTTCCAGAAAACAGAGATGTGGATCATCTGATGATAAAAGAGAAAGAGTGATAGAGCAAGAGTGAAGGACTCAATAGAAAGAGAGAAAATAAAGAGAAAGAGAGAGAGAAAGAGAGACTGAGAGAGAGACGTATACCGTTGAGAATTCTCTTCTTGTCAGAGAAAATGCCAATGTTTTGCCCCAGGGACTGGGCTAAAGTGATGGCCATCTCCTCCGCTTTGCCATACTAGGAAAGACAGATGTGGCAAAGACAGAAACACACATAAACAGAGTGAATTCCATTGGCTTAACAAAGGGATAAACAAAGGTATATGATGCTACATTGTATTAAATCACACCATAAGACTGCTTGCCATACCAAGTACATATACTAAGTCTTAGTAACTATTGATTGTCTGGTTGTGTCCAGAGGGATACATATATGACCACAAATGATACCCAAATCTTGTGTTTAGTAATTCTGTAACTGCAACTGTAGCAGCAAAAATCTGTGCTTTCTCAGCTTTATCCTTTGTCCTAAACATTTTTTAGACTTTTTAAAATGTATTTACTCATCTATCTTTTTTCTTTTGTCCAACCCCTGTCTAGTGGGAAGTGCAGAATACTGACCTCATTTACTCCACCCCCTTTTATAAGTGAGCAAACTCCACCCATGTAGGAAGCTCCTCCCCAGCTGCTGTGAAAACGGTTGCCTCTGATCATGGAAAAAAAAAGGTGGAAGATACAATATTAAATGGCATTAGTCTACTCAGGCCCATGAAAAAGTGATTACCCATTCTGAGAGATCTTGTGATACATAATTACCCTGATTAGAAACTAACCATAGAAGCTGTTCTGCCATGTTTGGTAAGGTAACTACTGATTCTGCAGTTCTGGATTACTCTAAGACAGGTGTAATGGGCGATAGCCGGACAATACATTTTGATATTATATCAAAGAGGGATATTATTATTATTATTATTATTATTATTATATATAGGTTGGCTTGTTAGACTGGCCTGACTAAATACAATATTGAGTGGAAATTCAAATTCACTATAGTCTACAGCTAATTCATAGGAACCCAGCCCATTACTGACTTAAACACATCCTGCTGCATCTTTTATCAATGAAAGAACATTCACAGTGCTGCAGGAGAATGAACATTCACAGTGCTGCAGGAGAATGCTAATGTTTATGTTTACAGGTTTTTGGCATATGTTTTTGAGAGGTGTACATACAGTGAAATTATTCTATAAAACAGCATAAAGACTGTCTGGAAAACAGCAAGATCCTCCTTCTTTGAACATTGATGAACATTGTTTGGTTAGTCAAGATGGAATTACAATTTCAATGAGAATTGGGTTTAGCAATAAAGTCAACTGAAGATTTGGTTTGGCACATAGGCTCATCATTTGATAAATTCACAAGATTATACAAAAAAGTACTGTAAGATTGAAATCAAACTAGGTACTGAAACTCAAAATGTGCTTTTCTAAAAACCGTGGGTGTCTAGTATGTTTCAGTTTGTTCACTGCACATACGAGAACAGATGCACTGAATCTGCCTTGGTCTTGATAAAATCCCTTCTGTACTTCATAAACTCCTTGAGTGTCAACATGGGGTCATCGTTGATGTTGATGTGGTTGTCGTTTATCCACGTTTCCATGGCAACCAGCACAATGCGGGTGTTGAGCTGCTCTTTGAAAATCTGACAGAATGACAAACATAAAGACGACCAGAGCAAAGGCCACGAATAAGACATGTGGGTAAGAGAATGGGAGAAATAGAGAATAAAAACAAGACTAATAATTCAACAACAACAAAAAACAGATCCATGAATGTTATTTTACTATATCATGAAGTTATTCTCTTTTACTGCACGTCATTCTTACACAGTATTCTTCACACACACACCTGCACAAACGCAAAGATGACACTATTGGTCTTTGAGGGGAAATAAAGAGCAGGAAGGGTGACTGTACACACACAAAATGAAATCCCCCAAATTAAATATTTTCGGAAGGACCCTGAATCAGTTCTACTGAAGTACATTTTTAATTATTTTAATTCTATTGTAGAAAAAAAAAACATTTGTATACTTTTCACTAGCTCCTGTATGTTTGAATGAGCCACTACCATGCTATACCACCAAAACCTATGATATTTTAGCCCTGTAAGATCTGTTACCACATTCATACTATTTGTTTCAAGAACACAACACATCTGCACTTCAAAAATACCTTTTCACTGTTCTCGCTAACGCATGAAATGCTGTGGGTTTTCAGCTCACTTTCTTCCCTTCTCTCAAAACACACACACACACACACACACACACACACACACAGGAATCTACACAAATCCAAAATCAATGGCTAATCTGTGCTGTTGCCCTGCCCGGTCAGCACAGAGGCTCAGACGGATAAACGAGACACGTCGGACGTGTGTTTGCTAATCGAGCAGTGCTGTTTTGTTTGCTGCTCAACCTGACATCAGAACTGGAGAGGAAAGGACACAAGTGAGAGATTGACTGGCTAAAATGTCAGGCGTCTCACATTTGCTAGCTCCTAAGGTATCAGAGGGATGTGCTCATTGTCTATAGTTTTCAGGCTATAACTCTTTAGCTTTAACTCTCTAAACTTGTGTATGTTTTAGTTTTAGTTTGCATGCAATGTGTGAGTGTTAAAGAGTCATACAGTCATCTCCTGAACACACACGAACGTGCAAACACACACACACACACACACACAAACACACAGCCAACCAACAACACACAGATTCACATACACAACAGCACACATACAGACAGAAACACAGACACTCTGACAGTCTCAAAACACTCACCAAGTCTGCCATGTTGACAACTGATTTGGCATAGTTATTTGTGTGGCCCACTGACATACGGTGTTTCTTGTACTGCACAGATATGAAGTTTAACAATTAATCTCATTCTAAGATTTAAAAAATTTTAATTTCATTATTATCATAATACTCAGGTAAACTAATTCAGCCCATCTTGCCATACCTTGCCATACCAAATTCAACCTTACACTTGTTTGCACATGTTTGTTTTCTATAGATCATCTTACCATGAGATGGTCATTTATAACCATCAGTTCTATATATTTTGTCTCTTCCTCTACATTGTGTGGACTTCTGGATACCTAAAGATCAGTAAAAAAAAATCTTCATTTTATTACGTTGCTATTGTAAACAGGCAATTACAAAAAGTGGATTCATAGTTGCATACAAAAATACAGTACAATTCAGTTGTTGAGTTGGCATTACAGTAAAGAGATTTATCTTCATCTAAAAATGACCTATACATCTGTACCTACACCAAATATAAGAGCCACTCTCACTTATCAATTTTACATGAGGCAGAGAGAGAGAGAGAGAGAGAGAGAGAGAGAGAGAGAGAGAGAGGGCAGTCAAAACATTCTTTCTCTCTGTCTTTCTCTCACAAACATACACACAAACAGCGAACTATTGAGCTAAAAACAGACACATTCCCATGGATAAAAACGATCCATGCATACACACGCTTACTGTATGCCACTCAGAGTACATGTACATTATCCATTGAATGTAAGTATGCTTACACTGAGGCCTGCTGTGTGCATGTATGTGTATGTGCTTACTCACTTGTCTTTTGCTTCTCCGGAGAGTGACCTTTGACCCTGGATATATAGGTAGAATCTGAAATGGAGACTCCAGTAGAATACCTGGAAAAGTGAGCGTGTGTTTAACCTTAGATCATGAATCTTCATTCTACTGGTGTTGTTCTTGTTGTATGTCTTACAAAATATCTACCCATCTATCTATCTATCTATCTATCTATCTATCTATATTAAAATGTGTAACAAAGTGCTGTCTTTGTGTCACTGTTAATGTCTTCATTTGATAAATTATATATTTATCTCTCTCTCTACCTAAAGATGGAGGCTAGAAAAGCAAGACTACAACATCAAAATATAGTCTGTATATGACCAATAGACCAACTTCAATCCAAAGGGAGTAATCAGTGGTTGTCTTTACCTCATCACCCAAAAGTAACTTACCCCTAGAGTATGATGTGATTTGACAGACCAAACTTGTAAGGACAGCCACTGAGATCTATGGTCATTTCTAGATGTACCTGCATAGCAAAACCATTTGGGGCAAATCTTGGGGCAAATCTAGATTTCTATGCTATAGAAATGACACTGTTTATGCAACATCTCAACAGTGCACAATATAGAATTATACTGTTCTAATTAAGAGGGCTGACTTCAAAGGGAGTCTGTCATCTCTAGTCTAGCGGCGGCTGTTCCTGTGTGTGTTCTGTAAGATCTGGGTTATGGTGGAACACTTACTGGGAGGGAGATAGCCCTCAGGGACCTCCAGGCCAGGAGATTTATAGATTAAGTGGATCTGGGTTTCACTCGCCTAGAAAATAAGAGACAGATGATAGATACTTTCCATCAGTTTATGAAATAAATTGCAATAAATATGTGATCATTATGAGCAGGTGAATATGAGATAGCACAAGTATAGGCGTTCTTTACTATAAATGAGTATCTAAAACGGCTTCATTGGTTCTTGATTATGATTGGCTGATTCTGCGTTCCAAGCCGTTGTAAAATGACTATAAACACACACCGGTGCCTCTTCACTTCTATATTACTGCGCAATCAAACGTCAATTAAAAACCGTTACCCATCTCAGTGAAGCAGCGTGTAGCGCTGCCTGGCAACCACTCTCCAAAATGAACTTATAACAATTTACTTAAAGTTTTAGATAAGCATAAGGGGTTTAACGACACCCCGCACGGCCTCTCGTGGCTTATTGCTTAATTGGAACCTAGGCTAAAGGATACGGTGAAATCCAAGTTCTGAAAGGGGTTTTCAGATGCTGGAGTATTCTAAAAAGAATTATCATATATTGACTTCAGGTTAAATGCGAGGGATAACTTCCAATTTAGCTAAACGATTTCCAATTACAAATCATCATTGAAATAAACATTTTTGGCTACATGACCTGCGCCAGAGAGCTATTAAATTTTCACAGTGACGTCATTGGCATCATGAACTGCACGGGAGCGCGCACGCATTCAGCAACAGGAAAAGGGTCTTTGCTGCTTGAGGGATGGTGTAACTACACCAAATCGAAGAAAATATGACTGGAATCTGGATTTGAATGTTTCTAAGGAATAAAAAACAGGTAGGACGCTTAATAAAAAACAAATTGTAAAAGGTCTAATTTTAATACATATTCCACAATGCTTCTTCTGCGCAATCCAAAATTCAAACGCAACAGGTTGCTAAGCAAAAAGTAACGTTAGCTATTCGAAGCTCGACAATTAAACAGGAAGTCACCTAGCTTACCAGCTAAAGTTTTCAATTCTATTAAAATATCGCTTCATAATTAAGAGTAAGCGTATAAATTTCACCAGAATGTAACAGTAATTTCACAGAATTTCAACGTTTCCGTAAAAAGAATAGTCTCACATCCAGCCACATATAAACATCTATTCCATCGCTAGCTTGTTAGTCTGACGTACGTCTGATTAGCAGGTGTTGTCTAGATTTGAGAGGTCCCTCCTAGAAAGTTGCAATAGCACAAAGAGGTTTGTAAATGTCAAGAAATGCGCAGTTAAACGTAGTACGTTACACATTATGATGGCAAATGGATGTTGTTGGTGTCTAAGTAGAGTGTCCTCACGGCTGTGGTAAGATTGCCTACTTGGGCAGGAACTCAAACTGCCAACAAACAAAACCATACAGTGCCTTCATACAAGGCTACTAACGTTAGTAGGCCAGAACAAAAATGGGCCAAACAAGTCACCTTTAATTAATATAAAACTTTATAGTTTTAAAAACTAAATCTGCTGTAACCATGGCATTACTGTATTAGTGTTTAGTCACTCCATACATAAAAAACTTGGCTGCATTTGCCCCAAAATGTACCACAGTGTTATCCTTTTCCCATTCTGCAGAAATCCTTTTGTTCTCCCACAAAGCTGACCCCAATTTAGACTTCCCCCATAATGATCTGGTCCTGGTTGCACCATGCTGCAGTTCAGTTGGCCAGCTCTCCTCAGCACGTCTGCCAATCAGAACTAGCCCTATGGATTTGAATGAACCTTGGGACCTCCACTCAGTGAATCCACCACCCTGCATATCTGCACTGTGTCATTAATCATTCTGTGTTTGTGTGTGTGTGTGTGTGTGTGTTAGAGAAAGAGAGGGAGAGAGAGAACATGTGCAGACCTGTCTGCTGACTGCTGTTGTCTTTTAATTTTAGGACTTGCCCCCCTTCAACCGTGTTCCTCCTCTTCCTTCTCCTCCTCTTCCCTGCTCCGGTCCCCCACGTCTAACTGTAACACCACTGCCACCACCACCATGTCATGCCGTGACATCCATGCTACCAATGCCTTCTCGTTTATCATTGCTCTGCTGTCGGTGGGTGGGCTACTGGTGGCCACTCTCGTCCCTCAGTGGCGAACCACACGGCTCATCACCTTCAATCACAACGCACGCAATGTGACGGTCTACGACGGCCTGTGGACCAAGTGTGTGCGGCGTGATGGCATCTCAGGCTGCTACTACTACGATGCTGATTGGTGGATGAAGGTGGACCAGCTGGACCTGAGGCTGCTGCAGTTTTGTTTGCCCGCTGGACTGGCGCTGGCCCTGCTTGCACTCTTCCTCATCCTCATGGGCATGTGCAAGACAGCATGCTGTTCCGGCCAGCCGGAGGACATCAAGAACAGGAACTGCCTGGTCAATAGCATGGGCTGCCACTTGGTGGCTGGAATGTTCCTGTTCCTGGGTGGCGCAGTGGCCATGCCACCGGCCATTTGGTTCCTCTTCCACACAGACGACCTCAACCGACGCTACGACAACGTGTTCGCCGTGGACTTTGCCGTCTACGTGGCTATCGGCAGCGCAGGTGGGCTGCTCTTGGCAGCACTGCTCATGTTTATGTGGTACTGCATGTGCAAAAAGCTGCCCTCGCCCTTCTGGCTTCCCTTCCCCGAGCCGCCCGTCATGCCCACAAGCCTGTCGGCGCAGCCACTGATGGCCAATGGCCTGCCTCCATCACCGTCCAGCTACGGCCCACAACACTACCAGCCCTCAGTAATGGAGGTGCCCACCTTTGCGGCCGCCGCTCCCGGGTACCCTGCCAGCATCGCTGGGCCACCTATGCCCCAAAGTCTCGGGCATGGCCACACTCAGCCAGTCTACATGGCACAGATGTCGGGTCCGGATGGGTATGGGTCTGAAATGGGCGTACCTCAGTCGTATGGCTACGCGGCCTCGCAAGGTTATGCCCCATCGCAGAGCTATGCTCCATCCCAAGGTTATGCCCCATCCCAGGGGTATGCACCATCACAGAGTTATGCCCCTTCACAAGGCTATGGGGGATCACAGAGATATGCTAGCCATCGCTATTCCACTCGCTCGCGCCTCTCTGGCATTGAGATTGACATTCCTGTCCTTACAGAGTGAAACTAAAAGACTTTTAATATTTATATATATATATATATATATATATATATATACTGCATCTGACAAAAACAAGCCTTTTCTTGATAGTTTTGCTCAGGTTGTGCCATGCTAGTTATATTGAGAGACCGTATGGATCATCTCTAGCTTTTACAATTTTTTTTGGTTTCATTTTGTTTTTGTAGGAAACTCCAAGGTGACGTGGAAGGAAATTGTGAAGTCATTGTTATCTTGAAATGATATCTGTGAATTGTAAATAGAAAAATATGAGACTTAAGCTCAACAAATGGCTGTATCTTTGCTGAGGGAAGCATGCAATTCTGCTTACTGTGTTTTACTACTCAATACTATTGTGTATTTGCCTTAGAAACAGCTGGCTGTTCAGTTTCATTCTGCTCATTCTTGATGACCCCGAGGGCTCTGCTTCCATTTGTTTGTTGTGCCACTGTGTCAGTGAGTTAGTTGTTTACTATTAGCTGCTAACAAACAAAACTGGAGAGACATCTTGGGTCAATGGTCATCTGTTGTACTTGATGACCATTGAGGTGCCACTGTTTTAAATCAGGATCTCTTTTTAATTTTTTAATATAAATCACTTTCAGGGAAGCTTCTGAGAAGTTGTAGCGTTAACTGGGCTATACTGTAGACTGTGTTGTTTTCCAGTAGCCTAAACAGAACAATGTCATATGAAACATGGTAAGGCGCACAGTGTTGGGGACAAATTGTCTTTTCTTAGTAGGCTACTTACTCAGCTGTCAGCTGTTAAAAAATGTTGTCACATTAGTCATGTCCATGTCAGCAATCTCTGACACTTGGCTTTTTACTGGTGTGTGCCCACACACCAGGTGACTCACGTAATGTAAGTGGTGTGGTTACTATTTCCTATCATTATCATTATATCACCATTTGGGGTGCGTCACAGTATGCTTACTAGGTCACTAATGATATCCAGCTTGTAACATTGGAGTTGCTTTGTCTGGTGTTTAACAAGGATATCATGGAAATGGTATTTCTCAGTGGTGGTGTATTAATCAACCACAAAAGCTCAGAGCTCAATACACACCACAGAAATCACAAGTCTAGCCTTAAAAATATTAGTCTAGTCCTTTTTAAATGTTAAGAACTTTTATGTGTTGTTTTTAGAATTTTGACTAACCTAAATTAACCACATGCACTGTATGTCTTTAATTTTTTGGTCACTGTGGTGGCACACTTGTAAACACTGTTGTCTGACACTAAATGAGTCATAGCTTATTTGTAGTAATTATCTTAAGCTGCCTCTTCAATGATGTAATGATTAACTGAAGCGTTTTGCTTTGCACAGCTGTGTAGTCATCAGTGGGATATTTTTCACAGAGTTAAGATGGCACTGTTTAGACATTATGCACTGTACAACCTCCTCCACACAAACATGCGCATGCATCTCTTATTCTTTCTCACGCACACACACACACACACACACACACACACACACACACACACACACACCTTCACTCATTGATAGTCGGTGTGTTTACTGTTTAACAACTCAAATAGTGGACACAAGCTTCAGACAGCCATGGCAAGCCACAGAGTGACTGTGCCACTGTCTGTAGCACCTGCTCAACATTCTGATGTCCTAATGCAGTCCTTGGTGGGTCACTAACGAGCGCAGCCTAATTTGGAATCCGATGCACCTCCCGAGTCTCCAAAGGCCGCATCCTAATTTAGTGTTGTGGTGCACGGCTAATTATGTCTGGTATTGATGCAGCTTCATTTACTATTAACCATTCCGTGAGCAGATAGAGTGGCTCATCTGTGTGAGAGAGCAGAGAGTCGGTCCGATGGACGGTGGCAGTGCTTCTGATTCAGGATGGCATGGAGCCAGATGGTACCTGTGCACCATCACAGCCTTAACCCATAAGCCAGGCTGTGTTCAGATCCTTCTAATCTCAGTTTCAATGTCGCCTTGTAAAGCTGGTTTGTTTACATTTAGGGCTTTTTGTTACTAGGAGTTGTCACTACTGACACTATAAGCAATAGTACACACTATTAACATTTTTGAAACTACAACATTGATCAAATGCAGTGGAATTCGTGTCACTGAACACATGAGCTTGTGACTTAATGGTGTTGAGTTTTTACTCAGCAAATCTGTTACAAATTGAATTAACTGTATGCGCCACTGCACTATAGGATTTTTTGAGAGAAATCATGGGTAGATATACCTTGACAATGTAATCATGAACACTTTAACTTTTTTTCCCATTCTGTTAATTTGTAAACCACTTGTCAACATGTCTGTTATATGTGCACCACTGTTACATGGTTTTGTATGTATAAGATGCCAATAGATGCTATTATGTCCTTTCTAATTAAAATTCTAATTACTGCAACTGCAACATTTTCTTGCGCAAGTACGAAAAATCTTCAATAAAAAAGAATTAGTTCTCCATAATCCAAGCAGATAATAAGCCATTGGAATAGAATAACTGGCAGAAAAAATGTGTGTCTGGGCTGCATATTTATAAACTTTATGTAGTGATTTCCTCTTGTCAGCAACAGCACTGGGCTTTAGGGCATTCAGTGAGGGAAAAACCTCATTTTTTTATACTACCAATTTTGACACACAAAACACAGGCTTTGTAATGTCAAGTGTGTCAATCAAGCACTTGTTTTGCCCCAACGATTAGTTTCATCCCGTCAGTAAGCCAGACACTGTCATTTCTTGGACACTCCTGCCATTACAGATGCTGAACTTTAGAGCATCTGTCTGCCACGTTTGATCCTGGAGGGTCGCCTGTCACAACCCCTTGCGACAGACCTGACAGCAGGAGAGAAACTGATCCCCACCCCACCACAACAATCACCAATCATGTCATGTCAAAGCAAGGCTACGGAGCAGTTCCCATCAGGAAAAGAGAGAGTGGAACTGATTTATGGAAGGTCTGCCAAATTCGGCCGTGTTGGTTCACATTTGTCATTGTGATATTTAACAACGCATGAGACAGGGTAGGGCCCTTCAATCCACTGAATCACAAAGGGGCTCAGAAAATATTCCCAATCAATTATTTGACATTTTAAAAACTTGATGAAAATGTGTTTCGTGTCAAAAATAACACTGAATCTGGCTGCACGAAGACCATCAGAGTTATGTGCTCTCTCAACCACATTTAAAGGAGAAATCCGGTGAGAAGACTGACCTTGAAACCAACAAACTAGTGGTCACCATTAATTTGAATGGGGCATAGAAAAATGAAACTGAGAGTGAGTTTCTGTGCTCTGTTTATTTAGTTGCTGCTGGTTCAGTATTCAGTCTTTTCGTGTTTTCTTTCCTACTGGCAAAGGCACTTGGATTCCTTAAACATGAGGGCTATGGATTGATTTTCATCCAGTTTGTACTTTTCAAAGGTTTGATACTGAGTAAGGAGGGTAAGCCCAACATCAAACCGACAAGAGACGTCCCAACACTCTTTACAATGGTTAACAGATCGTCTCAGGCAGCCATGCTGTTAGATAAGTAATTCCAGTAAGGCAGTTCCCATCAAGGTGACCAGGGCGAGCTAGCAGGACCTCTAGACATCCACTGCATGCACTGCCAGCACTAACACAAAATCGGCCATAATATAGATGTTTAACTTTAATTTACTGTGTTCAGCACACAAACACTAAGAGGAGGGTTATGAAACACACCTACTCATCATCCCACTGCAAGAGATGGGCTAAGTGAGAGGGATTAGGCATCACACACAGATGGTTTACGATGTAGCATACAATTTGGGAGTGGGGCAAGGGGAGTGAGGGTATATTACTTTTTTAATGTGTGAGTCTTGGAGAATATTCATGTGTATGTATGAGATGTGCATGTGCTGTTTGTGCTGGTTAAAGTTCATTGTGA
Source organism: Limnothrissa miodon (assembly GCA_017657215.1). Lineage (NCBI taxonomy): Eukaryota > Metazoa > Chordata > Actinopteri > Clupeiformes > Clupeidae > Limnothrissa > Limnothrissa miodon. The sequence goes on from JAGFZM010000050.1 coordinate 524,764, forward strand.
ATAACTACTAGACTGGCAGACCATGAATACAAATTAGCTATGGTGTGTGTGTGTGTGTGCATGCTTAGGGGGGAATGCACCCTGCATGTCCCAGAAGAGTTGGGATTACCCGTCTCCACAAACAGACATACACACACACACACCCCTCCTCTGTCTGGCTGACTGTATGACTGCAGAAATGGGGTCTGGCACAGAGCCACTGGAGACCTACTCATCCATTCCACTTCACACACTTCACTCTAATCCCAGCCTTGCCTGCTCTTTGTGTGTGTGTGTGTGTGTGTGTGTGTGTGTTTGTATGAGACACAGAGAGAAAAAGATTATGTAGAAGTGTGTAGAGGGTTGAGTCTTGCTCCACAGCTTGTTAACTACCAATATCCTGCTCACACTCCTACCCACACACATCTATCAACACATGTGACACACAGAGGTTGAAATTCTAAGTAAATTAATAGATGGTTCTTGTGGGTGTTTCACCTTTTCCACAAACTGTTGTAATCTCCGTTTCACCCATGTCAACTAAGGACAGGATTCAAAAGCATGCCCTCCCTTCGGCCTGACAAAACTACGCCTGTCTGACTTAACTGCCCAAATGCCTGAGAACCGGGCAGGGGGCAAGAGAGAGAGGGGGAGAGGGAGACAAAAAGAGAGAGAGGGATGGAATATCAGGCCTGGAACTGGGTCCGCTTATAAATGCACTTGGGTTTGTTTGCCTGTGTGTTAGTATGCAGTGGGTGCTCCTTGCTTTACCCCAAAGTCATTTTCTAGCAACAGAAAGATTGGGAACAGTGAATCAGAGAAGGCTAAAAGACCGAAGCAACTGAAATATCATTAACAAGTTGATAATATAACACAGCAATACAAAGGCCTTTTTCCACAAGCTGGCAGCATTTTTGGCTCCTGTCTGGATGCCTCAGACTGTACGGTGGCCCACAAGGGGCACACTTCCCCAGCCCCTGCTGTTGCACTGGGCGGATGACAGATGCCCATGCCATATGGCCATAACGGCGGTGCCCACTCTGCGGTTCTGCGCTGCGTCCGTCCAACCGACCAGGCGTCCGGCCGCATTGACAACATGACGGCCCCACTGCCGTGGAAACGGCGCTTCATGGCGAACACGCGGGTGCAGTGAGTTCACTCAATGTCAAGGGATTCTGCTGTCCCTGTCAAAACACCAACCATCAAAGGAGGCCAGTTAAAAGTAGGAAGTTATGTTGTGGGAGCAAGTTTCCCTTGCAGGAGATTCCCAGCGGCCGGCCTGTCGGCACCCAGCTGTCGGACTCACAAGGCAGGAAAGTCAGCAGCACACAGTCATATGCTTTTGTCTTTCAGGTTTTGTGTGTGTGTGTGTGTGTGTGTGTGTGTGTGGACGCACACATATCTTCGAAGCTAGACTTGTATTTTTCCAAAGCTCAGGAAAGTGTGCAGTACAGAAATAAAGAATCTGAGGCCTCAGACATGATTACATTTCTTATTATGACAATTATTACTCATATACTACAATGCTAAAATGTCAGTTAAGGAAAATGATACCAGTTTTTCATTTCATTCTCACTCTGTCTCTTTCTCAAACACAGACACTGCTAACCGAACTGTAATGTTGGATCTTATAACGCCATCACACCAAAGCCCACGAGAAAAACTACAATAATCTAGAAAACATAGTTGTTTCCAGCAGAGGCCAAGTTTACACTTCTCTATTCCACACCCCAAACACACCCAGTGAATGGAAGTCTGCCTACTGTACATGGAGCATGAAACTGATGCTAATCTATCAAGCAGCAGCTTCGGTAGTGTTCCCTGAATGACTGAGGTCAATATCCACCTCCACATCAGCCTATTTGTGTCAACACATTAATCATCTAGTAATGACCGAGCTGTTGAAGCAGCACACCAACAAACACATTAGGACTTGACCAGTTCAGCTGTGGAGATGAGTTAGGTGCACCTGACAATGTGAGAGGTTTCTGTCTGGGACAGAGTATTATGGGCAGCATTTTTTTTAACCCACTCACTCACCTGTTTTATAAGTGTGTGTGGGTGTATGTATACATTAGTTTAGAAATCCCTGTATAACTGACCACATACTCTCAACTTTCTTATGCTGCAACCCCCCACCCCCCTCCTCTTAGAGGCCAGCAATGTATCACTCCTCGCTCCTCTGTCTCTAGCTGTTATAAATCATTCATCCCATCTGGACAGACTGTATGAAAGAGGGGAAGGGAGGAGGAAGAAGGGAGAGGGAGGGCGGGAGTGGAGGAGGAAGACAGACATTGTGAAAGGGACTGATGGAGATGAGGAAAGCTCCATCCATTTCCTGAACTTCATCGTTCACTTTGAACACCATCAGTGACTATGTTTACAAGCACGTCCTGAATATGAGGCTTACCACAGTTTTTCATCACGTATATTCCTTGTTTTTCCATCACTCTTGCCTTGTCACAATCATGGAAGTCTTTTTACTTTTAACTCACTTACTGTGTGTGGGTGTGGGCCACACGAGGCACGTATCACAGTCTTTGTAATCCGCTGGCTTCACCCTTAAAGGCCATCTCAATCAGCTTAATGATTTTAATTATTCCCATAAATCTAAGCCATATCAAAGGATGCCTTCTACACCTAACCTCTGTCACACATGGTAGGAAAGACAAGCCACCACATTTTGTGGATATCTGCAGGGTATGAAAGGGAGTCCAACTAAAGGTATGAACTACTAATATCAATCCCTCCAGGACAAATTCAAGGATCACATGCAATTTGCTTTTTTTGTGGCAGTGGCAGCGCAAGAGCAAAACTTGCAAATCTAGAGCTTTCTACTCTATTTTTCTCTCTTTAATTCTATTATTCTAGAGCCCTCTATGCTCCTAGTGATTCTATTATCCTCCCAGTTAGTTTAGTATTTTAGAGCATGCCTATCTAGAATCTTAGGGTAGAACTAATTTTACATCTAATTTTGCAGCCAAAGAGTGAATTAGCGACTTCTACACTGTGACCACTAGCAACTGAGAGTAGCCTTTCTGCAGGCCAAAGCCTATCGAAGATTGGATATCGGATGTCGGATGATGTTATCGATCACCATGGTGCCATATGATATAGGTGACCATGACCTCTCCTGGAAATAGCCCAGTTACACTTCCAGGTCAGTGCCACGGGGGAGCGGGACATAAGACAAGCAGGTGCCTTCCAGAGGTTAGCACTGAAGCATTCTCTTTTAAATAGCACCACTGCCCATTTGGAAATTAGCTGTAATGGAGACAATGTATGGTGAACCTCCATTAAACCTTAATTTTTAGATGTTTTTAGGTTCAGATCTTCAGGAGCATGGTGGCAGTGCTGTCCAGGGAAACATTGTCATTTTTCTTTTTTGTTTTGCAGTGGTTTTACTGAGGGTTATCAGTGAAATACCCACCCCAAAGCCCATGCATCAGCCTGTGTTCACACATAGACAGACAGACATACACATGCTACTTACGCCATCAGTGCCGTCTCCTCCAGGCTCGATCATATATGTGTGATTCCCGTCAAAGAACATGCCACTGGCAGAGGGAAAATAGAAAGAGAGTGAGTAAGGGAGTGAGGGGCATCATCTTTGAAATCCACCTGCACTAGCTGCCAAATCTCTGGAACTAGTCTCAGTCCAAGTGCAGGTGGAAACAGGCCCCACATGACAGAGGAATTTGTATGATCACAGGAGTCAAGAGGTCACGCCTGACCAGTTTTAATTGGATGTACCCTGGTGCTCTCCCTGATGTCCTCCTCCTTTAGTAATGAAGATGGATATCCCCAGAAAAAGGTCGCTGCGCTGCACACAAAGGTCTCCTGAATAGATCCTCACATCAGAATATTGTCTCCTTTAACAACCCCTACAGCAAATAAGGCCCGTGGGGCGACTTTGAGCTGGTATGGAGGTGGGATAGTGTGCGGAATGGTGTATTTGTGTGGTGGAATGGTGTGCAGAACGGTGTGTGTGTTTGGTGGAAAGGAGTGTAGGATGGTGTGTAGCTATAGTAGAATGGTGTGTGGGGTGGTGTGTATGTGTGATGGAATGGTTGGGGAGAGTGTGGGATGGAGTTTCAGGCTTTCATAGGCCTCTCTATGTCTAACATCATGGATTTTATTATTATTATTATTATTATTATTATTATTATTATTATTATTATTTGTTGCCTGTTGCACTTTGCACTTTGCACTATTGAAAGCTATGAAGAAAAAAAAAAAGCATCCCTTCAGATTTTGCATTTATGTAGGTCCTATCATCAATTGCTTTTAGTCATTTGCATTTGAGAGTGTCATGACTTTACTGTGTAAGTTTCACCAATGTAGCTATAATGCTATAATAAATAGGGGATGCCTTTTCTGGCAGTCTTTGAAGCACTGCAGTTTGACTTAATATTTCTTGTAGCTGGCAGTGAATGCAGGATTTTTTCCAAGGTGTTAGATCAACAGAAAATGAGAATTCAAACTATCTTGCAGCTGCCTTCCTGTTTGATCAGACTAACTTCCTTTACAACTACTCTCTCTCACATACACTACTACTCTCTCTCAGATACACTATTACTCTCTCTCTCACACACACACACACACACACACACCACTACACTCTCTCACACAGACCACTACACTCTCACACACACACCACTACACTCTCTCACACACACCACTACACTCTTTCACTTACAATACTACTCTCTCTCACATTCACTACTACTCTCTTTCACATATACCATTACACTCTCACACATATATTACTACTCTCTACATGTACATGTGAGTAGTAGTCAATGTGAATGAGTTCAGTAGTGTATGTGCAAGAGTATGATACTAAGTGTGAGACCCAGTATGAATTATTTCTCAAACAAACACACACACACACACACACGTCAGCATGACCTCACAGCCAATCACTTAAAAGCTTCAGATAAAGCTAATTACCCACAATTCATTTCACCTCTCGGGCAGGCAACCTTGCAGCGTTCTCTTTGTCCTATGAGCACAGCTTACAGGACAGCTTTGGATGTGGGTGTGTGCCATGATTTTTCACTCACTATTTCTTTCTCTCCTCCCCTTCTCTCTCTCGCACATACTCTCACACACTTCACACACACACACATGGAGGAATGGACACACAGACACACAGACACAGACACACACACACACACACACACACACACAGTGAGCAATAATTTGCTGTCCCATGATTGGCTTGTCAGATAGTTGAGTGTAGGCTGTGACCTTTCTCTGAGAAAGAGGTTGCCAGCGTGCCGATGCTTTATGGAGTCTTAACCACGGCTCCTGACAGAGATGGGCACACACTCTCAAGAGATGGAGGGATGAAAGGAGAGGAAGAGATGAAAGAATGCATAGAGAAGGAGAAGAGGATGGATGCATAGAGAGGGTGAGAGAGGCAAAGGCACACACAAATAGAGAAGGGAGGCTGCTTTCTTTCATCTCATTCATTTGCTGTCTTTCTTTACACAGCACTCGGTTTCCATGAGCTTGGTTCAGAAATAATGTGAAACACACACACAAAACACTGCTGTTCCAGGAGGTAGTTTGTGTATCTGCGTCTCTCTCTCTCTCTCTCTCTCTCTCTCTCTGTATGTGTATATGAGACAGAGAGAGCTCAAGATAAAGATAGATAGAGAGAAAGAGAGATACAGAGAGTGCAAACAGGTTTGAGACAACCAAACAAAAGCTAGCACAGTGGGGATCTGTGTGTGTAAGTCCATTTTATGCCTTTCAATAAAGAGAACACGTGTTCACATTAGATATATTAGATACACGTGTGTCTAGGGACGATGCAGACACAAACAAACCCTCAAAAAGGACATAATTGCATGCTTGTGCAAGCCCAATACAGTAATTACAACCTTGATGTTCATTTATCTCAGATGCTCTGATTGTGTTTGTGTTTGTTTGTGTGTGTGTGTGTGTGTGTATGTGTGTGTTGCCTGACTTACTGAAGTCCATGACACGTGGAGAGGGCCACAAAGGATTCTGGAATGTCCCGAACCTTTCCCTGATAGTAACAGTGCTCTCCCCCCTAAAAGAAACCAGACATGAGTATACGGCACAGTGACATACAAATATACATGGGTTACAAACAACACACACACACACAAACATATTTAATCATAAGATCAATCTGAATTGTAATTGTCCTAACGTTCATTTAAGAGCTCTGGAATTTTCTGAACCAAGTCTCCACATCACCACAAGCCAGCAAAAACAACCACACTAACTCAAGGTGAATGTGCCAGGAATGCCATTAGAGGCGGTCCAGCACAGAGCCAAGTAGCTGAGTGAATGCTGATGCAAGGTAGCCTAGCCCCAGACATTCAGCTGCTGCTGCTGCCGCTTCCATTGCTGCTGATGCCATTACCGCTGTTTGGATAAAAACCATAGAGGAGCATTGAGTACACCACTGACTCACAATCAATGACTGGTTTTGTCTGTTTTTCTTATTATTTTTTCTCTGACACACAGACACACATGAGCTTGCACATACACAAAATCCTCCCTGTCCCTCCACTTCATAACCTTAAGAGCCATTCAATGTTGCCCAACCCCCACACACATACACACAAATCTAAATTCCTCTTTCACACAGTCTCTCCTTCACACACACACACACACACACACACATCTCACTCACACCTCCATTCTGGACTCATTTTAGCATTATTTGAACAGAAATAAATGTATATATATGTTACCAAGATGTAAATAGCAGGTCAAGGTCAGTACCCAACATATTCTACATTCTATTTTATCACTTGCTGCTGACTCACTTTCCACATCATTCATGTCACACTCACACGCACACACACACGCATCTCACCCACACACTGACACTCGCACTCACTCATCTCTGTCACATGCCCATGTACGCAACACCTGTTTTGCATTTGCATCCACTCACTTCCTCACTGTCTTACTCACACACTCACACACTCACTGCCACCAATGTTGCTTGTGACCCACAACATGCACATCTCTGATGTATCTGTGGCTCTCATAGTCACATGGTATATCTCACAACTGATCACCTGTCTGCCTCTATCTCTATCTCTCTCTACAAGAGAGAGAGAGAGACAGAGAGTGTGTGAGTGTGTCTGCGCGTGTTTTCCAAAGTGCTCCATTAGAGCCTTCCATTAGTGCTCCCATTTCCCCTTCTCTCTTCCTTCCTCTTCCTCTCTCTCTCTCTTCACCCACTCCTTATGAAGACTCTTCTCCCATGAACAGATCAATTTCATTCATCTCTTTTGCTCAGTCTCGGCCCCTCTTCCACTTTTGCGCCGGCACACTCTGTTCTGCTAGTCCATCACTTTTTCCATGCATTTGTTTTGCCTCCACCAAAACCTTCTTTCTTTCTTTCTTTCTTTCTCTATCTCTCTCTCCCTCTCTCTTCATTTCTTTTGCATCTCCCCTTCTTAATAGCTCCCTTTTATCTGCCTGACTGCATTTGTCTGTTAATTCTCTACCTCTATCAGACATGTTCACTCCTTCGGTTGCCTTCATCTATTTCTCTGGCTGCCTGGCGGTTCATTTTCAAGATCTCTCTTGTTCTCTCATTCTCATTGTCTGTCTGTTTCTATTCCACACATCACTTTTCATGGCTCTCTTATTCTTTCATTCATCATGTCCACTTTCTTTCTCCACAAGCCTCATTTTCCCCCAAGGTCAACACACACACACACACACACACACACACACACACACACACATATACACACACTTCTGTTTTCCTTTCTTTGATTCCTGGACAGAGCTTCTTCTGGATCCACTTCCCCCTGACAAATTACCCAGAATGCATCAGCACAGTGCCACTGAGGCAGAGACTGAGAGAAGGGCAGATAAGAAAAAGCCAGAGTTCCAGTACATCCGCACAGCTTTCAGCAAGACTATGAGAGTAACTTAACAAGTCAACCTCTGCTCTAAAAGTAGGACTAAACTCAATTAAGGAAACCCTCAACTTGTCTTTCTTTTTTGCATTGTTTCAAGGATTCAAAGTTGTTTATTGTCACACACATAATTTTTTGGGTGCATTGTTTTTGCATTTTTCACCCAAAAGCTGAAGGGGGACCTCCGTAAAAATGCAACAAATTGTCAAAACTAGTGCAAACAAAAGCAAATTTGCTTTTAAAATACTGCATGGCTGTTTTTTGAAAGGTGACACTAGATGGGGCAGGTCACCATTGTCACCATAGTCGCTTCAACAAAAACAATGATTTCTAAATGGTTTTATTACTATGAAAATGCTTTTGAGCGTAAAAGTTCCAAAGCTCTTTGACACTCAACCAGGATTGACTAGTGTGCATCAAGCTCCAGGATACAGCTGATGATTCAGCTGATGATGTAGCACTGCAAAAAATCTGTCTACCATCCTAACTAACATCTCTACTATAAACAGACAATCCAACTGTACCGTTTACCATTTTATCACTTAATTTCATGTGTGTTTTATTATTTTACTATTTTACCACTTTTGCGTATGGGTCATAAGAAACGAGTCACTGCAAACATGTGCAACAATCTGTCTGACTTCAATTTCTTTAGTAGCCCCTTATAGAGCTCAAGTGGAGGCCATTTTACATATTTGGAACTGTAAACAGCAGGATATTGATAGAACGCAATAATTGCTTTGTAGATAAAGATGGGCCAATGAACCTGTCCACTCAGACCTAGTTGTGAACGTGATTGGGCACTTGTAATAACATGTACTGCAAAGTGTGGTGGGGTGTCAGGTCTTAGTAGTCTAAACCAATCCAGACATCTAGAGATTTATAGGCAGTCTTTCTCAATCCACGTCTGTTCTAGAGTTGAGATGTTTAGTGATGGTGAAAAGAGAGCAAGCTTTTGTGAAATGCATTACCGTCTTTTTTTCGCCATTTAAAACTAATCTCAGTTTACAGAATGAGGCTTGCAGTGTATTAAGAGACCGCTGGAGAAGCTTGAACCAAGGTCAGTTGAACCTTGAGGGACACTTCTTTTGGTTTCCTGGGATTCAACATTTTGAGATTTGTTGGTAAAATAGTCATTAAACCAACCGACAGACCAGACCACTGTCCGGTATCCTCCTCAGTAAAATCCAGTGGTTAGCTGTGTCATATGCCTTAGACAAGTCAATAAACAGGACAGCACAGCTCATCTTACTATTAAGAGTATTGATGAAGTCATTGAACACAGAGTGGTTGCAGTTAAGGCCTAAAGCCTGACTCTGCTGGGCTAAGTACATTGTGGCACTGGAGAAAGTCCTTACACTGAGAATTTACAGGAGATTTTAAGAGCACAGATCATTTTGAAATAAGACAGTAATTTAAATTATCAAGAAAGGAAAGGTCTCCATCTTTTAAGAGGGACAATGTCTCAGCTGACTTCTGGACGTCTGGGACGACATTGGACAAGAGAGACTGGTTAAATATGTAAGTCAGTAGTTCTGCTATAATGTCAGCTGCCAGTTTCATTGGAGCAGGATCAAGGCCAGGACATGTCTGGGTGCCAGTGTCTTTCAGAGCTTGAAACTCTGTACAGAGGAGAATGATATCAGATATGGAGGAGGCAGGTGAGAAGGGTAGTTTCACTAACATGATGTGTCAGGGATTTTGGTGTTTTCCAAAATTTAGAGGGATCTTCCTAGATACTGAGTTAAGAAAAGTCACATTTACATATCCTAACATATACACAACATATACACACTTGTTTCTGAGATGCCAGAGGTGAGTCCAGTCAGACTGAGACTATGAGTAATGGCCCAGGCAGCGTTCCCCTCATAAATCATGTTGCTGATTATATGAAGTAGAGAAAGACAGAGAAAAAGACGAAGGGACAAGTGAGAGAGGGAGGACAAGACAATTTCTATATTTAGCTGAATTTGTGTTCTGCTCTAGAATCAGCTCTGCTCTTTCCCCTTGTCTCTCTCTCTCTCTCTCTCTCTCTCTCTCTCTCTCGTTGTCTCTTGCTCTCTATTTTTGCCATCCCTCTGTCTCCCCCTGTCTTCTTCTACCCTCATTTAGTATGTAAATGGACATTTTCTATCCACTACTTACAATAAAGATGCAGAGCCATATCGTAAATGGTAATTAATCATCCCTGGTCATCAACACTGACATTTAGGTCACTGCATTGCTTGCTCTCCTTTTTTCTCTTTCACGAAAAACTCTCTCTTGCTTGCACGCACGCAAGCTTACTCTCTCTGGCGTTTCCTCTTTTGGAGAGGATGTGTATGTATGTGTTTGCATTAAAGACACATTCAAACCTAACAATCAAACAGGGCGAAAAGAAAGAAAAGAAGAAACTGAACAAAAAGAAAAGAAGAGAGGAGAACACACAAGAAAAGAAGAAAGGAGAGCAGGTTGATATTAGTAAGAAATACTGTTCCTTTAACATGGTAACAGGCATGAACATGACATGCCTATATATGGCATTTTAACTATCCTGATGGGATAAAAATAAGAGCCCTGCTAAATATAGATACATCTCACAGACGAAATCTGAGAGAGATTCATCTAAAAATAAATCCTGATAACTTGATCAGTACAATGACAAAGTGCTTCTTTCCCCCTCTGTCTCTCTCTCTCTCTCTTTCTTTCTCAGCTGAAGGAACTCTGTAGGCACAGCAGAGCTATGTGATGTAATATCTTTTACTAATACTCACACACTGACATGTATTACCAGCAGATTAATTTCACAATCCGATGATATAAGGGCAAATGATCAGATTAAGATGCTATCACACATACACACACAGAATAAATGAGAAAAAGAATGAAAGTGGAGGTTTGTGTGTAAGTGTGTGTGTGTGTGTGTGTGTGTGTCAGGGTGGGGAGAAAAAGAAATTTACTTATTGTGTATTATCCCTCTAAGACCCTCATTTAAATGTCTTCATTGAAATGAGCTGGTGGGATTTGGGGAGCAGGGCTTCTAAGTCAATACTACTGACCCTGTGTGACCCACAGTGTGTGTGTGTGTGTGTGCATGCATGTGTGTGTGTGTGTGTGTGTGTGAAAGAGAGAAGAGACAGAGACATAGATAGAAAGACAGAGAGAGAGAGAGAGATAGGGAGGGATGTGTGTGTTTGTACTTACTTTGGAGATGATGGATTTGCCTTCCTTCACATGCTTCTCCATGTAGTTTGAAGACATAAGATTACTAAACAGGGAACACAGAAAGACAGAGAGAGACAGTAACAGTTAACAGTGCAACTTCACCTATGCGGGCCACACACATATGCTCACCCATCCTGTTTGCTTCTCTCTCACCCACACACACATTCAGACAATCACTGTTCAAATCACTACTCAAATCAGTCATACACTCAAAACTATTACATCATGAGGGCAGACAATGAGACAATGGGTTTACTATTTTAAACAATCTGCACACACACACAGAGAGAGAGAGAGAGAGAGAGAGAGAAAGAGAGAGAGAGAGAGAGAGAGAGAGACACGTCAGGCACATCTGTATATATCCACAACTTCCTAAGCAGAGCAGAGCCTCCCCTGGAGAGTCCCCAGGATCTGGGGCAGCCTCCACTAGCCCGCTCCCTGTCAGAGTGCACACACATGCAATGAAGAGAGAGAGAGAGACAGAAAGAGAGAGAGTGAGAGAGGGAGTGGGAGAGAGAGAAAGAGAGTAAACACCAGCTAAAGCACACCTCAATTCACTCCCCTACCCTCTTGCTCTTTGCCAGCACATGTAGCATGTTTCAGAGCCCAGCTGACTTTCTCGCAGCACTGTCCATGGTGCTGAAGTTGACCAATGGCCTCAGGTAGTATACCTCATGCCTATAGTGGAGTCAGTGGCTGCTGTCCAGGGGGCTGGTGCTGATTTGTGGGCAAGTGTAAAGCCTGCAGTACTAGATGTAATAAAATAGGCCTAGTACATAGAGCATGGAACTTCATGGTAACCTAAACCTATGGAGGTACTGCTGTGAATGCTATAACCTATAATGTTCACATACGTGTGTGTATGGTATGTGTAGGAGGGCCTGACTCTGATCGATGAGGACATCAAGAGGAACTTAACACCAAGGGCAAGATCACAGCTGGCCATTGGAACTGAATTAACCTTCCTCTACCTTTTGTCTCTGTCAAACAACTGGAGGAATGCCACAGCGCACAGCAACACACAGACACAGCAACACACCACACACAAAGGGCAGGATCTCTTTCTCCCTCTCAAATTTATCAAATGGATATGCAAAATGGATGCACTCATTCTGAGAGTCGTTGTCACAGGGCAAATGTGTGGCGCATATGTGCATGTGTGTTCATGTGTGTGTCTGTGTGCAATTGTGACTCCCATACACAGGCGACGGCTTGTGTGTGTGTGTGTGTGTGTGTGTACGCATGAATGCATTTTATCTCAAACCTCACACTGTTCAAATGCAGACACACAACACTGTAAACACAACACTTTCAACCCAAACGGTATTTGAGGGGTGTGGATCTCAGCGCACCCATTTTTCATCTTCATCAGCAAGGGGGATCCTCTATGACAGAGGCATCCATAACCATGCCACCAGTTCCTGCCAATCCCGCCTCACTGGCCTGCAGTCCCATCAATCAACTCTATTTCTCCTGTCAAAGGTCCAATGAGGATAGAGGACAGGGGACATGGGAGGATCATGACAGAGGACATAGCTGGACACCACACTGCTGATGACTTGTTTATACTTTGAGCACATCTCTCTCTTCAGCCTCCTCCTGCCTCTCTTTTCAGACTGCACTCATCCAACCAATGTATACAGAATAGCAAAGATACGGGATGCATGCCACACGATAAAACATGCACACGCAAACACATTTACCCACATCCACACACAAGCACATGTACACACATACACACATCCTTACTGTAAGGATAATTACTATCTAATCTAATTACGATCTACACTAGACACTACATAATGCATGTTTCACATCCCATACCCCAGGGGGAGCTGACTGCCTCTATAACCATAACATTTTTGGAGCGGGATGATTCGCTCTCACAAGTCAATTCTGCATTGTCTCAACCAGAGGGTTTCCCCTGGTTACAACATTCCTGAATCCTACTAAGAACTTAAGGATTACCTGTTTTCTGTTCGGGGTTAGGCCATGCTTGCTAGGTTCTAAGACTGGTCTTCTCCTTAGGACACATGCACACACAAATACATACCTTAGCGTCTTACATAAAAAACCTTCACTGCCTGCACTACGTACGTTGAGGTCTCTGGATGGCATGACTATCGATTACACACACGCACACACACACACACACACACACAAACACATTTCCTGCTTATTCTACCAGTCACTGCCGGTGTCCTTTTCTATGCTGTGGTATGCTGACTGGTATTGAGCTGGAGTGACTGCAGTAGCAGGCTTCTGTCTTTCACTGTCACATATTATGGACCATTTTCAACTTAAACTTTTACCCTTAGTCTATTTACACTTATGTAATAATCTGTCTAGGTTTTGTGTAGGCAGATTTACTGAATAAGGTATTGATGACAAGGTAACATGTTACAACCTCACTTACAACCTACAGTAATGGCACACAACTGTGCCCTCGCTAGCCCCACCCTATACTCTCATTTCATTTCGTACAGAGGGTCTGGGACCGCTGCATTGACAATCGTTCTCTCCAGGACAGCATTCTGCCTACCCAATCTGCGAAAAGTGGGAGTGTTATAGTGAGCAGTGACGTCGGTTTTGTGTGTTACGTTGTCTGGCTGCGCGGCTGTGCATTGTGCACAATAACAATGGCGGCAGCAAATGTATAGTACAGGAGGCTATTCAGTCCGTTGTGGGAACGGAACATACAGGAACTGAAGTCTGAACAAGAACAATGTTTATTTAATTTTATCTGCGGAAAAGACGTCGTGGCCCTACTACCCACAGGTTTCGGGAAAAGTTTGATTTTTCAGCTTGCTCCGTTAGTTTCCAAGGAAGTGGCTAGGCTAAATGGTAGGGAAGCTATCATCCTTCACAAGCCGTCACGTTGCATATGTCACGACCAGGCGTTAGCAATTGGGTAAAGGCAGATTCAATCAGTTTAAACTTCAGCAGAAGCCTCATATCTAATGAGAGAATGATTGTCAATGCAGCGGTCCCAGACCCTCTGTACGAAATGAAATGAAAGTACAGGGCGGGGCTGGCGAGGGCGAGGCTAACAACTGACACCTTCCTATGTGTTTTTGTGTATGCATGGGTGTCATGTGCTTTACGTGGTGTATGTTTTCTATGAGCTGAACCTACAGGTGACACCTTCATTTCCTTCTGGACTAATAAGGTATCTCTATCTGGAGAAACAAATAGAGGCATCAAACAGAGAGGGAGGAGGAGGAGATGGCATAAAGGCAACAATGCAGGGGGGATTACACCAAAGACTGTGGGAAATTGTAGGCAAAAAGGGAGAGACTGCAGGGCGAAATTGTCAAAAGATTGTAGGGAGATGTGAGGCAAAAGGGAGGCAAAAAAGGGAAGGGGTAGAGAAATGGATGACTAGCCTACCTGAGGAAGGAGAGACAGGGGGGGGGAGGGACAAGAAGATGAGATGCACATCACAGCAAAACACATACAGACACACACACACACACACAAACATGCAGAGTGAGAGAGATGAGAGAGAAATGCGCACAAATACTCACAGAACCAAGATAAGACAAAAGAGATCAAACATTACAACAACAGCAACACTGCCCACAGAGAATCTTTGGCAAAAGAGCAGCAAATATCTGAATCCCACTGTTTCTTTCTAAACCGTATGCGCATATGTGCATATACACACACACACAGAAAGAGAGAGAGAGAGAGAGAGAGAGAGAGACTATCACTATTAAACACACCAATAAGTGTTTTGTTCTGCATTAAAATCTTAGGGTTCCCTTTGAGCATCATGCATACAGATAAACTATGTGAGTGAGTTATGTGTGTGTGTGTGTGTGTGCGTGTGTATGCCAGTATGAGATTGTGCTGAACACTGATAACAGATTTAGGGTTTTAATTGCCTTGGGATTTGAATAATTTATAGGCGAGACAAAGCCCCGTCCCTGTGCACTGTAAACCTCACCCCCACCCACCCCTACACACACACACACACACACTCACTCACACACATCATCCCAATACACACCCCTGCTAGTCTCATGCTCAGATCTGTGAGTTTTTCCATACGTTTCTGGTTAACCATACTCAACTTTAATACTAGGCCACAATACTCAACATTATAAAACCCATGTCTCTATTACAACACTTAAATAAGAATTTTGTATTTTTTATCTTATGCCTACTGGTTTGGATGTTGACCTCTTCCCCACGCCAGTCTCATGCACAATAAGATGACAGATTCCATTTGCATGCCGGCTAGCTTCTCGTAAAGCTTTTATTGACTGACTCATGCAGAGGAGAATGTATTAGTTACTGCATTTTCATATAGGAGGAGGAAGTGGAGAGAGAGAGGGAGAGAGAGCAGGAGAGAGAGAGAAAGAGAGAGAGAGAGAGACAGAGTGTGTGTGAGGTGACTGTGTGAGAGGAAGGGAAGTCCAATTAGGTGACTTACGCACACACTTGATTTCCACAAGAACCCAGATAGACTACCGAGTACTGAACTATTGTGCACTGACTGAGTTTGTGAGCACCATGTGATTTATGTGCATCATGTAGGTATGTACTGTATGTATGTATGTATGTGTGTGTGTGTGTGTGTGTGTGTGTGTCCATATCACTTTCTCTCTCATCAGCCTTTGTCCTCTGCCGTTAGGAGAACACTCATCTGTTAGCAGCTTTTTTATAGAATCTGCTGACCTGCCAAGCAAGCACCGCAACATTGAGACTGAGAAAGTGCGAGAGGGAGGGAGGGAGAGAGAGAGAGAGAGAGAGAGAAAGAGAGAGATAAGAGATAGAAACAGTACCCCCTTTCAGTCATGCACAAAAACATGGATATCTCCTGGATCCAGCGGGGCTGCACGTGTGAATACAAAACTTGGATGTTTAACACCCAATCTAGCTGAGGGAAGCAGGGAGGGACTCGGCTCTCGAAGATATAGGCTGCACAACAATGGCTGAGATAAACATAAGCATGTGTAACCTACAAAAATGTCCTGAAGGAAACAAAAGGCCTTTGGGGACCTCTCTCTCTGTTCCACTCAGTCTATTTTGGAGAGACGTGCAGCGTTGTGGACGGGCTGCGTTCACAAGTAGGCCACAGCCGGCAGGTGAAGGCAGCCACATGATGGACTTGTCTCGCTATGGACGCTCCGCCTCTCCCAGCAGGGAGCTGTCTCTATAGAAACCCACCTTCTTTAAGCTTGGAGCACATGTTAATAAATCTGGGGAAAAGGGGGAGAGCGGGAGGAGAGGAGGAGAGAGAATGAGAGGGGGAGAGAAAGAGAGTGAAAGAGAGAGAGAGAGAGAGAGAGAGAGAGAGAGAGAACAATGTGTTTCCATCTGTGCTGAGAAAGTCCAAAGCAGCCTGATTGAAAGTCTTTCTCACTCTCTCTCTCCCTCTCTCTGTGTAGTTATAGGTTTACTGCTGTGGACGATATAATGCTTCCCTTTCTCCTGTGAGACTTGAAAATGCCTTATCAGCAGAATTAGTCTAGGAAGCATCTAAATCATATATATGCAGTATATATATATATATATATATATATATATATATATATTATATATTTATATATGCACATACATGCACACTCACACTCTCCACACACCTCTACTCCACACACACACACACACACACACACACACACAAGCACACCAACACAAAGGAGTAGACTTGTATAGGTCCCCACCTAGCATGTACCCTCCCCCACGTAACACAAAAACCCCACCCCCTCAGATTCAGAAAAGCTCCATGGGACAGCTGCTCTCTCTCTCTGTGTGTGTGTGTGTGTGTGTGTGTGTGTGTCCGCCTTGGATTTTTTTTGGCACGTGTGAATAATAGGCTGCGTTTCTCTAATGAGGACTCAACGGGAGGGGCAGGTGCGTATGTTGTTAAAATCATGTGTGTGCAGTAGACACACACACACACACACCAAATGTTTAATGTCTACATTAAACACTGCTAATGCACATGATGACTAATAACGTAGATCTTATACAATACACCATATACATGGCCTACTTTTTTAATACAGTAAAGTGTAAATATGTATACCAATGCCTACTATACTTTCTAAATGGAATGGATCCTGGCTATGAATGTGATGAAATGCATTTCATGCCATTGTAAAATTGACCTGACATACGACGGCTTCAATCGACGGCTTTGACATGACATACGATGGCTTCAACTGCGCCATAGGAAAGTGAAAGGTGGCTGTGCTTGGAAACCATTCAGCTAAATCTATTTCTTGGCAGAAGAATTGTTATCTATGAATGGTTTGCTATATTGCACGTTATTGTGTTTTCCTTTAATGAAACCATGCCAGGTTAAAGTGGTAAATGATTTAGAAAAGCAACAACCCAGTCAAGTCTCTGAGTGATGCTGCTTTCACCACAGCTGAGGGGGTTGAACGGCACTCCGCTACGCTCTGCGTCATGCTGAACGATTCCTCTTAGTAGCCGCTAGGCATAGCAAACAAACATGGACGCATTCAACAGCCACTCCATCACTTTGTCAGTCTGTACTGTGATTTTGCCAATTTTGACTCATTTTAATAATATCTCTTTGCTGGTTGTAGTGTGTGTGTGTGTGTGTGTGTGTGTGTGTGTGTGTGTGTGTGTGTG
>JAGFZM010000050.1:544253-557987 GCA_017657215.1 Limnothrissa miodon
ACACACACACACACACACACACACACACACACACACACACACACACAGTAAAAGGTTATCCATCTCCCAGAATGCATTGCTATCCTCCTCCACTTTGCTGCGGGCCTGCACTCAGATTTAGCACAGACGTAAACAGACATGTTTCATTCTGGCGTGTCAGTCATAAAGTCATGACACTAAAACAACTCTCTGAACACTATAAATAATAAATAATGATAACAATAACAACAACAACAATATTATTTGTATTAATAACTTGAAGAAGAAGAAGTAAAAGAATCTTTAGATAATACATCTATCAACTGTCCTGCACTTCCGCTCAATACCACATTTTGCTGCACAGTCAGGGATGTCTCTGTTAGCTTAAAGTAAAGTAAATAGAGAGCTCTGGCATGTGAAGTATTTTTGGTTCACCAAAGGTATCAGACTACAAGAAAGGAAACGTACGCCGATTGATGGCTTCTAGATGCTTTGCATAAGGTGAAATGACTCTGGTGTTTATATTGTGCAGTCTAAATGCAGAACATCATGGAATGTGTAACAGAGTACGGTTGCAGACTGGTCGACTTGTAGGATGCCCAGGAAGTATGCTGGTAAACCTCCCTCCTGACACCTTCATGGATGTGTTAGTGAGCGCAACTAGCACCCTAGGGTTTGGCGCTGCTATGTTGCAGGTTCAAGCGTGTGTGTGTGTGTGTGTGTGTGTGTGCGTTGCTCGACCATGCAGGATGATGCAGGATACAGAAGCACTGAGAAATCATCTTTGTCTGGACCAAACCTCTCTATAGTATCAGTGTTGTTGTGCTGATAAACCACACAGTGGGCCTGTCCTTGGAGGAGGAGCTGTGTGGGTGGAACTCTCCTGGCCGCAGGGCATTAGGACTGACCCTGGACTAGTGGTTAAGAGCGGTAGTCATGGATAACGTGCCTGTGTGTGTATCTGTGTGTGTATGTAACAGAGAGAGAGAGAGAGAGAGAGAGTGAGTGTATCTGTGTGAGAGAGAAAGAGTGTGCAGCATTTTTCTTGTGATCTATACCCTCCCTACAACACCCACCCCCCATCCCACTGCCGCTGTCATTCTCTCATCACATGCCAGCAGGGGGAGGGGCTGGCCTGGGCAAGCCTTAATGTGCGGTCGCCATGACGATGAGGTGATTGGAAAAGGCCAAAAGCCGGCCCCCTTTAATCTCACACACATTCATTATTCACAAGCACAGGAAAGGAACAGGGTGTGTGTCGGTGTCTGTGAGTGTATGACAAAATATGCATATGCAAAGTGCACATGAAAGGTAGTTGTGTGCTGAGGGTGCGTGTGTGTATAAGAGCGTACACGAGTGGAGAAAGACAGACAGAGTGTGTGTGTGTGTTCATAAAAGAGATTTATAAACACACATGTAAGAGGGTGTGTGTGTGCATGCATGTAAGGGGGTATTGGGGGGTAAGTGGTGGTAGGTTCATGCTGTGCTTCACCCCATAATAGGTGGAGCTATATTGTTGTCTGGCGAGAGTATGGGTGTGTGTGTGTGTTGGGGGGCAGGGCATGTAATTTCACTGGCAAGAAAGGCTTGCGTGCTTTTAGACACAAAGGGAGCATAAATGTCTTGCACAGACATACGCAGATAAAGAGAAATATCTTTTTAATATCTCATGTTATCATATTTCACAAATCTGATTAAAATTGAGACAACGAATATATCTATTCTAATGATAAGTTAAAAATCAAATCATCACTGTTTCATGTAAACATTACAGCAAATTATTTGAGCTGTTGGGAAGAACAACAACAGCAGCAGCAGCAACAACAACATTAATCCTAGCCCATTAATCAACAGCATCCCAGCAAAATATATAGTAAAGTTATATCGACATTTAAACGATCTTTAATGCACTAGCATCATGGAATAGTGATGGCTAGCAATTTGGCAGTAATTCAACCTTGTTCCAGTTAGGGAGCAGATTCAGAGGAGCTCAGTTTATGAAGCTTCCCTCTCCCTTGGTCCCATCAATACTGACCTCACATCAGCACGCCGGGGCTACAGCCTACAGACTGCTTTAACCATGTCAACAAAAGCCATGCTTGAGCAATCTTTTTTGTCCCAACTACTTCCGCTAGGTTAATATAACATGGTATAGGATGATGGATAAAATGGAAATGGAAACAGGAATGTTGTGAGAACAGCAATGGCACTGATAATCAAACTCTCCTGAAGCAGTCTATAGCCCCACTAAACACAGACTATACTGAGCCCGACACACAACATTATACAACAGCACTGCACAGCCTTGGAGGGGTTGGGTGTGTTATCAGCAGCAGCCTGCCAGCTTAATGACCCAGGCACTCACCACTGGCCTGGCACAGAACAACCTGGGCCACACACACCCACAACCCATCACTACACAGGGGTGCAACCATGTTTGCTCTATGACATTAAATAATTATGGCCCCCAAAAACATTGATTATACAATTAAAATTATTTATCTTTTTTTTTCAAAATGTTGGGCCCCCTGTCATTGCCAGTTTATCAACATACCAACATAAAAACAACTCTTAAACACTCACACTAATCAAGGATGCAAGTACTACACTGTAACCAGTGTATACTCTACTCCAGTGTATATCTCCAATGGCTGTAGCCAATACAAAATGAAAATAACAGACTTCAAATTTCCACCAAACTCTTCCTCCGTAACTCTTGCCTTGACTTACAGTCCACCCCCTGCTTGTGTGCCTGACAAAGTGCCCCGCAAAACTCTTACAGATGACCCAGAATGCAGCAGCATGCCTGGCACACCATGTAGCTGCAAAAGGGCACATCACTCTGCAGCTCACTGACCTATGCCGGCCACCAATGACAGGCTGAATGACATTTAATTTGCTACGCCTTTGGCTGCAGTGTAACTCCTGTGTTTGCATCCACTCAATTGAACTCAATCAGACCCATGCTCATTCTCTTTCTCAACCACAGCTTCCCCACAAGCAACACTGGGGCACTATTCCCAGAAACCTAAACTACCTTTACTAATATCTCTTGATAATGATTATGTTCATTGCCGTTGGGAAGCACCTGAATCCACTATCCAGACAACTTTAGATGGAGCAGTTGTAATGGATGCCAGCTAGCTTAGCTGTGCATGTGGAACTATACTGTGCCTCCCGCCTGACACCTCAAGAGCTTCCAAGTCAGTTGATTGGGAGCCTGTACTTTTTGGTCGACTGGTTAGGGTGCTCGCCTCCTGGTTTGAGGTTGCTGCGAGGATGTCACGGTAAAGTCTGCATTGTCCACACAATTATCTCAAGGATACAGGATTCAACATGTTTAGTCAAGGGAATAGTTTTCACAATCAGGACCAAAGGTACCTAAACACGGGTTTCTTTGAGGTGAAGAGTGGTAGGTGAAGAAAGTGTGTGAAAGTGTGTGTGTGTGTATGTGTGTGTGGTTATTGATTACTCAGAAGGAAACCAGGCTTTGCAGAAGGGGTTCCGGACACATGGCAACTCATTCAACCCCAGTGCACCTCTCTGTCTCTCTCTTTTATTCGCTCTGTCTCCAAGGTCCACACAAACACACACAAACACACACACACAAACACACAAATAAGCACAAAGAAACACAATTATGTGAAGCTGCTTTCACACTTCCCCTACAAGCACAATTGGGTGCACACACAGGTCTGGGAATTCTGGTGAAGTGAATACGTGATGTCTAATCCTGCCCGATGTCATTCAACACAGGTCGACAAAAGCTCTAGGGATCAGGTGCACATGTACAAAAACAGACACACGCACATGCACACACACACACACACACACACACACACACACACACTATAGACAAAGGAAAGCAAGGTCAGAGAGGAGAGGAGGTTCACTAAGTGGAGTATATTAAGAGCCTGAACAAACCCATGGTGCCCTCCACAATCACAACAGTATGCAGAAACAAACAAAAAACACTTAAGGCTCCTAAGTCACTGTCTTAATGAACTATTTTAAAATGTGACCAGTCATCAGGTCTGCCTGCAACAACCCAATTAGAGTGGAGATAAAAAACACTACACCTCATCGAAAAATCCAAGGAAACAGCACAGCCAAAAATACTGTCGTCATCATCAGTTACACACACGGCCCCAAATCTCCAAGTCACGAACATAAAGAAATAATTAAGCAAGTTACAATTACAGCTTCTAGTCTAATTCAGTGTGTGTGTGTGTGTGTGTGTGTGTGTGTGTGTGTGTGTGTGTACTGGAGGTTGAGTGAATTTTCAACTCTTTAGCAGCCAGTTTGGATTTCACTTCCCTAAAAATAACCCCAACCAGCACAAAACTTTCTGAAAGAGTTGCAACATCAGCAGCATACTAACGTGAGAGATGGAGTATAGACATGAACGCCAAAAATCAAAATCAAGAATTGAAACAGAGGCTGATCTACATCCCGTGATCTCCACAAAAAAAGTGGAAGATGAGCAAGGTCAAACTGTGTGAAAGCTGCTTCGCCTCAGACTTCAGCAGTTGCACACACACACACACACACACGCCCATCTGGACATGGTGCTGATTCTGCAGGCTCACCCAGTCACACCTACGCCCACACTCACACACTGCAACAGGGAGCATGGCAGATGTAGCCCTTCAGACAGGCATAAACACACACACACACACACACACAAAAAAAAAAACAGGCGCACAAACATACATATGTGCGCACGTGCACACACGCACACACACACACACACACACACACACACACACACACACACACACAGTTTGGAAGGATGGCTGTACTCACTGATTAAGTTCCACATCCAGGATGAGTGTTTGTCCAAAGGCATCCACCTGGAAGCTGGCTTGAGCCACATGGTTACTCTGACAAAACAACAAAACAAGAAACCCGCAAGTAAATACAGGAGTACAAACATTCATCACAATAACAACCCATACAATCAAGTCAGTTTCATAGATCAAGATTCAAGATGGAGGACAAATGTTTTGTCCCAGACAGTGAAATCTGATTTGCCACTAACAGACCAGCTGCGGGCAGCCACTGCTGATTCACCGTCAGACCCCCCTCACCACATCAAAAGAAAAAAAAACTGTATGAGGCCAAACTCTATGAGCTTCTCAACATCTCAGTTTTGGGCTGGTCTCATTCTCAGCATGGTTGACATACATCAGAGTCCCTTCAGTCTTTCGATTGTAACTCAGAGTTGTGTGTGTGTGTGTGTGGGGGTGGGGGGGGTGTCCAGGGTTATTGGTATAATGCTTGTGATAATAAATCTGTTATGGTGTGACCAGAGTTGTGTGTGGAGAGTTAGTGGTTACTCTGTCATCTGCCCTGCTTTCACTAACCTGAACGCATTGCTGTGATCAGTGCTCATGTACTAGGTGTGTACTACCAAGCTTCAATAACAGGGTAACTCCCGCACACAAAAACACAGACAGAATACATTAGTAACTCATCAATAGTGTTACAGTAGAGTAGCTAATATTTCCTGTAGTGTTACTGGTACACTCCAGTCCAACACATACGCCAATGGCCTGTTCTTGTACCTGTGCCTCTCAATTTGAGCAATCAAACACCTTCTTAAATCTGTTGTATATTGCTTATGCACTGCCCGTGGTCACAGTGGCCAGGGCTGTGTGTGTGCCGAGGCGACAGTGTGCTGCGAGCATGGGGGAATCGTGCCGTGTCATCCCGCATCGTGCTCAATGGTGATTAATCAGAGCAGTGTGTAATTTGCTGTGGCTGAAGGCCCATATGGTGAAAGTGTGATTACTCTGCCCCTGGGGTGAGGGGCATTGTGCTCCACCAGTCAAAAGGAGGGCTGAGGGGGGTGGGTGGGCGGTTTGGGATGGGTAGGAAGGGGGAGGTTTCCCGAATCCACACTAACATGCTCCCATGGGACCCCACCCCCCCTTTCCCAAAATCCCATCTCCTTCACTCTTCTATACACACGCACACTCCGGATAAACCATACATAAGAAATGAGCAAAAAAGGTGGGGGAAGACATGAAGCGAGGGGGTGGGGAACTAGGAAAGGAGGAGAGGAAGGAGAGGGACTTCTTTATGCTTCACCCATGAATGACCTTCTGGCGAAAGCTAGCCCATTCACCTCTGCCCGACATACCATCTACGCTGTCAATAGACGACACGCCCCACTCACCCTTTGTCTTAAAATGGACAGCCTTCATACAGTACAGGATTACACATGCAGACTACTGACACCACGTGCACTGCTGTTTATGAATATCCATTCAGACAAGACATCAGTAGAAGACATACAGAACCCACTGTAATGGCACCTGAAGCCTGTGCCTACACACATTATGCTATTTCAAATGTGCATACACAACACCCATACATGCAGAAGCTCTGGTTAACACAACTTTGTGGAGTTCATTCATCGATTGATTGCCTGTCTTGCTCTCAAGTACACGCACACAGTCTTCATGAGTAACCAAAATCCAATCTTTTTGCCAACACCAACGTAATTGTACACACTGTAATGGCTACAAACATGCTATGCTAAATGTCCTTTTATCACAGACTGGCAAGTATGGTAATTTAAATTCTTCTCACACTGTTTTAAGGAAAATTCTAAAATTGGCTGCAGCCAAAGACTCCTCAAGACTCTTCATTCTATATTGATTTGCAACTATAAATATCTTGCTGGGTTTTTGTTTTCAAATGTCTCTCCTCTTTGAGGTGACTTCCATCTATGCCCACCTGGGCCCTGCCAACGCAGAGCTAAAAACAGACTGAGCAAAACGATCACAGAGTTTTACCCCTGATTCCAGGTCGACCTTTCAAACAGAAAGGGAGTAAAGTAAAAAAAAAATGTTTTAGGATAAAAACATTCCGTAATGAATTAGCTGTAGATGTTACTGTACGTAGTATGTCAATTATGACCAAAAACACTGAAAATTCTGAAAAAAGGCCAATGTCTACCACTCACATCACACAGGACTACTGATCCCTTTTGTACCTCATAGCTTAGTCAACAACAGAATGACGGTGAGCCCTCTAAAGCTTTGGCTTGTATGTGGATGTGGGGGTAATGTTACCAAGGAGACTGTCAGATAGGGAGGTGAATGAAGACACTTGGTAGCATTCTCTCTCTCTCTCTCCCTCTCTCTCTCTCTCTCTCACACACACACACACACCAAGGCAAAATAGCAAAGGTCATCATCTCAAAAATCCTCCTATAACGTTTTGCTATGATGGCAGTATTTTTCTTCCAGGCAACAAAAGAGTCTGTCAACACCTGGTCTTTTCTCACAATCCCCTCCTTCTTCTTTTTCCTCTTCTTAAAAAGACTGCAAAGGCAGTCTAGATATTTGTGAATTACAATTGGCTGAAATGTAAAGCACTTGACAAAAATGCATGGTGTATAGAAATGCATCTTGAACTTAATGACCAGTCTTTTTTTCTACACTACACACATAACAAATAACACAAAGAAAACAGAAACCGCATTCATCACACTGATCAATATGACAGACATTACGTAGATTGATCAACTTTATTAGCGCCGCAGCGTCGTACGCATCATTGTCTCAGACAAAGGTTTATCGTCACCCCATCGACACCATCTGCGATCCCGGTGAGACAGAAACTGCCCCGAGGTCCCGGAATCATAGGCTAGGCCTATGCATACCACTTCTCTAATTTGATAACTCTGCTAAATCTGTCCCAGAAGAAAAAGTGACACAACGAGAATCAAAACAAAATATTAAAATGCAAAACGTAATTCGTCCCATGCGTAATGCCAACATGAAACGTTGAGCTCTGCAGTCTGACAAAACGTCGGTATTTTTTGTAGCCTACTGATTGACAGACAAAACAAGTGTTTTTTTTTTCAGAGTTGCCAAAGACTAGGGACGTATTTACTTGACAAGGTAGGCCAGTAATAGTCAAAGGCAATAAATACACATTTGCAATGCAGACATAGAACTGCATCATACAGATAATTTCTCTCTTCACGTGTAGGTCTCCTACAGCTGGACTATGTCTCACGGTGTTGTCACCAGGTGCAGACTGCATGGGTAGCTTATGTTGCCCTAATTCTACCTTTACCGAGAGACTGACAGTGTTTGTGTCAATAGCATAAGTGTCACAAGAAAGTGACACTCTGTTGACTCATTTCATAATTTGTTGTCATCACTCCGCTGGTGTTCTTTTGTTGTGAGGGCCCTGGGGCCACGATGAAAGCGCGTCCTTTGTCTGGCTTTCCAGTAGTATTCCCTCGCGCCAGAGTCAGAATTGTGACTTGGACAGAATTGTGGCTGGGACAGAAACGATATCATATGTAACACAGCTCTGCTGAAAACAAATCTCTCTTGTTCGGGTATGTGGGCTAATACGACATTTTACGCAACCTGCGCGCGGATGAAAAACTATTTTGTATTTCTCCACCCAAATAAAATTGTGTTAGAAAGCAACTCTCATTGAAGGCGTAGACTACCAGTAATGTAAAAAAAACGAGTCCTGTGTTGAGAATGCTCGGAGACAAAAACATAAACAACATTTGAATATCTGGATGTTTCCAATAGCAACGGGAACCGTGGGTATCCTCCTGACATCTCTCCCATACCAATGATTCAGCGGGGGCTCAGAGCGGCCACTGGGTAACCTGCCGCGAAGCGAACGTAGCCTACCTGTTTCGAGTCGAAGGTCCCTCTGATCCTAGTGTTGAGATCGTCGTGCGTGGTTTGACTGTAGTTGTCCATTCGGTAAATTAACCGCAAAGGGACTGTATTTTCTTTACCAAGATACCCATCTCTATCCCACCGAGACTTGTAATAAACACTTTCTGTAAAAAGATAAAAAAAAAAAAAAAAAAAAAAAAAATATTTTTTTTTGTTATTTTTTTTTTAAATAAAAGGAATAAAAAAATTGTTTATGGGTACCATAGTCACAATTAAACCTGACCAAGGACTGTGTTGTATTGCATAACAGAAGCAATTGTTGTATTTAGCATTTGTCGTTCCATGCATTTTTTTAGGAGCTGTTTACATCTCAGGCTCCCGCACTCACCTCAAAGATGTGAAATTAGGGCATTATAATCATTAGACATAGCCCTGCCTCTCGCTTTTATTAACAAATGTAGCCTAACAGTGGGTTATCTCAGATGAAATAGCCTACCTTTTGGGTTGCTGGAATATACGATGTACATCGTTCCATAGAGGCACAAGAAGGAAATCCCCAACCGCGACATCGTCTCTGAATCTGCCTAAAGTAAAGAGATGCTTCCCAATAATATTTATATATAAAAAACACCTCTTCGTTGCTAAAGTCGACAAATGGGTGCACACATAGACGAACGCGCTGTGCTCGTCTCGTAACCGCAATCTCCCGTGTTGGTTGCCATTAGTGATGCGCTTCCAGCCTCTGCATTGAGACGCGGAATGTACGATATGGCGAGGAGAGTGTGTTTGAACGATTTCAACTCTTCGCCGTCAGAGCTGGAGCAGGAGCCACCTCCTTAAAATACATCAATACCCAGCCGTCTCACTGCGGAGCGAGTCCATGCATTTATGCATGAGCAGCGGATACGGAGCGAGGCATGAGCATGTGGGATGATGGGTAGTGTAGGACGGTGCGCACTCTGGGGCATCAAAGTCTCCAGTAGCCTATGCTTCTTCACTGCGGAACATCCGTCACACAATCATATTGAACATCAACAATGTCTTTGGTTCAGAAAAATGTTTATTTTCATTTGTAAAATTTAGTAGGCCAGAAATTAATGATAAGAAGATTGTAAGAAGATGTAAAAAAAGATCTAAAAAATGAGCAGTTCAGCGTTGCTATAGCTACAGACGATAGTTGAACCATGAAAATAAGTAGAGAATGCACAATTCACCTGCATGTGGAGGAGTGTGTTAACCCTTTTAAAACTAAACGGTCCTCTTTAAAATAGTTTATATTGTGAGCCTCATTAGTTTTATAAAGAAACCAGTTCATAAACCCTACCATACAAACCTCTGAGCAGTGAATTGTTGTGCAAAATAACCATTTGGAGCGTCAGCTGTAATAATACCTAATAGTATTTAAATATATTAAAATGGACATTAAGAATAAATTCAAGATTTTTTTTATTAGCGACAGCTACTGATATGGTTCCAGTTCATTTGGGTAGTGGCCAACTTGGCAGGTCAAAGGATCATGTATAATTTGTTTCCATAGGGTTACAAAAAAAAGTCTCCAAAAGGACAACTGTAACCAATTAAGAAGGTTTGTAAATAAAAAGAGCTCAACATATTATGCATAACCTGCTGAGAATTATCTGGTGGAAAAGAAGTGTGAACCCCATCACACTATATTTATTAATTTGCTGTCCTTGCATGATGTGCTTTATGTTTTATGTTATTCTTAGACTGTAACCTAGGTGCACATTGGTTGTTCTGTTTTGCTTTGTATTTACTTTTCATTTAAGTGTAGGCCTTATTTTTTGTTCACTGAATTGTGCATGTTTTCCTGTAAAGAGGACTGACTTTATACTTGAATTGGCTGTTGTCAGCCTGATTAGAACCTGATTCGTAAAGCCTTGTGATTTGCTAATTTGTTGAGCACCAGAGCTATTTAAATCCTCTTGGAGGGAAAGTAAGGAGGCTAGTACGAAAAGAAGGAATGCCCGCACACTTCTGAATCTTCCATACTTTTAATGGTGCACTTTAAACTGTCCACTCCTTTTGCCCTGCACCGGGTGATGTGCACACTACACTGTTAGACATTTTATTGTATTTTTACGGTAACTCACAGGCAACACTGTTGCCAGAGACTTACTGTAATGACAATTACCGTAGATTAACTGTAAGTGACTTTTACAGTATGGTGGCCATACTGTAACATATTTATACAGTATGACTACTGAGACTTCATTTACGGTAACTCACTGGCAACAGTGTTGCCTGTATGTTACCGTACCTACCCGTTTACAGTAGCCTAACTGTAAGTTTTTAAAACAGTATTATTCTTTTACCGCAATGTTAAATTATATTCTTACCGTAATCCACCCAATAACTACTACTTATTTTGAACAAAACCTTTATTATATAATCAGTACAACAACATTCTTAATATATTTAACACTGGAAATGCAACAATCCAATTACAATCCAAACAACGCAATAATGCAAACAATTTATCATTAAAAGCAACAATGCAAACAGTTGTGTGTAGTGAGTGAGTGAGTGAGTGTGTGTGTGTGTGTGTGTGTGTGTGTGAGCGAGCGAGCGAGCGTCTATGAAATTTGCTTGTGAGGCAGTGTCCACCAAGATAACTTCCATTAAGTGTGCGCTCCATGCTGAAATGAAAATAGAAATGGAGATGTAAAAAAAGTTCTTTACAGATCTTTACTGGGTATAATTTGTTTAGGAAAGTCTGTACATACTTGACAGTCCTTGGAGCTTGATTGGATCCTTGTCTGCCTTGTCTCGTCCTCTGATCACTCTACAAATAGAACAATAAAAACTCATATGTTTATTACAGTAACATTCAAACAAAATATAAAAATGCCAGAAACAAATCTAATGCATGCCGTACATTAGTGTAGTGTAGTGTGTGTGTATGTACCATGGCAGGCCTATACTATGTAAATAACCTAAACATGGATGGCAGGAGTTCAACTGTGACTATGGTGACACAGGCTTTTAAGAAAAATATGTTTATGTTTTTTTAATAACATAGAGATGTGTACTCTTGGTTCAGTACTGATGAAAACATCTTTATGAGGACAGATGATGCATTTTGCCTTATGTACTTAAACATTAAAAACTATATAACCTAAAGCCTATACTTCCTACATATACCCAAAATGCATTACATTTTTATTAAAGAAAATACACTCTATGATTAGTTTTATCAAAGCCTATGTATGTATAGTGGTACTCGAATTCAAAACGTACAATATATTTAGGTACTTGACAAAATTGGAAACCATCATTGTGAACCGTTATAGCACAACGATGCAGACACCTGGGACACCAATTTGTTTTGATGCACGCAACGTTTCTGATTTCGTTGCTTCATTGTGGATATTGGTTTGCTAAGACTTTCAAGCTTCTATACAGTCTTTGGTTTCAAACTAGAAGGACCATGCCTCGGCAATTGGATTATTACAGGTGGCCGATTGATTATTACGGCTAATGACATCTGTGGTGAGTTGCTGAAACCTATTTCAGTCAGACACTTCACTTTGCTCCTTATAGGCTATGGTAACTTTCATACTAGCAGAATGAATAGGTTGCGTTAGTAAAGTGCGAAGTTGACCTCGCGGCTGGAACACTTGTTGAGAAAGTTACGGGTGGTAGGGAAGCTGAAAGTCAACAAGCCAGAATGCTCTGCTACATTGATTAATAGTATAGTGTGTTTTATTATAAATTATTAAATTATAATGCAGAAATGG
Organism: Limnothrissa miodon; assembly: GCA_017657215.1. Classification (NCBI taxonomy): domain Eukaryota; kingdom Metazoa; phylum Chordata; class Actinopteri; order Clupeiformes; family Clupeidae; genus Limnothrissa; species Limnothrissa miodon. The sequence continues at coordinate 556,657 of JAGFZM010000050.1, forward strand.
TCAGCTGGCGGGCCGACTGTTTGCTTTGTTTTAACCATCTTATGTAGCCTATCCCATGTTTGGAAGGTGTGCTACAAGCGACTCATTCAGATTCAGCTCAGTTAACTGACAATTTGAACCACCTGAGCGACCCTTTGTTGGGGCAGGCATTGAAACCATTTGTTCGTGTCCTTGCTATTACTGCAACATCTTTTCATTTCAACAATTAACTGACTAAACAACGTATTAAACGAATCCAATGATGTATTGCAATGGTTTAGCCTATTTAGTAAGTTAAAATGGCGAGTAGCCTACGTTATGTGTGCCAGATAATAAATAGGCGGCAATGTCCGTTAGTAGATCATCCGTAGATTAGCGCTTAATTCTGTACATCAGTAGCCTACAACCATATACAGTCTATGTTTCTACATGGAGAAAATGTTTTATGTTAAACTATGTATGTGTTATATTAAGCGTTTACAAAGAACCGTTAGCCTATGGCTAGCTACCCAACATTCGCTGCCAAAGGTAGGCCTACGCAAAACTGTTTCCTACTACACTGCGTGGGAACTAAACTTTACAAGAAATAAGTGTTTTATGTCTGCATTATGTAGAAATTATGGGCAAAATGAAGACTGACACTTACCTCTAGGGTCCAGGGTTAAACGATTTCTGGAGGTTACAGGCGTTTTCTCAGGCAAAAACCGTTACAAAAGTGACATGTCATTACAGTAGCAGTTCTGTTTTTTTGTGTAAACAGTACATTACCATGTATTCAAAATTCTTTCCAGTAAAATTATTTCCAAAAGCTGCACGTGATTACAGTAGCAGTACTGTTTTTTGTTTTAAAAGTACATTACCATAAATTCAAAATTTTCCCCAGTAAGTTACCACATTGTCATAAAAATCCCACAATGCATTGCAATGTACAGTAGCAATACCACATATTGACCTTACAGTATTTTATTGGGCATTTTTGTGGTAAGTTACCGCTAAATTACAGTTAAGTCTAACAGTGTACCGCCTCTCTTCTAAAGTGAGAACAGCTGAGAGGATAGTTGGCGGACCACTCCCCTCCCTGCAAGACATCTACACCACCCGCCTCACCCGCAAAGCCATCACAATCGTCAGCGATGCAACCCACCCCGCACACTGTCTGTTCAGCCTACTGCCCTCTGGTAAGAGATACAGAAGTCTCCGCTCCCGCACCACCAGGCTCGCCAACAGCTTTATCCACCAGGCTGTGAGACTGCTGAACTCTCTCCCCTACCGGCTCCCAGCCAGCGGAACCACCAGACTGGCAGGAGTATAGGAAGACAGATTGAACTCTACCCCCCCCCCCCCCCACCCCC
>JAGFZM010000050.1:558087-581556 GCA_017657215.1 Limnothrissa miodon
CCCCCCCCCCCCCCCCCCACCCCCAACCCACACACACTCCCCAGCAAGGAACAAACACTCTGGACCCCCCCTCACCACACACACTCCCCAACAAGGAAACAAACACTCTGAACCAAGAACCAATACAACACTCTGGACTGAAAAATAACTACCTCTGCATTGCAATTGCACACACCTGCTGCTATATATTCAACTATTCTTTTTTTACTACTATTTATATTACTACTACTGCTGCTACAATCTTGTGTTGCACTAAGACAACAAACCAACGCTGCTGGAACACTTACTTTATGTTATGTCTTGTCTTATATATACTGTAGGTATGTCTTGTCTTATATATACTGTATGTTTACCTAAGTATAATGTCTTAAGCCTACTTGCACTTTTTTTTACTTAACATTACCTTATTGTTTAGAATTGTTTTTTTGTTGTGCATCTGCACTTTATTGTCGTCAACGTCTACGCATGGGACAAGTGTGAAACGCAATTTCGATTCCTTTGTATGTCAAGCACATGTGAAGAAATTGACAAATAAAACTGACTTGACTTGACTAATGAGGCTACCCTGTCGGTGGGGATAATGCACCTTTCCAGTTGGCTGCCGACCACCATTAAAACAGAAAGAAGTAAAGAGGATAATTTTTGGAATGCACAGGAGTGTTGTTACTCCAGCTGGGGTGAGCTGTTGTTTATGCAAGTTGACTGGCCACTCAGTTTCTCATTTGTTTTAATTTGCTTTTTGCTTGTTTTTTTGTTGTTGTCATTTGGAAATCTTTTTGTTATTTTGTATGGGTTTTTCCACTTTGTTTTGGTTTTATACATACATATACATATATATACACACACACACATATATACATATACACACACACACACATATACATATACACACACACACACACACTTCTATGATAAGGTTAAGCTTTCCTTTCCTTGCCCACCATATACAGAAAGCCACAACAGGTCAACCTACATTTAGGATTTAAGTCAAAGACTTAAAACACATCTAAGTAACATATTATGCCTCTTTCTTATAAAAATATGCGCCAATGAGTTGCCAACATCCAGTGTACATTCTAAGTCGTCTAGATGGGGCCAAGACCCTACATTTTTAGCCCTAGTAACACGTAACTTCCAAATAAGAGCACAAAGGGGATCCACTAATTTAATGTTAAATTCATTCAGGAATACACAACCACTCCACACATGTATATAATTACAGTAAAAAAGTGCACATACGCACAGACACCTTTAGCAATCACGAGGCAATAGCAAGTGCTGGTATGACATACAAAGTGGCTTCATTAAAAATGTAAAAATCTGTAGTCTTCTGTACACCCTTTCATCACACTTCAAATGTCCTAAATTCAATCGGCAAAACCTAAGAAGTCCTCCTGCATGTCATCACTGTCCTGGAATAGTTGCCATAGGTCAGGCCCTTGCTGGGCTGAGCACTCGGCCTCCTTCACATCACCGCATGGCTCTGGTGGTAGAGGCCTGAGGGCGGACCTGCCTTTCCTCCAGTTCCTCTCTGGCCTGACCTTTCTCCGTAAGGAGCTGAAGGCTTCCTTCCTACTCATCGCTGTGTCCTCAAGTGCGTTTGGTGTGGGGTCTGGCTTGGCTGTGGTATTTAGAGTCTGTTCTGCATAGCAGTCTGCAGAGTTCACAGACTTCTTTGTTGTTTTAACTGGGAGCTGCTGTTGCGGCCATTTTGAGACAGCAGGTGTAAAAGTTTGAAATCGACTATCAACTGTGACTTTCACAGGTTTCCCCAGTTTCGAGTCCTGGCGTGAACCATCTACAAGTTCAGCGTGCATTGATTTCACTTGTGTGATGTCTACAGGATTGACCTGTATTAAGTCCTGCTGCAGGAGGTCTTCAGGTTCCCCCTGTGTTAAGTCCTCCACACGAGTGCCTACAAGCTTGCCGGATACCAACTCCTGTTGTGTGGCGTCTGTAAGATTCTCCTGTATAGAGTCCTCATTCATGAAGTCTACAGGTCTACCCTGTATTGTGTCCTGTGGAGTATCATGGTCAGTTTTGTGCTGTGTTGTGCAACCTGGTGAGTCCTGCAGCAGTTCAGTTAAAGTCAGCATCTCCTTATTTCCAGGTATGCCTACGTTTTTGCAGTTTGGTAAAGCGTGCCTCGTTCTCTGGAATGTGCGCCTGTGGTGACCGCTCTCAGCGTGCCGCAGGCCAGAGGTTGTTTCCTTGACGGAGGCGTCGCAAACTTTGTTGAGGACTTTGGCTGACAACCTGCACCCGGACAGTGTGGGGTAGGAGTTCCACTCAAAAGAAGCCCATTTGCTCCGGGAAGATTCCGGAACATCAGCCCGCTCCTCTGAGGAGCCTCTGCTCTTTCCAGAATAGGTCTCCCTTCCTCTCTTTCGCCGCGATGAGCACAAAGTGCCCAGGTTTGAGCTTGGTGTTCGTCTTTGAAGCGCACCTTTATCGCTCAATTCAGCCTTTTCTTCTCGGTCTCTGATCACCGACACACAAATAGGAGAGGTGGGTATACTACACTTCACCCTATAGGAGAGGGGAAAAGACAAAGAAAGAAAGGAAAAGAAAAAAAAAAAACCTTCACACCAACACATTTAAGTTATTCACAAAGTTCAGAGAGAGTTGAAAGATGAACGTTGCATGCACACTTACAGCCACAGTTGCACAGAACATTATGTTTCGTCTAGTTTAATTATTCAAGACATGCTTTGTAGTTCTCGAAGATGTATGACTAAGTGTATGTTACCTCTGAGTGGATGGTGGCTCTGGTGCAAACACCCAAGGTAACTGCGCTATGAGGATATCCAGCTCCTTGTAGTAATTACCAGCTACAAACGCCCGGTGCTGTTCTCCCTCCAGATGCTGATGGTAAGGGGGGAAAAAAAAAATATCACAAAAATGATCACAGATATCTTAATGTGATATGACTGATAGCTTTATGATGCGTGCTGGTTAAAACTGCATTGTGTTTCTTAATGAGACATAAAAGCATAGCAGCAGTTCCTGAAGGCCAATAGAGGAACAAGCTGGGACACGGAGCACTCACCGCTTGGAGTTTATCGTATTTGACTCCACAACATTCACAATAACCTCCCCTTTTCTTCTCTCTCCTCTCACGTACACGCCGTTTGCCTTTACCACCATGTCCCCCTGGCCTAAAGACACACACACGCGCACACACGCACGCACACACACACACACACACACACACACACACACACACACACACACAAATACATCTCAGTGTCAGTGTTACTTAAGTAGAAAAAATAGTTTGTATAATCATGACCTGGCATGGCTTCACAATGCATTATACTATGGAAAACATCTGATTGAAATGACTTATCAAATTAGGGGCGAGGGGGGAGGGGTGTTTGTGAGTTTGTGTGTGTGATGAGAAAATCCTCACCCATGTGTGGTCGGTCTTTTCTCCTCTACTTGAAAAGGGCTGGCAGGGGGTACAGAGCTGAAGTTACATAAAGGCATCTGGGCCATGTGAAGGTAGAAGGGTCTGTAACGACTACAACAACCACAGTGCATTTAAGGACACAGGCAATTGACTTCAGTCAACAGTCAGATTTCCATTCTGGTGCATTTTAAAAAAGTCACCAACATGATCTAGGCCATATCTGATTGCCATATCTTGATTGACATTCATTTTTAGTCTTGATGGACTTACCTAGATGAGTCCTCCACTTTCACAAAAGGCCTACAGATTCTGGTAGCTGCATAACATATAGCACACAGACTTAAACAAGATAAACTGGAATTATACTGTGTGTGTACACATATATATTTTTTCTGACAATGACAGGTTTTAATGTTTTTCCTATAGTGAAAACTCACCTTTGTGTTTATGGATAGTCCGTCCATAGCACGAAGGTTTGGCCTACATATTGACATTAGCGTTAGCGGAGAGGCACACATTTAATTTTCAATTTGCATGTGATAAAAGAAAATAGCCCTACTGTTTTTTTGACTGCGTTGGGATTTGTCTTCTGTTGGGCAGAAATGGCAGGTTTCTTCTTTACAATATATGCCATCATTTCTGAAAAAGAAAATAAAATAGACAAAATAGCAATTTTAGACAGAAATGATTACAGCAAGAAATATACCATGAAATGGTCACATATCATCCCATCACTCGGTAATTACATAGTAATTAATAAAAAGGATAAATTTACCTTCTATATGAAGAATTTTCACTCCCCATTCCAGTGCATTGGAAAGCATTTTGTTGATCTGAATGCACTCCTACAGTAACACACCACCAAAACACAGAGATCCCATTTGGCAGCAATTACAACATATAATAATATAATATAATACAGTGCAATCTGCTACCTATTGTATAACAGTATAGTTTTACCTGCTCCTTCACCACTTTCTTCACCAGTGACTTCCCTCTGCTGACCTGTACCTGGCACAGTAGGGCATGTTAGCAGCACAGGGCGAAAGGAATATGTGAAAATCTGCCTTCTTTCCAAAGACACACGCAAAACAGAAAGGCTTTTTTGGGGGGGATTGCTAGGCTATGTAGACATCTATAACATGCTGCCCATTAGAAATGAATCACGTGTGGTTATGCATGATAGGTACATTTCACAGAGAAACCTTGCTAAAGCTAATCTACCACAAAGAAAGAGTGTTTGTCTGGTTGTCTTCTACTTAAAAGGTTCAGATATTACACTGCAGAGTAGGCTTATAGTATTTAAGTTGATGAGCATTAGGCTACTTTCAAAGGATGTAGATGGCCAACGCTGTCGCCATAACTGAAAAACATACACACATATCCAAGTCAAGCAACACACACTCACTGGCTCTGTGGGTCCCTGGGAGCTGCTCCTGTTACCCTCCTTGCTGCTGCTGGGATGTGGGGAACTAAGTACAGACTCTGGGCTGGGGATCGGAGACTCCCTAACCAGCCGGTGCACATAGCGAGCCTCTGGCTTGCTGCTGACCAGATATTTGATGTCTTTACTGAAGAACTTCTCAACTGTCTGACAGGAGCAAAGAGAGAAAAGGGTAAACAGAGCAACACAGACCCTTTTAAAGAGCAAAAAAAATGTTACTTGAAGGAATTTAAATTGAAGTGTCATAGCTCAGTTATGATGTAAAAAGCTAAACCTGATAGTTTACAATACAAAACTTGAGACCCCCCCCCCCCCCCCCACACCGTCATAATTAATTAAATGACTAAATGTCCTAAATGCTTGACCTCAAACTCAATGAAAAATTGAATTAACTTCAGAAGACTTTTTTTCATTTGCATTTCAAAACATGCATGGCCATTCACACCATTTTACGATAAAGTCGACATTGAGGCTTACGTACGAGAACCTAAATCACACTGACACACCTTTACGGTACAATAAGGTGTTTACAAAATTAAGCAGAAAAAATATACATACCCCTCCAAGAGTTTGTATGTCATTTTCAAGTGTTTCACTTCGTTTATTTGAGGGCAAATCCAAGAAAAAGACCTTTCCAGCAAGAGGTTTGATAGAGCCCGACGTCACTTTCGGGTGTTTTTCCGTGGTCTTTTTTGAACTTTTGTCATCGTGCTTAGTATCTACAGTAGAGAACACATTTGAAATAACAAACGTGAAGCATTATCAAACTAAAGTACGACAGAAATATGTCGAAATAGCAAACGTTACCTGTTGACTTAGATCTGGAGGATCTTGGAGCAATTCTTGGCTTCATTTCAAATAACGTTAAAGCGTGATAATATTGAGGTTTAATCCCCCATTTCCAATCGTGATGGCTAACAGTTATCCATGATCCAAAGTTCTAGTCTGCAGCACCTAAAAATGTATAGATTTAAAATAAAATAAAAAACCAACCTGTAAGCGACGGTTACCATAGCGTTAATAACGTTACAAACTTAAGAGAGAGGTTAGTTATTAACGCATATGCGTAACTTTGTATTGTTTTGCCACGTGCCTTTGAAAAAGGCATTGAATAACTTACAGAGACTAAGAAGTCAGTTGTAAATTTGGCTTTAAACAGTACAAATGAAAGGCAAGCTGCCTTTATCTGCCACACAACGTCACTGCGGCCGTTTAAACTGATCCTTTTAAATAACAGGAAGTAGCAAGTATGTTATCTTCCTTGCAGCTAGCTAGCCACGGACCCACTGAGCTGACCACTGAATTAACCTTAGAATCGACCAACCACATTCTCTGGCTAACGTTTGTTGGTTACGAAGTACCGTATATCAACTCAATGGTGAAGCCATCTGCTCTTGAACGGTGCATGGAACATGCTAAAACGACGAATATGAGAAAATGCAAACCGATGTTTATTCTTTGTATGTGTTGTAATAATTCCCGCGCTTGTAAAGCGAAAACAGCCCATAATTGAAATATACATAGGTTTAGATTGGGTTCGGCAGTTTCAACACAAATGTTGCACTCAGTATGGTAAAGCACTCGCTGTTTCAGAGCACACGGAAAATATTATTTAATGAAATGATTTGCACATATGAAAATATATAACAGTATCAGTGTTGTGTGCGGTTGTGTAACGTTACACAACCCATAAAACGGACAGTTGTCACCTTATCCGGACGAAACTTCTAGAGTCTGCTCATAATATTGGCATTAAGTGCTCCATAAACTTCCATTCATCGAACTTGCGAGCGTTCGCTTATTTTCCACCAAACTTAGAAGAAACTAAGAAATAGATGGACCAAGTATCCCACTTGTATTACGCACAGATACATAGTACAAGTCTATGCAATAAAATTTTCCAATGCACATCTGGAGAGATTTGATTTTATTCCCAAAGCCCCTATTGACTCCCATTATTTACAAACATTTAGATGCATTTTTCTCACCCTGAGGCGATTTCCTAGCCTCGCCCTCGCCAGCCCCGCCCTGGACTTTCGTTTCATTTCGTCCAGAGGGTCTGGGAGCACTGCATTGACAATCGTTCTCTCATTAGATATGTGGTTTCTGCTGAAGGTTAAACTGATTGGATCTGCCTTTACCCAATTGCTAGCGCCTGGTTGTGACGTAATGCGGCGGCTTGTGAAGGATGATAGCTTCCCTATTTAGCCTAGCCACTTTTGAACGAGCCCACACTTGATTTCCGCCCGTTTCCCGAACACCATCGGACGATGAAAGTTGTAAGAACGTGATATATTCGGATTGGATATATTCACTGCTGAAAGCGTCTCAAAAACGGAAGTGTAACCTCATTTCACAAGACAGTGTGGCATTGTTAACAACTTTTACTAATCTTTGCCCACACGATCATGTACCTTATTCACTGAAATTAATGACTGAAGGCCATAACTGCCATATGAATTAATATTAAATATGTAGTGAAAACGAAATACATGTATAAATAAACCAAATGACTCTTTTTGTCCATACATTTTCATGGGTGAATGGTTAGAGCAGTAGACTATGAGTTATGTGATTGTATCTTGTTATTATGTCACACGTTCAATTCCTGCTGAGGGCACATATCTTGTCTCTACTAAATATGTTTAATTAACAATTCGGACATAAAATCGATTTACAGAGTTGTTTTTCTGCAATGTTTTGAGCAATGTTTTGAAGATTTAATGTCGTTCATCGTGACTTTAGTTATGAAAATACCCCTGCAATAGCATATGATATAAAACGTCATGGTCTAGTCATATAGGCCTACATCAAGGGTCAGGCTACTACATTTGAAACAAGGAAAATGTCTAATCTAATTACAGGCTAATGCATGTTAAGAGTATTTAAAACCAATTGTAGGTGGCGGTAATGCATCAAAGGGGGAACAACCCAGACATTGTGAGCCCCAAAATGCCGAAAAAGGCGTCATGTGACCATAACTTAGCCAAAACGACAGCTCCGTAGGTGTCGTCTTAACGAAGCCTTTTAACGAAGGAGAACCCGAGCGTTCATCCAGCCTATGCTTTTGGGAAACGCCAGCATTGTGTGCCGATGCTTCGGACTAAGTTAGTTATAAACACCTTAACTTGCTTCGTCTGGACTATGGCTTTGGGAAACTGTTGCGCCGTAACTCCTTCGGGCAAACCCAGGAAGTAGCTACGGAAGTTAGCAACGGTGCTTTTGGGAAACGCACCCCAGATTTGACTATTGTGTTTTGCTTTTTTTATTAGATAATGCATAGTAATATATGGGCCCCAGTGTTTGAAGTTGGGTCATAGAAATCGCTAGCCTGGCTTGCGCGACAAAGCTCATGGGAGCTTAGTCTGGCCATCCTACATTACTAAACGTCTCCTGGGAGGCGGGCTTAACCTGCGTCCATCAGATGCCTCTGTATACTACTTGACGAATCTACAACCAATCAGACCACTCATTCCGATGACATATGCGTAAGATCGTTTCTCATTGGTGCCCACAGATTTGGGAAAAATAATTCCTCTAAAACGGCAGCCTGGCCAGACTTGCTCGCGAAATTGAATGTAGCGTCACAGGAAGTATGGGCGGGCTTGGTCCATCTATGTCTTTGACAAAGTTTGGTGGAAAATAAGCGATGAATGAAAGTCTATGGAGCACGTAATGCCAATATTATGAGCAGACTCTAGAAGTTTCGTCCAGATAGGGTGGCAGCGATGGGTGACAGCGGTATGAATCGGAATGTGCTGGACTTAAATAGATGACATTGCATCTGAAAGTGGAGTAGCACAGTTGCACTGTATGGTTGCACCTCAGTAATGCTATGTCACAGTGTACTTAAGACGAACAGAATGTTTATGTGTCATTGGAAGTAAATCTGGACATCTTCAGTATATCTCATTGGAGGTAATTATTGTTGGTGCTCACATGCTTTGTGTACGCACGTGACTTTTACGATATGCTGGGTGGGCCAGCTAGCTGCAGTCTAGCTAATTGACAACCTCATGGGATAATGCAATCTGTGAGCAATTAACGATAACTCTTTTGGTAACTTAACGCTGGCTAGCGTATTCTTTAACAATTCGGATGTTTTGAACAAGCTACCGAAAGAAAATCCCGTAAGAATAAAACCTTAACATGACATTATTACTGTATTCTTCAGTTGTTGTTTAGCGTTAATGATATGCTGTTGCTGGAGCAAAGGGTGAATCACTCCGATTTATGAATTTCCAGCTCAGGCATATAGTTAAGAAAGAATCACTATGACTGTTATATAATTATTTTGTTGAATTCTTAGGCTCCAAGATGAGTTCCCCAAGTTTTCTGGAGCATTCAGATATTACGCCGTTCCAGCAGATGGTTTCCTCTTGTTCTGGCGCTGTTCTCACTTCACTTTTTGGTAAAGGGCTTTCCTCAAATGTCAGCTACGCCATGTGCTCTAACTGCAGACGTACGTCAACACTGATTTTGCATACACCCATATTGTAACCAAAAAAGTCTTATTTTGTCGTTTGTTTACATTACAGTCACGCCTTTAGACGTTGTCAAGATCAGACTTCAGGCTCAGAAGACCCCGTTGTTCAAAGGTAACTTTAAATGACTTGGTGTGGTACCTGCTCTCTGAACGTTCTCTAAGTGTTCCATCTTCATCACACAGTTTAACACATTTGTACCCTTTTGCACCCACAGGGAAATGTTTTGTGTATTGCAATGGACTCATGGATCACATTTGTGTATGTGAGAATGGAAATGCAAAGGCTTGGTACAAAGCCCCAGGGCACTTTAGTGGCACCCTGGTGAGTGACAAGCAATGGGTGGAGACACTTTGTCTGTTGGGGGCTATGGAATCTGTTGTTAGTATAAACATGAATGTAAACAGTAGATAGCCTTTGTTTTTAGCATTAATCTCTTGTTTTGTTTTCAATAGTTCTGGAACATTCATTCAGGTTGTTGGATTTGATTAACCTGATTTAGAAAATTGCAGCTTGGTTTTGTGGCTGGTTAAGTGTTGTGGAACGGTTATTGATCTAAACATTACTTATCAACAAAACAGACAATTTTTCACGTTTCTGTTTCAGGATGCATTCATAAAGATTGTACGTGGCGAAGGAATAGCATCATTATGGAGCGGGCTCCCACCAACATTGTAAGCGCTGCAGAATGTTTTTTCAGGATAATGCACTAGTGTTGGTTGTGCTTATTTGTGAATTGAAGACCACCCATTGTGGTAATCAAGTAGGCATGTAATGTTTCGAAAAGTTCTGCATTCTAATATGTGTGGGTTCGTTTGTTTTCCAGAGTTATGGCTGTGCCAGCAACAGTGATTTATTTCACATGCTATGACCAACTTTGTGCCATGATGAAAAGCAGAATGGGAGAGAGAACAGATCTTGCACCATTATTGGCTGGAGCTATCGCTCGGGGTAAAATCTTAATAGCAGTGCATTTTATACACATTTGCATTGTCAAATAGACTGTGCTTGGTAGGGTGGTTAAGGGATATAATGCAGGCCCTCGTGCATATAGTTCCACTAAAATGGGTTTGGGTTTGGGACATGACAAAAATCATGGAATTTCAAGATAGTCTGTTCCAGACAAGGAAAATCATGGGATTTGATACTTTTGTGGACAAAGTCAGGGAATATCAGGACATAATCGAGTTATGTGAACACAAGATAGCAAATTCCATTACATTTTAATTCAGTTTGTTTTGCTTTCCCTGATTTTGCTTTCTTACTGCAAATGAATTTAACTGTGCTTAACAGTGGCTGCCTAGAGTAATGAGCTGTCTTTCATAAGCTTACAATGAGCCATTTTAACCATAAACGTGACTAAAAAGCTGCTGTGGAAAGATTGGCCCTGGATAAATTTGAGAATTTTTGGACAAAAGTATAGTCCAAAGAAAAAAATAAATGAAAACATAGTTTATTTGTGTATGTATGTGTGTCTGTTGCAGTGGGCTCTGCCACAGTGATCAGCCCACTGGAGCTGATCCGCACAAAGCTGCAGTCAGAGAAGCAGTCCTATAAACAGCTCAGTGTAGTGATTCGCTCCTCAGTCGTGAATGATGGGTGGCTCTCCCTATGGCGAGGCTGGGGTCCCACCATCCTCAGAGATGTCCCATTCTCAGGTATTTTAGAATTTGCCCCATACTACTTTGTTTGTTTTGCATTGTTTGGTTCCACTTGTTCCTGCAGGGATTTTGCTCATTATGTTATTATGCTTATAAAAACACTGGTAGGTAGTTCTTGGTATACAAAATAATTCCCCATTATTTCTATGTGATATTTTTCATGCTTGCTTGCATGCATCTCCGTTTTGCCGGCCCACAGCAATGTACTGGTATAATTATGAAATGGTGAAGAAATGGCTTTGTGAGCACCAGGGCACCATGGGTCCTACCTTCAGCATCACCTTCTTCTCAGGAGCTGTGTCTGGATCAGTGAGTAGCTTCTGTTCTGGTGGATCACGCAGAGGTTATTGGTGGGTGGCAAAGTTTATATGTTGTCAGGCCTTTTACTACCTAAATACTGAGTAGTTGAAAGCTAAAAATTTCGGTCACGACTTGACTGAAATTATGGATCACAGAGCCAGTCCAGTTAAAAACCACTGCTATAGTCAGTTTATAATTACTTAACACGCGGGCCTAGTTAAAAGGAGATGTGTGGTGAATGTCAAAGAATTCTCAGCGTTATATAACATTGCCATTGTGAAGCAATTGACATAACAAGACAAAACAATGGTTGGTACATAATTGCTTCACTTCAAAGCCACTGTAATGAGTGTAGTTTAACGAGTACTTTATGCTCGCATTTAAATGATTTGTAATGCAGATTTCCTGGAAGCGTCACTTGGGTCCATCCAAACCAAACAACATACAAACAAGTTTGAAAGAGCACAATTGGACAGTTTGTTACACATCTAGTTGTAGCTAGATGGCAGTATAACAGCAACTGTCCTGGTTGTTCAGTGAAATATTGGTGGCGGATTCCTTTAAAAAAAAAAAAAAAAAAAAGGAATTAAAAACTTTGGGTGAAAAAACAAATAAATAGGGCACATGGTTGTATTTGTAAGCCATTTTTCTGTTTGGTTAAGTGAAAATAATCATATGTGACTTTAATGCTGATATTCATGTATTTAGTGTGTTTGTGTTAAATTGGCAGATCGCCGCCATTGCCACACTGCCCTTTGATGTGGTGAAAACTAGGAGGCAGGTGGAACTGGGGGAACTACAAGCTATGAACTGTAGGTGTCAATGTCTAAAGGTTATTGCATACTATTTGTGATTCCAAAGCCATCTGGGAAATTGGGGGAAGTGGTGTTACTGAAACTTGTCATAAGCAATATGTTAAGATTTTGTTAGATGTTAAGCTGTGTATTTTTGTGCTGTCACTGCAATGTAGTTTGTTTATACAGTGGTGTTGTGCCTGTTGATGCCTGACGGGCACATACCCACTCAGACTTTAGTTAAGCGTTGGGTATTGGGTATTTGATTTACTGTTTACACTGATGAAACTGATTTACACTTTACCGCAAATTATTCTTGCCCGACATGTTTCTCTGTGTCGCAGTGTCTTCCAAAGCAACGTCTTCAACACTGCAGGTGATGAGGAGGATAGTTGCTGAGAACGGAGCAGCAGGACTTTTTGCAGGTCAGCATAGTTATGACTCTACATGTAATGCTCGTAAACTATTCCATCTGAGAGGAAACATTTCCATTTTCATTTATCTCAATCAGGGATGTGATTCTTCCGGATTTTTCTGGAATTCCGGATTTTCAGACATAAAAATGCAACACTCGTGAATCATGCAAATCCGTGTTTTTTTGTTGACTCGGCCTCAGATGGTGAGACTCGTGAACAATGTTCATATAGTAGCATAATTTTATTTATTTCATAATTTGGTTACCCGGTGTTTTCCAGCATTACTGCAAAATATCAGTTTCCCTCTTCATTACGCCTAACGTGACGCGTGCGCGCAGCCACAGATTTCACTAAACACTGACACGGAATGCATTGCGGCGGCAGATTTAACTGGAGCTGCTCAATTTGTAGCATGACATTTGTTTTTAAGAACATCACGCAGACTAAGGAAGTGAACAGCCACAAAGATAAAATATGCTGGCTCAACAACTTTGAACTTCAAGGAACCTCAAGACGCACAGGGATAGGTTAGTGAATCTTGTTTAGGTGAAGGGGAAATTTAGGTTGAAGGTTTACGTTACCGCTAGAAAACAAATTCAACTACGCCTGACTCCAACTGTAGGCTACACAGACTGTATGCAGATTACAGTTTTATTGCTCCCCTTTTAACATTATCCGTTTTATTTTATATCGCGCTACGTTTGTGCCTACACCCCAGACTATAGCCTAACGTCAAAATAGAGCTGCTGTTGTCACTGATGCCATAACAGGAGCCTATCCTTTAAACATCAATTACTGATAGGAATAATCATCCTAAAACACCGTGCAGGTGCCTACTGTATGTGTTTGCCAGTTAAGAAAAAAATCTTTCATAACGTCTAACACAAGAACACTAGTCCTATTCCAAGGCATCACTCTAAGCCCAATATTAGCCTGCTTCAGTAGTCTAAACTCCATATATATGGCCTTTTACAGAAAAAATGGAATGTAAACAAAATAGCTTGAAACTGGATGATACTGCTTAAATGCAATAACAAATATTGCAGTACTTAAGTTACCATAAAATAACAGTTGTTTTTGTAAGGGTGCTTCCAAATATAGGAAGTAATTTTAGTAATTTTATATTAAAAATCAGTACTATTAGCGTTATCATCCACACTTAGAAGAGTAGTAGTGTAATACAGTAGGCCTAATCAAAGATATTGTACAGTACATACAGTACAATACAGCAATGCAGTTTTCTGTAAGGTAGCATCTGGTGAAAAAATGTTCAGTTTAGCTATTTAAGACTTGAGACTTGATTTGGACTTGTAAAAAAAGACTTGTGAACATCTCTGGTGGACAGTGCTAGAATCTTTGATGCCTACAACTTGACAACTTGCTATGTTTGAGGCCTTTTACCGAAGACAACATAGTAATGTCTTAATAAAATAACATTGATGATGATGAAGGACTATAATAATAGTTTAAGTTTATCTTGGCTGCATAGCACATCCTCAAACATGCTGCATAATAACAATGTCAGTATACTGGTCATAAGTTCATGTCTCCAGCAGTTTGTTTAATTGGCTAAAATATGCAGGGATTGTGTCATAATTGTATAATTTATTATATCTTTTCTAGCATTGTTATTATTTCTAATAATTAAAATTGACACTAAATGTCTTAAAAGTGTTAAAATGAGATTACTGTATAGTGGTTGTGTAACCGAGGTCATCCTGCGCAATCCAGCCCCAGGTTTGAACCGCGACCTCACAACTCACAACAACCACGGATAGGGAGTCGAATGCTCTAACCAGTCGACCAAAAAGCCCAGGTTCCCAGTCAACTGACTAGGACACTCTGAAGTATTTTGAAGTGAGGGAAGCTTTACTAACGTTCTACACGCACAGCTAGGCTAGCTGGCATCCATTACAACTGCACTGTTCCCGCACCGCGTGCTATATGGGTCGCATTATGGGTCTATATTTATATTTTCATGCTTTTTTGTCCTTGGCCAATCACATCCCTGCTCAATGCAAAAGCTCTGGAAAGGCTTTGTGGGAGATCAGGACACTAGAGAGAGTTGGAAAGTTACAGCTTTCTCGCATGATATAACAAATTATCTGCCTCCCCTAATCAGTTATGTGGCCTTGGCTTGGCTGCTACTGAAAACAACTCCCCTGGCTGAACAGGGCAGCGTGACCATCTTGCTCACTCTTCCCCCTCACCATCCAATGCCTCCGCGGCTTCACACCCCCCAGTGTGGATAGGCTCCCTGACAGCGCCTCAAAAGGAGGCTGCGGATGTGGACTGTTTGTCTGTGCTGGACTCTTCAATTCCCTTTTCCCTTACCTGGTGCTATCCTCTACCCCTCCCCTCCCCACCCGTGTTCTGTGATCAATTGCTTATATGTGCTGAGGTGTTTTTTCTGACACCAAACTATACTCCCTATTTGATGTATAGTCTGGTGGGCTGGTTTTTCTCTCCTCCTCTTTCCCTATGTATTCCAGTTTCTTTCTCTTTCTACTGGCGCCGTATGAATGGCAGCCAAGGTGACTCCACCATCTTGAATTTCCCCCTTGGGGATCAATAAAGTTTATCTAATCTAAAAACAAGGATGTGTGTGCACGAGGCATATATACCTGTGTGCCACCAGCAGATGTCTCCGAACCTCTCCAATGGGAGAACTCCCATGATCCGTCCCCATATTAATGTCTCGTCCTCTCTCCTATCCAGGGTTCATGCCCAGGTTAATCAAGGTGGCTCCAGCCTGTGCCATTATGATCAGCACATATGAGTACGGCAAAGCCTTCTTCCGCAAACACAACCAAGAGCAGGAGACAAGACTGGTCACACTCCACACAAACGGATCCTGAGGACACGTATGTCTGCAGATGTGAGCAACTCCCTTGTATCGAAGGGCAGAAAAGGAGCTTTGGTTAATTTGAAGTGCTTTTTTCACCAATCCTTCCCAGTGGTGGCTAATGAAGAAGGGTCCAATGTGGGGCCTTGGGCTGCTATACTCCAGGTGTGTTACTCCATAGATCCCAGGTGGGTTTAATAGTAGGATGTGCATACTCAGACCTTTGTATTTACCAGAGCCCACAAAGCAGCATCCAATGATGATTGGGCAAGGTAATTTCTTAGATCAAGAAAAGTTGACAGTAGCTACTCCTGAAGATGCAGTATACCTTTCTGTCTTGAAAATCCAAATGCATCTCAAATGCAAATCAGCGCTTGCATGGGGTGCCCATAATAAACTATTTTTTTTAAATGTTAATATTATCACATTAAATCTGTAGATCATTTATTTTTTTCTTTTTTTTTTTTTTTTTTTTTTTACTTTGGAGAGGTCCCAACTCCCAAAAAGCACTTTTTAAAAATTTGCCTCTGCTAAATGCACACAGAACACCACAATAGTGAACTATTGTTACTACTCTGCATTTGAATGATTCTGGGATTGTGTGCATGAAAGCAAAGGGAGGTCAAGTGAATTTATGCTGTGCTGTTCCTTGCCTGTGCCATATTTTTGTGACCACTCTGATCCAATGCATTTCTAATAGAAAGTCTCAGAAAGCCTTAACACCACTGAAAGTGACCATGTCCGGTTTTAATTAAACATTGAAATATTTATGTGAAGTTGAAAATTTAATTTCAATTACACAACCAATTTTATGCTTTTACACACCTAACCAGATAGATGACCAAGTCTCAGAAAGGAAGGATGGTCACCTAGCAATCTGTCATCTGTCAGTCTGGGCGTTCAAAATGTTAGATTCTATTTTGTTGCACATTAATTAAAAAGTTGTTTGACTTGTGTCTGTGGAAAGTTTTTGATACAATAACTAACAGATGAATGTTGTTGTTTTTTTCATCCAAATAAATCAGGCAGATTTATGTGTTCATTTTGCCTAAAGTTTATATATATTTTTATATTTAATTTTGGCAGTAACGCATGCCAAGTAGTTTGAATGTTCACAATTTGCACACAATGTTGCTATAATGCAAAGCTTCAAAAAGGACTATCCTATGAAACACTGACCTCAAAGGACAACCTAACTACTAACCAAAACAAAGCATTACAATCGAGGGGAAAAACTGAACTTGCATTGTTTATTCAGCTCAACCTTTCTGAAAGGAGGAAGACGATACATTCAATATCAGAAAAGACAGAACAACAGAGAAAACCATCACAATTAAGATTAAAAATAATTACAAAAAAAGCACAAATCAACACCTATAAATGAACAAAAACAAAGCTGTTAACAAAAGGACCAGATGGACATCTCAGAAACTAGTAAAAGGTAGCATGCACTGATGTTTCAGCCAATATCCCCCAATAGACTTAAAAACAAAATGTCATCATAACCAATACTGGCTTCAGACTTAAAATAAGGAGTGTGCAAAACCCATTACTTTTACTAGGTACAAACTGTAATGCTCAGAACCGGTAGTATTTTTCTTTTAAACTGCTGTGCTAAACACAAGGTTGCAAATGCTACTGCATCGTTTTCATTCTTTTACCGTTTTGTAGATGTTTGGAGTCAGAAATACAACATTATGTCAGGGCAGAGGATACAGTGGTCAAGTGGTCCAGGATCTTGTTCTGACCCATGTTTGAATACTTCCAGATCACTAATACACAGATTTTCTTTCTCATGAATTACCACACATGGATAGGTAAAGGTATGGATTCTACCATGTCTATAAATATAAACAAAAAAACAGGTCAGTAAGCAATTAAAAAAAAAATACATTCACATTGAGTTCACATTATTTGTAAACATTACTTTCGATAGCTGGGTTTCCATCCAAATAGTAATGTGCATTTAGAAATCCTGGTTGGACATCCTTGGAGAGAGTCACATCAATCCTTTAATGCGAATATCAAATTGATTTACTTGAAAAGGGGTGGATTCATTTTTAATGCAAAAAAAGGCTAAATTTACTTCAGACTTAAATTTGCTTTAAGCACATGTATTTCTACCCAAAGACGTTGTCATGCTGACATTATGTTTTAAGCTGGTCGCAGCATGTCACTTGATTAGACTGATGTCCATAAATTATTCACATTACACAGTTGATGGAAACACACACAGATGTGCATAAATTCTAGAGCTAAATTTTCTTTACTCTCAGGCTATGAAATGCAAATGCCTTGTGTGGAGACCCAGCTGAGTAAAATGATGAGTCATTCCTCACTGACCCAGCCAAGCATTTATAAAAGGCCTCATAATAATAGCAATGCTGAGACAAGCAATAATGAGAGTCACTCACAAAGCGGAGATCATCTTTATCCAATGCAATGGCAAGCTCTGTCCTTGAAACAGAGCCTTAAATGACTACACAAAACACATGTATCACTTCCCCCTCAAAAACCTTCATTTAATACTGAACCCCAAGTATAGCATGACCCCCTTTAATTCCAGCCAGAGGAAGGGCATACAGTTAGGTCTTCTAATGTGCTTGTATGAAGCTCAGGCTATATGCTTCACTGTTCAGACAGCCGTGCACTTACAGACATACATGGTATATTTATTTAGTCCAACTTCAACATCTCACAAATATGAGCTATATTCACATTCCTGAAAGTGCAGGTGAATAGCAATTAATTCCACTAAGACAATGTAAAGTCTCTTTTGGCAAAGATGATGGTCTATTTGAGCTTGCATTGGGGCAAACTGTCAATCTGGTACAAAACTATACCTTTTGAAAACCAGGCAGGCTAGAACAACTGACAAAACCAGGCACCAGATTGAGGTGTAATAGATTTCCAGATAAATAAACAGTTGGTACACTTTTTTGGGATTGCCTCCAGTTCCAGCAGAATTGTGTCCATCTTTAATCAGATGATTGGAAAATAGATTACGCAATTACTGAATGACACCACTCCTGGCATTGAGGAGTTACCATAGAAACACAGCCCCATTGATTTCTAATATGTTTATGGTCTGATTAAAATGATAGATTCTCACAAACCAAAGGGCACACACACACCTGATCTCGTTAGAAATTGCCCACTACGTGCTAAACTTGTCACTAGTCTATTTTTGCAGGCTTTTTATGCATATCTTTATGCCCAATGTTTTTTAGGTATCTAATGTTGATTCTTTTTATCCACCAGTCATTTATGTGGAAAAGATTAAATAAATCTGCTGTTGTTACACTAACATCCAGAGGTATAGGCAATCAATATTATTGGACATAGTTTTGTCCTGGGTAAGAAATGCTGTTGAAACGTAAAATATTTTTACAGCCCAATAGCACAATAGTAACACATTGCCAATTCATTTCATGACATTTTGTCTGTCGGTTTGTACTTGGTATGACATTTGGACAGAAACTCTGAAAGTGTTGCCCAGTTTGTTAACAGAGATATAATATAATACAATATAACTACAGGATATGAGGCACAGGAGGGCCTGTTTTGATAAGCACTGATATATTACAAGAAATACAATCTTTCTCTGATTGAAAGGATTCTTCTTTCTATACTCAAGTTATTGGATTGTCTTAAAATTGTGGGTAGATTATCAATCTCATTTCCGAAAACCATTCCTTTACTTCACACACACACCTTATATGACTTCTTTGTCTGTCCGTCTGTCTCTCTCTTCAAGCTGATGAACAGATCCTTCATATGGGGCTCATGTAACCATTCTGCGTAGTCAGGCCTTGGGCTCGAACCCACGACCTCACAGAAACCTCGGAATTGGGTCAGCTGAAAAGCACAGGCTGGCAATCAGCTGACCAGGGGGCTCTTGGCTGGGTGGTTCTACTAGCGTCCTACACACACAGCTATGTAGGCTATTTGGCATCCATTACACTCAGAGCCCCTTGAGTGTCACCGGGCCTTTGGCTTTGTGGTGGTTTAAGCTTTGGTGATCATCGCCTCAGTACACCACAACAATGACTGCAGCAAGAGAGGAAAGCACACAGAGACACAACATAGAGGTTAAAATCTTATGGAGTATGTAGCATCTCAGGAAGGAGGAGTTTGTCCACACCAGAACCCTTCAGTTGCTTTATCAGACTAATGGAGGAGGTATTACTTTTAGTGCATGGGCATCACTTGTCCAAACTAGTGGGTGCTGTGTGAAGGCTCGGATCAATTGTTTCAGTCCGTCCTTTTCAGATGCTCAGAAGAACCGTATTCTGGTATATACAGATGCCAACCTTTTTTTGGCCTTGAAGAATGGTCATGTTGATGTTGAATTTTCTTTTTTTTGTTGGACACAGATTTTCTTGGAGGCTTCGGTTCAGGGATGCCCCTGGTCTGAGGAGGGTTTTTGGGATAAGGCTCCGGCTTTTATAAGGGTGTCAGTCCTGGACTGGTGATCTCAGTAGTGGGACTGGCCAAACACTCACTAGACTTGAGACTGGTCAGAGACTTGAAACTGCCCACAGATGTCAGAGAGCCGCAGAGCCCGCGCAAGGATGGTGTGTCCTCTTTACCTGAAAAAGGAACAAAGACACTTAGGCTACACACATTATGTATCACTTTAGCAATGCTGCTAAACACCAGCCATTCTCTATACTTCTAATACTGATATACTGTACATAACATGAGAATCTTGGCAGAAGGTCATACTGTATTAGTATCAACTCATATGTTTGGAAAGACCAGCTTCCGTTTGTGGATGTGGTTTGGATTGTAGTGGTGAATGTTTTTCTTCCCTTAGAATATGAACCAGACCTTAATTCTGTTGCTAGGCAACAAACCTGTCAAATTCAGGAAACATAAATCCCATCCTGACATTTACGCACACTCACACATTTCCATGCATAAATAGAAATACACAAAACCTCCCAAACAGACACACACTTTCTCTCCGTCACACACTCTCTTCTCTCTCTCACACACACACACACCCTGATCTATTCTTATGTCTGCCTGATAATTACCCTGAACACATCTGTATATTGATATTTAAACACACACACAGACACACATAGAAATGTCTAGTGATGCATTTAAATGACTACCAATAGGACAGCGAGACAACAACTCATTAAGCATCATGAACATGGTGATGAACATGAAAATGATGTTAGCATTTACCGATCCACAAGCTTTCAGAGAAAAAGCACACACACACATGCTCACTAATCTATGTTCTAGCACACACACACACACACATGTAAACAAAGGCCATACCTTCTCTATGCCAGTGTGTGAGGCCAGCCTTGCCCTCGAGGCTGTGTGTGTGTGATTGTGTTTGTGCTGGATCCAGAGATGTCTGGGAGAGGCTCATGTCTGCCGAGAGCTGCTCCAGACTCTGAAAGCTTTTTCTGCAGGGGTAGTAAATATAGTGGCAATCAATATACATGCAACTAAACACAGACAAGCTCATGCCCATAACCATAAACTCCCACAAACAAACACATTTTCTAGTCGTGGCTAATTCACAATGAGTCTGGTCGCGGTCCACAAACGGTGCTCTGCATTCAGTGTACATGGGTGTCTGTGTGACCCAGCTGCCAAAGAGACTGCAGACTTTGTTTAGTTAAGAGAATGAGCACTTCAGGCTCTTCTGTTATCAAGAGTTGTCTAGGTGATGACTTATTAGAGCTCCCCTACCATGTGCACCAAACTATTATTCATCATACATTTTAGATGCATCAATTTTTGCTTACCACTCCCCATTTTACTCTGGCAAGCTTATCCTTTTTTTCTTTTCTTTGGCAGAACTACCTACTACATTTTTAATATGGCCACAAGGATAAGTGCCCATCTACTAAAAGCCAAAACCTGCTTATCTAATGTTTTCCTCTTTCCCTGTTACTATACGTCTATACTCATGTACTGGACACACACACATACAAATTCAATATTTTATGTATTCCATGTTGGGGTATTTCTCGTCATAAATAAAGAAAATACCAGGCTCTTAACAAAAAAGAGAAGGAGAGGGTGAGAAAGAGAATGAAAGTGACCCCAGTCATTGACTGTAGCTTTGAGGCAAGGACATACTCCTCCCACTGTCCTGTGTGTTTTCTGTACAGCAGTGTATCCAGGGCAACGGCATTAGTATCCATGGTTCCAGGTGAAGGCCACTGATTGGTCAGGTGAGCAGTCAACTCTTGTCTGGAGCGCAGGTCATGATTCTTCAATACAGTCCTGCCACAGTCACACACACACACAGATAAGAGAGAGAGATCATTCAACAAAAATAAAATTTCATCTTCATAAGCAAATGTCACTCCATTGATTTTTAGGTAGGTAAGCAGCTTAAGCAAGGATTGAATAACAGTGTCTCATACCTACAATATCTATCTAGCCCTCTCACTAAGCTGCCGTTAATATCTGATCTAGGGCCAGTGACGGTGAGACCACCCTTGTTAGCTATCTAAATGAAGTGGCTCTTGGAGCTGAAACTATTAGTGGTTAGCGGTGTGTGTTAATCACATGAATACTTTCATTCCCTTACCCCTCCCCTTGCTCTCTCTATCCCTTGTTATGCACTGCTATTTGTTTCTGCTCCCCGCCCAACTGTCTCTCAACCTTTCCATCTCACTTTGTTGATTAGTTCCTGTCTTTCTCCCATGTGGGTGGCTAGCTCTTGCTGAGCATCTAAATGTCACAAACACACATCTATGGATATGCACCCATGCACACACACTCTCTCACACACACATACACTAAATTGAATTAACAGACTGTGACAGTACATTTTGAAACACCTTACAAAACACCCTATTCATTTCCTTCTACCACAGTTTATGTTGTAACCATAACATACAACTTTATTAAGCAATTGGCCACAAAATACACTTATTTTAGAGCAGCTAGGATGTGTTGTTGGACTCAGTGTGAAGGACAGACTAAATTTTGACTCTGTTTCACTAGCCTCTCAAAAACACACACACAAACAGATTCATAAATGACTCACATACACACCACACACACACACACACACACACTTACAGCTGGTCCTGTAGCTCCAGTATGATATATTCCAGTTGTTCTTTCTCCAACTTGTGGCTGAGCTCCGTGTCAGAGAGGCGCTGCATCAGGACTTTATTCTGAGACACACACTCAGCCAGCTGAGCCTCTCGCAGGCGCACCAGCTCCTCCAGGTAGCCCTTTTAAAACACACACACACACACACAAAGAAAACAGAAAAGAAGATTAGAGAAATAGAAGAAGAGAAAGTAAGAAAAATAGAGAGCAGGAAACTCATCATATTTTGTCATGCACACACATACATACACGCACACACACACACACACACACACACACACACACACACACACACAGGTGTTGTGATTTATGCCCCCGCTCCGTCTCACCTTCTGCTCCAGGGCCACTCTGTACTTCTGCTCCACGCGTTTGCACTTGCTGAACCAGCTGCTCTGCTGGCTGAGGAGCGTGGCGGCCATGTTGGACTCAGGGGTGCTGGCCTCGCTGCCACTGCTGCCCAGCGTCCGCATCTCCTCCTCATCGCTGCTGATGCTGTCTGACCTGGGGAGCACATGAGCCTTGGGTGAACACACGGGAATGTGGGAACGTGTGTGTGTGTGTGTGTGTTTATTTATTTAGATGTACACACAATAATTTGTGAGTGTGTGTATTTATTTAGATGTATGTACACACAGGATTGTGTGTCAATGTATTTTTATATCTAAATGTGTGTGTGTGTGTGTGTGTGTGTGTGTTTGTTTCCTTACGTCTGGATGAACTTGAGGTATGGTGTGTAGTCAATGACTGCAGGACAGTTCCCATCCAGCCCCTCTCCTTTTAGACAAAAACTAAACACAGGCATCCCAGTGAAGTGCAGAGCTTAAAGTACTGGTCCCCGCCAGGAAGCATCAATGTGCCACACCACAGTGAATAACAACCAACCACCTTACAGCTCATTAATTCTGCTGTCCTATGATTAATCAGGAGGATTGCTATTGGCTTACAGCTATAGTGGGTGGGTTGGGAAAAAAACATCTCAGACATGGTTCAATTTATGACGACTAAATGAATG
>JAGFZM010000050.1:581566-612772 GCA_017657215.1 Limnothrissa miodon
TGTTTTTTTTATCTCCTCTTCATATCTCTCCCTACTCTCTCTCTCTCTCTCTCTCTCTCTCTCTTTCTCTGCCTCTTCTTTCATCCCTTCCTCATCACAGTAATAACGCCATGCAGAGAAATCAAAAGTGATGACTCAGACATGACGGTGGAAGAGGGAAACAGCAGAGAGGTGAGTAGCTAGATGCCCTCTCCATGAGAGAGAGAGAGAGAGAGAGAAAGAGACTCCAAATATTGTAATACTGAGACAAGGACACAACAACCCTGACAAACACTGTTGAGATCTAGTGTCACTGCTATCCCTATTACAGGGAAAACAGATGAAGACCAAGTCACATTGACACATTTATAAGCACATAACAAAATACACCTCCTCAAAATAACTGTCAACAAGTGAAAAGAATCAAACGACAGAGGAAGGAAATCAGATTTTTTTTTCTTCCACCAGTCATCATGTTCATCCTTCCGTGACACTGTTTACTGACGGTCACGCCAACACTGCCTACTGCATCAATAAACCAATTGAGTTTGAGGGCTCTGGAGGAGGCTTTGGCCCCCATCTTGTTCTTATCCTCAGGCTCTAGCTCACATCCATGATGCCTGGGTGCCCGCCCTGCAGAGGTGAGTATCACAGCCAAACACAAAGTGTTGTGTTTGGGGGGGGGTCCTACCTGAAGTCAATAGCATTGAGCCCAATGAGAGTGTCGGCCAGCAATCCTGCCTCCTCCCCCACCATGATGGCGCCATCCTCATAGAACCTCCTGAGAGAAACACATACCAAATACTCAAACAACACCATGACAAATGGACAAAAAAACTAAATGAACAAACACCACCACCTCACATCAATGAAGTAACACAAAAAAAGGACAGAGTTGAGTTTTACACAAAAACTCTATAATAACACATGTACCGGTAATAAATACATCCAACCGACCTTCACACCCCACCTCCCACCACACACACACACACACTCACACTCACTCTGAAACTAAAAAAAAGAATTACAACTAATTATTACCAGCTACACCAAGGTACCAATGCAGATCACTGAGACTTTTTAAGTTAGCCAGTAGTAGAAATGATTGCAGTCTGGACCCACATATTTAGGACAAGCATGTTAAAAATGTGAGGCTTGCAGATGCATATGTAGATGAAGAGTAAATGGTGAGGGTGGGGAGGGGTGGGGGTAGATGCAAGACCTTGTGGTTTTAATGTCTCTCAGCCCAGCGGAGATGTACTCAGACAAACGCTTCTCCATTAGAGCCACTCTGATCCAAGCTCTCCCCTGGGAAACAGAGTGAGACAGAAAGAGAGAAAAAGTAGGGAAGCGTGGGCAATAAAAACCGTGAGACAAAATAATCACCCTCAAGGGAAAGACTATAGTATTCCACAATGTTAAAGCCCAGTGTATGTGTCTGTGACACATGTATACTTAAAGTAGGGCTAAGCAATGTTCTGTTTTTTTCTCTCACAAGCTCCCTCTAAAGACCGCTGTATTGCATTGTATTGCACTGCATTCTATTGGAGGCGGACCGCTGCTGTTGAACATTGCAAATGCTGTATCTACCGTTCTAGGCCACAGTGGCGCATTCTACACCGTACGTTCGCCGTGTAATGACTCATGTTAGCATCCTAAACAGTATGAAACGGATTGATTAACTGAAAAATGTTGCTTAGTGGGCCTTTAATAACAACCTCAAAGGACCATACTAGGCACAAAGGTAATTGTAAATGTATATGTGTATGTGTATGTGTATGTGTATGTGTGTGTACACCAACAAGTCCAGATATACTGTATACAGTAATACGAAACACCACAGATCAAGTGGTGCTACATTAAAGATATACAAGATACATTTGAGACAGCCTCTAGTGCACACATTGGCTACATTTATTGCACATACATTAGATATGCATAATACAGTTCCTACATACTAATAAGAACATTTAGGACAGACAACAAGGACAGGGTAACAGAGCGCTGATTGTTATAAGTTACTGTAGGTACTGTAGGTGGAGGTAGAATATGGCATTTAGCCGTCTGAAAATGCAGTAGTACATTTTATTTAATGTGAATAAACATGTTCTTCTTTTGTTGTTCAATAGTCTGTTGCAGTGCAGGAATGTGAATAAAGAATGTTCCTGTTTTGTTGTTCGATAGTCTACTGTAGTGCAGTGCATTGGGCATGTGCATGTTCTGTTGTTCAAGAGAAAGTCTTGAAAGGCATTCTTGGTAATGTTTGTGGCTTTCTTGGTCCATGTGAGATTATCTATGATGAGGACTCACAGTATTGTTGAATCCTTTGTATCCGCAACTGGGAGGTTATTTATACACAGTGGCAAATGTTTGGCTGGAGGTCTTCTGTAATCAGTCATGAGTTTTTTTGTTTTGTTTTCATTAATATGGTCAGGTTGTTGTGAGCACACAGGTTGCTGGGCTATGTTACCGCCTCTCTGTACAGAGCCTCGTTGTCTCTGCTTATCAAACTCAGCACAGTTGTGTCATAAGCAAATTTGAGCTGTGGCTGAATAGTCATGGGTATGATGTGTGAACAGCAGGGGGCTGTGCATGCAGCCTTGAGGGGTTCCTGTGTTTAGCATGGTGGTGCTAGAGGTCCCGTTTCCTATCCTGACTGCCTACGGCCTGCCTGACAGAAAGACCAGGATCCAGTTGCTGAAGGGTGTGCAGGCCATGCTGATCCAGTTTCTTTACCAGCTGTTGTGGTATGATAGTGTTTAATGCTGACCCAAAATGAACAGTCGACACAAGTCACACTATTAGTAAGGTTTTTTACCTGTGTTGTTTGTGTTATCCCTTTTTGTAAGTCTCTTTGGTTAAAGCATCTGCTAAATACATGAATGTAAATGTGTGTGTGTGTGTGTTTACCTTTGCTCTGGAGCTGCGCACATTCTCCATACTCTCGATGCTGTGGATGCAGGAGTGTGGGACCTTGCTGCAGGCCAGTCGCACATAGTCCCAAAAACTCCGAGCACTCTCATATCCGAACCAGCTCAGTTGCCCTGCAATGAGAGGGACAGAGAGCAAGGTAGCTACAAAATCAACAAAAACAAAAAATGAAAAGTATATCAATTAGATATATAATATAAAAGAGCTACTGGACTCTCTATGTCTGATTAAAAGTGAGTGTCATTAACATTCTGAAAATGACTCGACTCCATCTAATGATTTATTCATAATTTATCTCAGTGCTGATTCTGAAGACACATTGGAGAGAGCAGAGGGCTGTTCTAAATAGATAGTTATGTGATACATCTGTTCAAGTAAAGGATAAATCTGGCGGAAAAAAAATCCATTGCCTTGTTGTTTACGATTAGTCATTGTTGTTAGTAGAAAAAATAATGAGAAAATGTGATACAATGTAGACCAAATAGCGAATAACCGAAAGGGACCCTGAAACTCAATTTCAGTTTAATTGTCTTATATGCCCTTTTTGCAACAAGCTTCTGGGGTCTTTGCTGACCTTTGAGCCGATGACTGAGGATCTGCTCCAGAATGGACACAAAGTTGGTAAATTCAGGAGATGAGTCATCAACGGTCTCAAAGCATGAGTGGTCGATTAGTGTCTTTACCGAGAACCTACAAAAGAGAAGATCAAGCTTAAAAAAAATAGCCTGTTCTCCAAAGATCAACTACTTTTATTACTCATTTTAATTCAATGAATATTGTTCATAAAGTGCTTTGCACAAGATATGTCCCTACAATATTTCCTACACACTATAACCAACATGTAGTGACAAGTGACAGAGGTGTGAAATGTTCAAACCTAACACTTCCCTATGCACCTCTAAGTCAACTGTGAACAATGAACACAACAGCCTTGACGGCTCAGCTCAGAATGTGTGTTTGTGTGTGTGTGCTTGTGTGCCATCAATGATCAGTGTTCGCATCATGGTTTATTATTTCTTTGACCCTGATTTGTGTTGTTACTGCAAAAACAAACACAGTATGCTAAAAATCATGCTTAGCTAGAAAGAAATGGTGGGCCAGCGAGGGAAAGGCTAAATGAAATGAGGTGTGAGAATGAGACACTCACTGCAGGTGGTGAGTGACCTAAACAGCCGTTGCCAGACTGGGTCAGCCACAAGGCTGTTTGGACTGGTCACAACAAGGCTTATATCCAGCCTCCAGTCTCTCGCAAACACACACCCATGTACGGTACTCACAGACGCAGACACAGTATATTATAGTTGTAGGAAAAACTATTAGCATTCTGTGTGAAGAATTTTTTCATATCACATAATGAGTTATACATTTCTATAATCTCTCTCCCTCTCTCTCTTTCTCTCTCTCTCTCTCTAAAGCTCTTGTTTGCCAATTTTCTGATTTGATGACCAGTGATCAGACAGGTACTGCAGAGTTAGTGGCAGAAAGGGTAGCAGTACACTGCATGCTCAAAAACAAACTTAACAAGGGTGACAGTGTTTTTTTGAAGCAGTTGCTGGGAAGTGTGCTTTGTGTGTGTGTGTGTTTGTTTGTATGTGTGTAAGTGTGTAGGAAGGCCATTGTGGACAATGAGGACTACCTGTTCTTGGGGGAGTCTGGATTAGAATGACACATTTTCTGTCTTGCCTGTTTCCTTCCCTTTCATTTTCTTTCTTTCAAGTGAGGCTTCACTTCTTCTGATCACCGAAGGGACTCATCATCACACACTGATGTCACATCAAGAGAAAAGAAGATCCCCCCTCATGCTGTCCTCACCCCTACTGTTCCAGACAAATGAAATGGCTATTTGTTCCACCGCTTCATGAAAAACTCCCACATAATGTAATGCTGCTATTCAACAAAAAAAATTTCTTTCACTCTTTTTGAATGTTTTTCAGAAAATATTACTCACTCACTCCATCCTTTCCTTTGACATACAAGAGCCCTGCTGAAGTTATTAGCGATGCTGTGAACCCACACAGGCAGCGGCAAAGACTCTTCTGTCGAAGAGGGCCAGTGTTCGATACGGATCCTCCTATATCTGAGTCACCGTCTGGGCAACACGCATGGCCGGAACACAACGAAATCATCTGAAGCCATCCACCCTGATTAGAGCTGGCCTGAGATAACATGATAGAGACATTCATGCTTTTGTCTCATATCCTCAGGTCTGACTGAGCAGCAAATGGCCAAGCGTTGCGGCAGAGAGTGTGTTCAAATGATAATGGGTCTTAATTACACACTGAGGAAGTAATGGTTGTCCTTACGGTTTACAGCATTAGTTGTGTGTATGTGTTTGTGTGTGTGTGTGTGTGTGTGTGTGTGTCTGTAAGAGAGATCCCCTGTGGCTTTCTGACATTAGTGGGCATTAAGAGTGGCATCATGTCATGACCACTGACAGTTTCAAATGAGCCCATGCAGTGTTGCTCACATCCCCTGCCACCCACAGACCATCAATGGGCAGGTACCCACCACACAAAACAATATTTCATAGGTATCCATTCATAGTTTTTTTTTAACCCCATTTCTGAAATCAATCTATAGCCCTGTTGTTCAAGGTCAAGGACTGCTGTCGGTAGAAAAGAATAATGAGAAAATTGAATGCAACATAGACTGAATAGTAAGCAGGCAGCTAACAGTGTCAGTATTTCTATTCAGGTAATGTTAGCTTCAAGATTGCTATTTGGTCTGTTGTTGAATAAAATACAAAAAAATGAAACCAAGAAAAACTGTTGTTTGTTTGAAAAAGTTAAAAGTTAAAAATTTTTTTAAAACAAATTAGAGTCTTATACAAACATTTGGGCACCCCTTAACATATATTTTAGGCATTTTTTTCATCGAAGATATGTCAATACATGCTCTCTAGGAAATTTAAATGCACAATATTTTCAATAAACATTAATGCACAGTTACTTTTCATGCTATAAAAGTACAAATGGCACCGTGCAAAACCTTGGACACCCTAGTGCTAAAGCCTCATATTCCTTTTACAAGGATTCAGACCTTAATCAGCTCTTTACAGCTGTCAGTAAATATCTGCTGCTGCATCTTAAAACCTCCAAAATTCGCATTTGACTGTAAAAAAGACTGAAAAAAAACTGTAGGAAGATTTAACAGACGTAGGAGTGGTAGTGCACTGTTCCACTGTGCAGCAATACTTGCACAAACATGCATCCTTCATCCCCTCCAAAAAAAACATCAGTACATACAGAAGCCTATGAACAGAAAAAAAAGTTAAAATAGAACTTAGCAAGGCATGCTTGGAGAAAAATACCACATGTGACAAGGTTTAATAGTCAATTGGCCAAAGCTCATTGGTGACCTAGATCGCATGAAAAACAATCACATGGTTACACAAGTGAAAATGTATTCTTTTTGGAAATCTGGCATCATCCATGCTACAAAGGAGATGAATCATCCTGATTGTTTAAGTTGTCAGTTCCAAAGCCATCATCTATGATGATTTAGGGTTGCAGGGGTGCAGGTCTTGGTTACTGTCTGCTTGTACCCATCTGAAGAGTTAAATTTAGTCAACAAATGCTATTCTGTCCCTGAGTGATGTGACTTTCTTGTTACAATTAATGTCAGAAACTTGAATAATAAGTAAATAAATAAAGTTCAGTAATAATACAATTGTCATTCAGAGACAGCATGTGCACTGAGGCTCATTTACACAAATGACTCCAAAGCCCCAGCTATCAAACTCGTAAATATAGACCACACTACTATCATTATGTTCATTTTAGAAGGTGATGAGTCAGCATATTGGCAAAAGGTTGATAACCTGGTGCTGTTGTGCAGTCAACACAACTTTGAGTAAAACACTCTATAAACAATGGACATGATTTTGGATTTTAGGAAGCTCACCGTGCTGCTCTCCTTACAATGTTTAAATATTATATGGATGTGTCAAGTGTGTTCTTGTTCAATTTCCTAGGAATCTATAATTTTTCTGAAACTGAAGTAATCCAGCACCATCCCCAGCATCTGACTTAGATCATCGCCATCCTCAAAAAGGCTAAGGAAATTATACTTTCTATGGCAACTGTTGAAGCTTGACCTACCACAACACAACATTGGTTGTTGGCCATCGGTCACCTACACTGCTTTTTATTAAATTTATTTTGTTTGAAGCGGCCGAAAAAAATAATCATTGCCCTCCCACCATCCCTCCCGGACTTGTACACTACCAGGAAACAGGCAAAAATATCATTTAAGACTTGACACATCCTGCTCACACTCTATTTAAACACCTCCCCTTGGGCAGGTGCTATAGATCCCTACTTAAAAAAAAAAAAAACAACCAGACACAAGAACAACTGATTCTGCGCTGTCATGATTCTCCTAACCTACTAATAAGCTGTGACCATTCGATCGGCCATTCAGTCTTCAGTTGTAAAATACTAACACTGTTTTATTATTTAGTGACTACAGTTAGTCTCTTTGTTATCTTTAGTAACTAGTCTTACATGCTCATCAACAATAGCCTATTTCTGCCCGATCAACATGTTATATATACTGTATTATCAATGCACTGTACATTGTACATCACATGGTGATAGTATCAAGGTTACAGCACCCAGCAATGATAAGCAGAGGAAATTCCTAGGCAGGTAGTGGAAAGCAACCCTAGCACTGAGCAGAAATTTGAAGGGAAATCAGCGCTGCTTTTCCAGTTTCCCTTTTCTGCTGACTTATGTCAAACTATCCCCCCAAAAAACTGTCAACGGGATCGAAGATACACACTCATGGTTTTGCTAGAGTTAGCATCACTCAGGCTTCAGCCTAGTCAGCCAAACTTAACGTAAACAGGAACATGAGCAAACAGGCTTGTCAGATGTCTCAACTAAATTGGGTAAGACTACCAACTGTCTGCATGTCTGTTGAGAATTGGAACAATTGTTAACATTTCATCTCTGCCCCCCCCAACATCTCCCCGGTCTGTTTTTCAAGAACTCTCAAAGAACTCCCAAGAACTCCCAAAACAGTCATGGTTTCTCCCAGACTAAACTCTTCCAAACAGTGACAGTTTCAGCGTCCACAGGCTTCTATTACAGCTAACACAAGAAAACATCACACAGGTCACACATCACGTACCTCAGAACAGGTTCTGTAAAAAAAAAAAAAAAATGTGTTAATGTGCTCAACCAATGATACAGTTTTTTGTTTGTACTAATAATCTGGCTCATCTACCTCTTCTGGCATGGGAGTCAGATTCTGCATGTTCCTGTGTTCTCCAAAACAGGATGCCATGTGTGT
The DNA here is from genome assembly GCA_017657215.1 of Limnothrissa miodon. NCBI lineage: Eukaryota > Metazoa > Chordata > Actinopteri > Clupeiformes > Clupeidae > Limnothrissa > Limnothrissa miodon. Next base: position 589,772 of record JAGFZM010000050.1, read on the forward strand.
GTGTGGTATCCTATACTGTATGTTTGTGGTTATGCAGCAATATCCACATTTGGAATTGTAGTTATAAGTCTTCTTTCATGTCAGGCTGCTACTACACCGTCCAAAACGTATGCCAATCAAGTGCTTGACTGACCTTTACTGAAATGGGACTATATTTTAAGTTCATTGTGACGCTCAGTTAACGCTACGGACTAATTGCTATCTGAGAGATTTCTGCCCCTCTTCAGCCATGGATATGCCAAAGTTTGCTTCCTAGACTAATACCGATAATACATACTGTAAAGGTGTATTGTAAAATGCGCTGTATAAATGAAATTGACTTGAAGTTCTTGAGCAGCTATAATAAATGAACTACTGCTTTACCAGAACATTTGTTGTTGTTCTAGCTGTGAATGATTGTGAAGTGAGTAAACATGTCCGTGAGGACAAGAATATTTTCATAGCCTCCAGGGGATGTGTAGTTTCTTGCAAGAACTTCTAGGGGGTGTGTTACATTTGTGCATGTCAATGGAAAAGGCTTTTGGGAAAATAGCCCTAGAAAGCATTTCACTCCAGAATTTTTCTTTATGTGTAGCATGTTTTCCAAAAATTGCACTAGAGGATCTGTGTTTTGAGTATGGAACCATATGACCTATGACTGAACCCTAAGAAAATGTACACAACAAAGAAAAAAAAACACAAAGCCTTGCAGAAATCTACCATATAAGTTGGGTGGGGTGGGGGTAACTTGCATTTTAGAATCATGGACAGCTATCTGTGCTGAACGTAAACCGCTCAACACCTATCAACACCTGCTAAACAATCATAAACATTCTAAGATGCTACCAGGCATCAGAGACATGTTTCTAACACTACTGGACCCTGAAGTCTGTTAGATTGTATGATTTAAATGAACTTGCTATTTCCTACTAACTGTTACTTTTATCACTCTTGATCAAATGCTGAATAGAACACACACTCCACACACTGTGCCACTGTGCAAACAACCAGTCATGTTAACACACACCCTTAGAACAGTATACAGACACACAGTAGTCAGAGCTGCTTGCAGGGGAACAGCTAGCAATTTTGTCTCATGACAGAAAGTAATTTTGAAGCCCCAAAACACTGATTGTAAACTGTTTTTCCACCTGAAGGAAACCTGTCTTTAAGACTACAGTTATACTTTGAGTACTGATCATTATCAATTTCTTAAATTCAATGTTAATTGTACGGCACATTACACAAAAGTCATGTCTCGTAGCGCTTCAGAGAAAAGGGCACCCATGAGCAACAGGGGCAAGGAAAAACTCCCTATTTTTTATCATTATCATTAAGACCTCCAGAGATCCTACCTGCATTGACAAAGCTAGCTACTTTAATTACATAACTGAATATCTGGGTGTGCGTTTTCTAGAGTGTAGCACTTTAGAATTGGGTTTCAGTGTTAAAGTAAAGACATTGTACTGATAAGCTACACATGTCTGTGTACTTCATAAGTAAAATGACTAATCTTTCTGTTATTATACACATCAAATTGGAGATAATACTATTTTATTGTTTAGAAAACTGTCAAAAGCAGCCATTTTTCTTTCTTTTCTCTTCATCTTGAATTCATTTCCACCTTGGCCAAATTCCAATACTTCTTGGAAAAAGAATGGGCATTACTTTAAAATTTTCAGAGGAGGATGTCAGAGGAAACCTATGCTAATCGAGCGCTCCCTGACTATGCTGTAAATGTGATATTAAGTAAAAACATTGGGTGGGTGCTAGCCTGGCTAGCTACAGTGTGTTAAGACTGTCAAATCAGATGCTTATCAGCATTTCCTTAAATGCCAGACAGACAGATAGCATAGGCAAGGCAATGTTTTTAAATAATGCCACAGTTAGGCTATAGTTTGTAGGCATTATAGCTTATAGTTGCTGTTGTTCTCATGAAATAGTAGGGAAATATTGTTTGCCTAAATTAATTAATGCTATTCCTGACTTAGGTAGTAACCACTCATCTGTCGCATCCAAAAATCATAATCTCACTGTATGCAGAGTTGAGTTGTACTAGGTACTGCATCTCGTCTTGCCAGGCTCTTGTAGCCTTCCATGTAAGCATTTTTGCTCTAGTTAATAAGTGCAGAATGAAAAAATGCTGAACAGACTGATGTAGGCTACTACTGCTGACCACTGATCAGGAACTGTAGTCCTGTGCTGAAGGCTAATGAAAACATCTCAGCTAGATATAGGCCTAAAGGAATGTGTCCCCATCCTTTAATCAGACAGCGTGTCCCACAGATAAAGCGCTGAGGATTTTACATTTTACACAAAGGTGTTCTCAAAGGTTACACCCAACCAGGTCAGGAAGTCCACCTGCATGACTAATAAGGTTCATGAGACATTTCTCTTCATGTGTTAATAAGGAAGCATACAGGCGTTAGATCTACACTTGAAGAGGGATGGTAGTGTTTTAACCATGCCACTGAGTAGGAACCAGTTCAGATCACATAGGCATTACACTACAAGAGGTGATGACTGTGACATGATTTCATCTTATGGCTATGTTTGAGCTCCACTTTGGCTACACTCTGGAGAGCAGTTTACTCAACAGGCCTGGAACTGCTATGCCTTTAAATATTGTGTTTACTAACCTTTATAAGACCATCCTCAAACAAGCTGAATCATCACAGAGCATCTTCGCATATTTACATTTAGTTGATAGTTGTGGATGAACTGGCTTTAAAACCATATTTGTTTTCCTTAGGCCCTATTAGTCACGTCATGGTTAATAGTTTTCTCTTTTTTGACGTGTTAGTTCGTGTGGTTAGGATTAATTTCTCTCACCCACACACAGATTATGTAGTATTTGAGATTGGTTGTGCACACAGATACAGATCTTGAGTTTCATCTAGTCTGTGCTGTATTGGTGTGACTCATCGAGGCACATGAGGCGATCCATTAAATGCCAGAGCTCAGATTTGAAGACGGACGCACCTTGCACCTAACGTAGGCTACAAGTGCGTAGCCTACACACAAAACTGCTCCAATCATATTTACAATATATTAAGACGACGTGCTGGCATTTTACAAAAGCAACAGGCCCCAGTGCCAGTTCACAAACAGACACAAGATTCAATGTGTAATGCAATATGCACGTCGTTACCTGCAGACTGTGATCAGATTCTTCCTCTCCACGGCGCTGCTTCTAGCGGCAGCTCTCTTTCGGGCTCCACTGAGCCCCAGGCTTAAGGCTGCCATCCTCTCTTTTTCTTCCTGTCTTGTCTGCCCTGTCACTCAAGTGCCCGTTTCTCTGCTTGATTTGGTGCCGCGAAAACGAGAAACCTGCCGACGCTTTTGCTGACCTGGGAAACAGGCGAAAGCTGCGGCGCAGCGTGATAGAAATATCATGAGATTGCGTCTTTCAGTAAGCGCAAACAAAACAAAACACTGGGGAAAAGAATGTATTCTCGTCCCCAACGCCTGAATCACATGCGCGTGGTTAGAGAAATGCAACGGAGCAGGAAACGGGAGTTTCCTCTCTCATTCAATCACGCACCTCTCTCTCTCACACACACTCACTCACTCATCCTGACCCTACCCTGGTTGTGAATGTGTTGTACAAGCTGTCATCTCATCTCCACGATGGTAAAGCCAGTCGCATTGCTTACTGGCTTTCGAGGTGTTCCAGTTCATTCATTACGTCATTGGATGCTATTAAAATTCATCCGTGTCCCCACCACACCCAGAATATTTTTGAGAGATATCCACGTGATTTTGTTTTGGCAATTTGTAAGTGCATGTAGCCCACGTTCATGGACTATCTATCTATTTATAGCCTACAATTTACCAAAAAATTAAGAATGGAGCTGTCCATGTGAAATTCTTGGAGCAAAGTTGGCCATCAATATGTGGCCAAGTGTTTTTCAAAACGATTTGTGCGTTTGATGCGTTCGTGAATAATTAAAACACATTTTAATAACCACAAATGTCACAGACGACTAAAATGAAAGACGAGGTAAAAAGATTACACACATACCATTAATAAATTGGAAAAAGAGTGACATCTAGAGATTGCAGTCGGTAACGCAGTTTAGATTTTTTAGTTATAGCCTATGTCTATGAGCAAACACCAGTAGTGTAGTGGCTTAACGCAGCAGTTGTGAGACACCGTCAGCCAAGAGTGTCAAATTTTACCTGGTGTAGTTCCTTTTGCTTTTGCTTAAAATCACTTTAAAGCACTGAATGAAGTAAAATGTATTTTGTGCCCAGTGTCTTAGACATTGTGAGTGTAAAATAGTGACTAAGACACCTGGTAGCCTACCTGAAAAAAAAACACTTAATTAGTTTCTCAAATAATATATAGGCAAAACCATTGACTGTTATTATATACCGTCAGTGGGCAAAACAAAAAAATGTTACCAGCCTGACACAGGCAAATTATATGATGTTGACATTACAACACTGGCCCAGGTTCCTTAGCTCTACTTGGAATGGAATATAAGCTATGTACCATGCAGCATATATGCACTGTATTATGGGAATAGAAATCCTTTATATGGACTGCTTCAGAGCATATCCATTTATACTGCTTGATTACTGTGGTGGACATTGATACACACACCTGTGCTAAATGTGTCTGGCCTTTATTATCAAGGGGCACCTGATTTAACAACTTATACCATTGTTACACCTTATGCCCTTGTTGCCCTTATGCCCTTGTTGTGATATTTCAATTGGACCTATCTATCTCAGTCTTGTCTGGAGTCAACTGAATCAATATCTAATTAGTCAATTTAACTAGCTAAAACACTTACGACCAAATACATTCTAAAAATGAACAAAAGGTAAAAATAACATACAGTCTATGTATTGTTGTTCTTATAGCCAACACTGGTGTGGGGTGTGACCAATGATCAGTTAACTTCCTGACTACTGCCTACAGCCTCTGCAGCTGCATTGCTATCTTATCTACAGTAGGTAGGAGACACATGGGTGTCATTACAGTTTCATTGCTTAATTCCTTTCAATTATATAGTCTTAACCCCAAAAAAATTCTAACAAAAGGTTTCTCAGTGGTTTACAGTGGTATCAGATGTACTTAAAAACATACTAAAAGTTTACCTTCCGGAAGGAAGTTTGACTTCCGGAAAGGCCTGATTTTCAAGATGGCTGCCGTTTGGCCCTTAAAATTATTATTACATTAGAATGACCAGGGATAGTGGTGTCTAATACATGTTTTGACCATGTAATATGCAAGTAAACATATTTACTTGATAGATAAGTGATTATAAGTGCAATGTGATATTAAAGAAATTCATTAGAACTGTGCAGTACTGTAAAATTAGTCATGACAGGGCCGCCACGTGCAGGCTCAGTACCGCTAACCCCTTTTTGGAGTGTGTTTTTTAGTTTTTAGTTTTTTTTATTTCTTTTTATATATTTTTTTTAAGTTTTTTATTAACATGTTGATTGAAATGTGGAATGGAAACATTTTTATTTAATATTTAAATATTATTTTTTATTTCTTTATAGTAATGTAATGTACAATTTTACTTACATTTCGGTTTAAATGCTTTTCAAAACAGGGCCGCCATGTGAAGGCTCATTACTGCTATGTACTGTAATGTGTTTTATTTACATTTTGATTCAAACGTGGAATAGAAACATTGTTTCTGATTTCTTCAGTTCTTTCTTCTTATTGCGTTCATTTTTTTTTTATGTGACCTTCACAAGCTTTGCTAGTCATCAAATTCTTCCTCCCATAGAGGTTTAATAACCCTCTATGTTATGCATTATGATAGCAATTGCAAAAATATTATTTGTGTTGTTTTTTCAGCTTCAAAAATTCAAAAAGTTTTTCCAGAAGTTTGTTGCCTCTAGGCAACATTGTACCATAATAGAAAAAAAATCATATTTGTTCTAATCATACAACAAAATGGATTATGTTTCTTAAAACTTATCTTAAATAACTTATCTTAAAGGAGTCAAAGAACATGTTTTTTGACCTTCAGAAACTGTTCTTTAAGGCTCAATAATAGCATATGCAAATTTGTGTGTCTGAAAGTGACCCAGGAGCACTCCTAGCGTGTTGTTTACAGGCTCATTGAATTATTGTATTATTATTTTATTGTGTTTAATCATTAAAACAGATTTCAAACTATCATAAACAGGTAACAACTGTTTGGTAAACATATTTAAAAACGATGATAATTAAGCCTACATTGCCAAGTGTGACCATACTCCATACATAAGCGGCACACAAATGCACTCTTCACGCTTTGTGAAAGTTGAGGAAATAATTCCTCACAGATAAGTACTGCATTTTGAGCACTGCACTTTCAAAATGCTAGAATTTTGCATCTCCCTTTTTTCTCCATCCAAAAAAGTTTGATCAAAGCAGACCATCTCAGATAGTTGTGTGTTTGCAGGCATTTTTTTTAGCTTCTCTGCCAGTGCTTCTTGTGATGGTCTTCTCCTTCTCTTCAAGTTAGCCTTGTTCTCCATGCAGAGACAACTTGCAACCTCTGCCTTGAATCTGCCTTGAAAACTGCACTCCTGTTTTGGGGGAATACCACGGTCTCTGCAGTCTCTCCGGTTAAGGAGCCAGGCCTCAACTACAGTGAGATCAAGCATGGAACACAATCCTGTGATGCCATTTTTTGGATCTGATGGTCATTCTGTAGAGGGCAATGAGAGAATCGAGAAGGTTGATTCCTCCCATTCCTTTATTGTACCTGGTAACAATGCTTGGGCATTTCACTGGAACTATGGCCTTTTTGTTTTTGCCCCATCTTTCTGCAGTGGTAGTCGGATTTGCTGAGCAAAGGTAGAAAGCAGAGTGACTGACCTGTTGTCAAACCACTTGCTCTCACATGGACCCCATCAACTGTTGTCTCCTTTTCCTCAAAAGCTCCCCTGCCTCCCTTTTTCATTTTCTAATCTGAAGGAAAGTTGCTGCCTGGGTGATGATTAGCCCTCACTGTGCCTGCCCTACACAGTGAAATTTCCTTCGGTCCTGGATCACCTGTAAATCAACACTGGTAAACCAGTTGTCGAAGTAATGTTTGGGGGACGTTGCCTGGGATAATGTTGGAGAGAGACAGCACAATGTGGCTACTGGCTCCTCAGGGAAGCCATTGCAGGGGAGGATTTTTCCTGTGTACATTTCAAAGTTGTACACCAGATTTTGTAACCCCAGCGCTTTGGCTTCTTGGGGTTGTCTTGCTTCATGGGGTGTTTCCTTTTGAAAGGAACTATTTGTTCGTCCACACAGATTTCCATCCATTGGGATTTTTAACATTTCTCCAAAAGGGATGTAAAGAGGGGGCGCACCTTGTACAACTTGTCATAACTGGGATCTCCAACTGGTGCTTGTTTTGAGTTGTCAGCAAAGCGAAGACAACACCTTCCAGTGGTGCAAGGACAGTTGAGTTTCAACACACTCATTCTTGTTGCAGTCTGCCAGGACATGCGGGTTCCTGGCAGCCCGAAAATGTACATATAAAAACATGTCAAAGAATTGTTTAATTTCCTCAGCAGTGACTTTTAATTGTTTGGTTGGGTCACACTGAATGGCATACAAGTTAGACTGCTCAACAATGTTGAGACAGGCGGCCCCTCCTACTGTCAGACTGCCGGAAAATAAATGTGAGGGAAAATAAAGATGTGGTGAGGGAACTGGGTGTTGTATGTATGTGTGTTACTACATTTATGTAGAGAATGCATAACTACATCATTCAAATTGAAATCAGTCATGTCTGTCTTTTAGGTAGCCTATATGTTCATAAACAGAGTATGAGTTACACAGGAACGGCCCAATTTTTCACAAAACTGCATAAAAACGGCATACCCAAATTAAAAGCTTGATAGCTCCTACATAGTTTTGAGACTCAGGGATGTGCCTGATACCATTGGAAAGGCCACACCCACAAGTTTTTTTTTCTGGAAGAATAGGTTTGTTTCTGTGACATAATGTCACAGATTTATAGAGGTTTGAAGACAGTTTTTTTTCTGCTCGGTTCAAATGTCTTTAAACTAACTAAGATATGAAGGTACCACCCTTATAACATCACCAAATCAATACATCTAGGCCCTAACCCTATTTCTCAGCTTGCTACACAAGTCAAAAGACCAAACATATGAGTTTTCACAACATTTTTTGTAAAGACATGTCCATGTGTTTTGCGAAACTCCCATAGGGACCTTTGGTAACCAAGAGTGCCTACTGACACAAGTTTATAACTTGAAAACCTTTTTACCTATATGTAGCCGAGCGCCACGCCCACAGCCCGGTAGCGCAGGCTGGTTAAGTACTCAATTACTTCCTCATTGGGGCGCTTATATAAAAGCGGATCTGTTTCCGTCCTTGACTCACGCCTAGGTTTTGTCGCCGACAGATAAGGGGCATTTTGGGGCTTTGTGCTCATTTTCCTCACACGGGTAATTTACTTTGGTTTTATTTTGATAGGTTTCTGTAGCAACTGGTGAGCTCCCTGTTTACACTGGGCTGGCTGCTAGGTTGAATCAGCTTGTGTCTGGATCAGGTGCGTCTGCTTTCGGACACCTTTTAATACCTTTGATGAGTTGGTTTTAACCTGTGTTGGGGTCTGTTAACAGGCGGACCAATGACGCAGAGGACAATTGATGGGCATTAGCGCCACTAGTATCACAGCCAGGTAACATTTATCTGGTAGCATATTAGGTAAAACTCAGTCTTTTAGGCTTCTGACGTAATGTGCTTTTGTTTGTTTGTAGGGAGAACGCATGCTGCTTTACGCCACTGCTGTTTTGCCTTGTGTGTTTTGTTTATGATTTATTTTCCCTTCTTTTAAGACTTGTTTATGTTACGTTTGTTTGCGTGTGCGTTACACTAACAGCCGGGGACTGCTTTGCTTGCTTGTATGCGACTTATTGCTGAGTGAGGTGTGTGTGTGTGTGTGTGTGTGTGTGTGTGTCCCATTTCCATGTAAGGCTGTATCGTTCCATCATTCAGTATAACTTGTCTTGCTTTACTCTAGGCCTACTGTGGGTAACGGTCAGGTCCACTGGTGTGCTGGGCCCTTCTGGTATCCTTCCTTTAGCTCACTGCATGCCTAATGAGCCTTATGTAGTGTTCACATTGTTGCTGTGTGTCTGCAGTGCACCATCTTCAGCACGAGTGTAGTGTGTGTGTGTGTGTGTGTGTGTGTGTGAATATTTCTCACCACAGGTGCAGGGTGCCTCTCTTGGGTTTTTCTCTGCTTACCAGTGGCCTCCCCCTGACTGTTTCCACCTGCGTGTCGGCCCTAGACCATTACGTAAGGCAATTTACACACTAGCTCACACATAGTAATTTGCTACTGTTGTATTCTATGATTGGTGAAATAAATTATGCTCTTATTTACATCTTGTCTCCTCAGTATTGCTATCGAGTTTCGAATATCAATAAATCTTTGAACTTGAGTACTGGGTCTCTGCTATCTTTATTATCTATAAGAACTTGTGTGGGTACATTTTGATGCATAGAGGTGTAGTGCACTGTCTCCATTGGGGTGGCGTAGTCGGGTTTCATGGTCAGGCGGGGCTTTAGTAGTCCCGGTTACATATAGGAACATAATAGTGGTTTCAAATGAAAGCTAAGACCCTGGGCTTTAATGTCTGCTTGCTTGATTTGATGTTACACCTTCTGGCATAGAATGACACAGGCATAATCATAAAAAAATCCAGTGTTCATTAAGAGGTTAATCACTTATATCACTTTCACCCCAAAACAAAGACAAAACTTTACAACAATCTCACAATCATGTATTCCATCAGTGTGTAAGCATGTCAGACAAGTCCAATGGACTCATGAAGCCATAAACATGGAGTGAAACAACAAGATTCCTTGGCTAAGTCAAATGAATAATTAAAATCTATAGGATTGGGTTATTTTAAGGGCTCCATGCGCATCTTGGACGCCATCTTGAAAATTACATCTTTCCGGTTGTCAAACTTTGGTAAACTTTTAGTATGTTATTAGGCACACCTAATACTACACAAAACAGCTTAGAAACCTTTTGTTAGAATTTTTTTAGGGTTGGGTGGTTGTCATATATGCACCAGACTAATAAATTACTTCTCACACTATTTGATCTTAACCGACTGATCCTGAGTGAAAAAAAAAAAAATTCTTTAAATCAGAAATTGAGAAACGGCTAAAGAAAAGAGGAAGAATCAGATACGGTGGTGGGGCAGGTGGTAGAGGAGCTGTTTGGTGACTGCAAGGTTGCAGGTTCGAGCCTCACTCTACCTGACACCACTGAAGTGTCCTTGAGCAAGACACTGAACCCGAAATTGCTCCTGTGGCAGGCTGGAGCCTTGTATGGTAATCCCCTCCAATGGTGTGTGATTGGGTGAAATCTATAGCAGGCGGCGCGTGTAGACGTAGTGGCCTCTCGCTCTCCTGACAGTGCACATCACTGTGGGATAGCTAGAAACGTAATTTCGATTCCTCTGTCTGTCAAGTATATGTAGAGAAATTGACAATAAAAGAGACTTAACTATAAGACAATACATTGTATGCCAATCTGGTTAAAGATTCCAAACTTTTCTACTCATACACCAACAGTCCAGTTAAACATTAGAAAGAAAAATACACACTTACACAGAGTCACACCTGTCATAAGCATCCAGTTTAGATGTATCCAGATATTCTGGTTGGAAATGAACTTTTAATCAGATAAACAAAATTACTTTGCTGAAATCACTTGACTTCTAGGGACAGTGAATACAACCAAAATACATTTTGGGAATTTTGTTCAAATTCTGAAAATAATATTTGGGAACAAAAGAAAGTTAGGAAAGAAAGAAAGAAAGAAATGTATTAGAAAGGAATGTTTTAAATGACAATCTGAAGCAATCTGATGTCCAGTCGAACATTTTTTTTTAAATGCTGAGTAAGATCACCTTAGGTAAGCAAACCTTTTATTGCCTTTATGCAAGAGTCATATCCTACAGTCATATCCTACCAGTTGCAGAATTATTAACCCCATTAAAAGGCTGTGCCGCTATGTGGGTCCTCAAGACATTTTCACATCTTCAGATTGCATTATGCAAGAATTTCAAAGTGTTAAACTTATAGTCTCACCATTTTTTTTTTTTTTTTTTTTTTACAGTTTTTGCCCTCCATTACGATACTATTTTGCTTATACATACTATCAGTATATCAGAATAAACTAGCATAATCATTATACCAATAATAATATACACTAATTAGCATGTACACACAAGTACTAGAGTATACATTGAAAATTGTGAATGTTTTCAACATTAATAAAAATCCCATCAATTTCACCCCCTATCACTGTAGTCTATAGTCTAAAATGTAACTCTGGCGGGCAACCAAGCGCGGAAGGAGCAGGATACAACCACAATAGCCTACCTTAAATACATCAATGGATATCAATGCATTTCTTAATAACTTTCAACATGTAGGCTACAAACTGACTTATTTAGGTTGCTGTGGATGAAAATTTGAAAGAACAATGGAGGCATTACAAAGTCAGTTAAGGCCGGAATACAGACTGACTGGGGAAGGCTGTTAGAGGTTGTGGCTTCATTGTTATTGCGGGTACACCTGCTTGTATTTGTTTTCAGTTTCCCAGGAAAGTGCTGTCCAGACACCGGCCACAACAACAACACACCAGTTTTATTGTTGTGATGCCCCAGACATTTTGTTTTATATTCATTTTGTGGATATTTTTTTTATGATGACTGCCACTGTGTGAGATTATGGAAACCTGAATTATACAACTGAGCTAAAGCAGGTTGCTCAACACAGCATCCAGGTGTAAGAGTTAGGCTTGGTGGCCTTTGGTAGCCACTTTCCTCCTAAGCTTGCATCTCTCACTACACACAACCTGCACTGATTCATACACATTTTTTACAAAAACACAGAGTTTGTCTTAGACTAGTTCAGTGAGTTCTACATTTTATGTAACTCAGCTTTGGCATAACTTGTTATTTATTTCTTGTTTTTCTTATTTAGGCATGTATGAAAACACAAACTACTGGTGTAACAGTGGCTCTTGAAATAGATCTGAAATGGGGCTTCAACATGAGAATTTAGCCTAGTTTAATTGAAGCGCTGACGGCTGGATACACAGAGCTGCAAGATCCTGGTTGACTTACAGCGCAGCAAAAAGTTACAAGCGTGACGTGTCCCTCAACGCAGAATGGATTCTCACAACAACAGGCTACTGACGTAGAGGCTATTAAGGAAATAATGGCCATAGTGTAATGAAATCTGTTGAATTGTCGTTTTTGACAGCAAATATTATACGTTTTTATTTCATTAATCAACCGGCGGGCCAGATGACATCCTGATGACATTATGGCCCGCGGGCCGCTATTTGCAGACTACTGCTCTAGTGAATGCTCAACAAATATATTTTGGCTATTTAAATATGCATCCCAAGTCTCCCTAACGGCATCGTCCATCTAATGCGCAATTTAGAATGCGCGCATATATAGGAGTGAACGAAAGAAACATGGTGCATTCTGATTGGTTTAATGGCAAAATAAGCCATTCAGCTCCGATTGTGGGCATTTAGTTTCCTTCTTGTGGACCGACCTAAGTTGTCTCCAATAGAGCTGGTTGAATCCTGATTCAATCGGATCTTTCACCCGGAATGGATCTTTAAATCAATCCATGAGTCGCGATTCTCTAGTAGCCTATCAATAGCCCGGATCACTTGAGTCCTAAGTTTCGATTTAAAATGATAAACAGCGCCACACACACACCTCTTGCAACATTAGCTAATACTAGCCCTAGACATCTTAGCTGCCATAAGATGTATAACTTACAATTTCGTAGGCAACCACAACTCCACAAGTGACACTGTGCACAGGCAGTCCAAGATAAGAACTTCCCGCAGAGCCGGAAACTGTGAAGCTCGTAGACGGGAACTCATGGATCTGTTGAGTCCCTCGGGTCGCGCTAATTAACTGATTACGTTGAATCACTTGAGTCCTTGCACGAGAGTGAGAATGATTCTTCCACTTACGAAATAACATATTCTCCATGTAGCCTATATAAATAATGTATTAAAATAAAATTGTTAATTTGTACCGGTAGACAGTCTGAAACATTGCAAACTGTAGATGGGGACTCTCTTGAATCCTCAAGTCAGCAGAATTAACCGGCTACATGACGGAAACTCATGGATCTCGAGTCCTTAGGGTCGTGCTAATTAACCAGTTACATTGGTTCACTTGAGTCAGCCGGGTAGCTGAGAGTGAGTCTCTCCTCGTGTTAAGAAAAGCAAATCCACAACAAACGCCATTCTTTCACTTCTGAAATAGCATACTGTTCTGCACGTAGCCTATAGATGTTGTTATGACCTTAAAATTATTATACAGTTTACTCTAATTTACTGATGTTAGTGTTTCTATATCTTGAATGAAATCGTTTCTATTAACTTTAATGCCATTTGTGGTGTGAGCGACCTCTACTGGTCAACATTGATATTTCAGTATCAGTATTTGTTTAGAAGTTCGTGTGAGGCATAATAATAATAATAATAATAATATGTTTCTATGTTTCCGTCTACATTCCGTCTACATGAGCTACCGGGCTTCAGTGTGGCTCGCTTGGACAGAGACAATAAACTTTCTGGCAAGAAGAAGGGTGATAGACTGGTGATGTACATAAACAACAGATGGTGTAATCCCGGCCATGTGACAGTTAAAGAGACTGCATGCTGTAAAGATGTGGAGTTACTAGCGGTTAGTCTCCGGCCGTATTACATGCCGAGAGAGTTTTCACACGCCATTGTTGTCTGTGTTTACGTTCTGCCACGAGCACTTCCTGACATAGTGTGCGACATCATACACTCTACAATCGCAAGGCTCCAAACTCAGCACACAGATGCTTTTATTGCGATAACTGGCAACTTCAACCACATTGGATTCTACCCTGACCAATTTCTACCAGTTTGTTCACTGACCGACTAGGAAAAACAAGACAATAGACCTAATGTATGCAAACGTGAGGGACGCATACAGCGCCACCCCCCTTCCCCCACTCGGAAAATCAGATCACAACCTCATTCATTTACAGCCAATGTACAAACCAAAAGTACAGAGGCTACCGTTTGCCACACGCACTTTCAGGAAATGGACACCAGGAGCGGATGAGGCTTTGAGAGACTGCTTTGAGTCCACAGACTGGAGTGTACTACAGAATGGAGGAGATCTGGAGGAGGTCACACACTGCATGACTGACTACCTGAACTTCTGTATGGACATTGTTGTTCCCACAAGAACTGTGCGCTGCTTTCCAAACAGCAAGCCTTGGATAACCAGCAAAGTCAAGACCCTTCTAAATAGGAAAAAGATGGCGTTCAGAGAGGGGAACCAGGCAGAACTGAGGCGCATACAGGGGGAGCTCAAAGTCAGGCTGAAAGAGGCCAAGGAGGAATACAGGAAGAAGGTGGAACAGAAGCTGCAGGATAACAACATGAAGGAGGTCTGGGAGGGAATGAAGACCATCACTGGCCTGGGGAAGAGCAGCAGCTCAGTGGAGGGAAACCCTGACAAGGCAAACCAGTTCAACAACTTTTACAACAGGTTTGACTGCTATGCTCAAGTCACAAGGGACGTGGGCTGCCCATCACCCCTGGACACTGTGTGCTTAACGGCCCAATCACCCCTGGACACTGTCTGCTTAACGGCCCAATTCACACCTCCCCTCTCATTCTCAAAGCAACACGTACCCTCGCCAGATGTACCCCTCCCCCACAGGACACAGACACACCTCTCCCCCCCCCCCCCCCCTCAGGGTGACCACGGTGACCCTGGTAACCCCCCTCCCCCCCCCCCCCCCCCCCCCCCCCATCGTCACGGCAGATCAAGTCAGAGGACAGCTGAAGAAACTCCATCCCAGGAAAGCAGCCGGTCCTGACGGACTGTGTCCAAGACTGCTTAAAGCCTGTGCTGCAGAACTGGGAGAGCCACTGGACCACATCTTCAACTGGAGTCTCCGTCTCAAGAGAGTCCCAGCACTGTGGAAGACATCATGTTTCATTCCTGTCCCCAAGAAACCACACCCAAGTGAGCTTAATGACTTCAGACCCGTCGCTCTCACGTCACACCTGATGAAGACCATGGAGAGACTAGTTCTGGGGATACATGTGCGCCATGCACTAGACCCATTACAGTTAGCATATCAGGAGAAAATGGGCGTCGACAATGCTTTCTCATACCTCCTACACAGGACACACACTCACCTGGACAAGGTGAAAAGTGCTGTGAGAATCATGTTCTTTGACTTCTCCAGTGCTTTTAACATCATCCAACCCCCTAGACTGAGTGACAAGCTCCTGCAGATGGGTGTGGATGCCCACCTGGTATCCTGGATTGCAGACTACCTGACGGAGCAGCCACAGTTTGTCAGACTGAAGGACAGCCTCTCTGATACTGTCATCAGCAGCACCGGAGCTCCACAGGGAACAGTGCTCTCTCCAGTCCTGTTCACCCTGTACACATCTGACTTCTGCTACAACACGGAATCATGCCACATGCAGAAGTTTTCAGATGATACAGCAATTGTGGGTTGTATCAGGAATGGGCAGGAGGAGGAATACAGGAGCCTGGTGGAGGACTTTGTGCAATGGTGCAGACTCAACCACCTACAACTCAACACTGCCAAGGCCAAGGAGATGGTGGTGGACTTCAGGTCCAAGCCCGCCCTGATGCCAGTCAAGATAGAGGGGGTTAATGTGGAGGTGGTGAAAACATACAAGTACCTGGGAATACATCTGGACGATAAACTGGACTGGTCAGTCAACACAGAAGCACTCTACAAGAAGGGGCAGAGCAGGTTGTTCTTCCTTAGGAGTCTGCAGCAAGCTTCTCTGGATGTTTTACCAGTCTGTTGTAGCCAGCGTCCACTTCTATGCTGTGGCATGCTGGGGAGGAAGCCCTAAGAAGAGGGATGCTGGGCGACTAGACAGGCTGGTAAGGAAAGGACCCTGAACAAGCTACGCAACATCCTGGACAATGACTGTCATCCACTCCACAGCACTATCATGCAGTAGAAGAGCTTGATCAGCTGGAGGCTACGCTCCCTGACATGCACAGACAGACTTAGGAAGTCATTTGTTCCCAGGGCCATACAACTCTACAATGCTTCAGTGAAAGGAAAAGGAGAGTTGGACTTCTCTGCATAGTCAATCTGCACCTTAACCCTCTTATACACTTACAAGACATTTTTCTACAACACTGTGTATTGTTAACACTGACAACAACAGACCTTACTGACTACATTAGACCACATGCACAACCCCTCCTTATGCTTGTAACTTCATACTTGACCAATAACTATAACTGTAACTTGATACTTGACTGATGCATGAACCTGTACATGACTTATCCTTGCACTGATGCTGTAATTTTTATATTATTAGGCTATTTTTTTCTTATTGTTCATATACTTAGATACTTAGACATATACTAGAACTGTTAAATTGCTATGCTCATATTTTCTATTGCCCATTTTACATATGCACATATTTATTGCCGGTCACAAGACTTTGAATCTTGCACTGTTGCACTACTTGACTCATATCTATCTATCTACATTGAACACCTAGGCCTATTTAACCTATTGTTTAGGCCTATGTTACATTAAGGTAATGCAATAAATAAACAGAATGGCTAAAAATGCTTTCTTTCCCGTTACTAAATGGCTCTCCTGAGCAGCTGCATGATTGATCACTGACATGGATGCTATGACCCACGTCATTTTTACTCCACACAACCCCTGGTAAAATTCAGGAAAACACAATCACTCCGGCAATAGGCCTAATATTGATAACATCATTAGTTGTCTTCTATTAAGAGTCTATATAATGTAGGCTATGTTATTATCCCATAAGTAGCCTAGCATAATAAGTATATTAGTAGATCAAGCAGTGGTAATAACCATTGTACACTAGGATTGAGTTTTCTTGCCGATTTAGCAATATTGACTCAAGTGACTCGCATAACCCGGATCAGTTGAGTGAGTGACTCAGAATAACCCGAATCCTGAAAAGGAATCGACTTTGCCAGGCCTAGTCTCCAACAGTTCGAATCAACTTACAGGATCATGACACAAACTAACATTAGTAGGCTATACATAAGCTAATGATAAATATGTTGATTAAGGTACCCTCTGCTTTGGGCATTTTGTTGTCTTGCTGATTATATTTTTCGAAATGCCAATTCCGCTGAACAGTTCTTCAATGAAGAATGACTCAAGTTACTGAATGACTAATATTGTTTAATTTCGTTAGGCCTACATCATAAAACAATGTTTAATTATAGCCAAGATGTTTAGCCTTAGTTGTTGATATTCAAACCATAAATATGTATTTAAACAGAATCATCAGTCACTCGGCAAGGCTTCAGACAGGTAGTCATTTAGGGGGCTTTTATCGATCATAAGCTGAATGCTCGGCTCGGTTTACGTGAGGTGACCAAGCATGTAGGCTATACATCTAACCACATTTAGGTATCACCAGCAGGGTAAGCCCAAATCCACTTAAATGCTGTGAATCTAATAGGCCTACATTATTGGAAGGGGAAGGCAGTCCCCCTACGTCTTTCTGCATTGTCCATTTCTAGTAGGACGACCAAGAAAACACATATGTTCAAGGGAACGCGTAAAATCAAAATTCTCACGTGTCCCTGCGCACTAAAACACATCAAAGAAAAAAAAATTGACAAAACGTGCAGTCGGGAGCTGTAAATGATATCTAACTGCTTATAAACGAGAGGACGCAATAAATCTAACTGCTTAAGAGGACGTCCTTCAGTGCACGGGGCTAGTGCGCGTGAGTTGCGCCAAATAGGAGAGGCCGGTGGGCGCAATTCAGTCGCTCAAGTGATATAGACAAGCATAGCCTACGGAGCGTTTTCCCGAACTAGTAGGCTAGTGTATATAACCGATTTTTGTCTTTGTCCTGTTTCTGGTTTCTATTAGGCACACCGTTAGGAAGAGGATATTGCTAATTTAGGTGTCCCGGTTACTGAAAGGCAAACCCACTGTTACTGTACATAGACAGCTCAGGAGCCCCGTGACGTAGCATACCATTTAGTTTTTTTGAGAAGACGTTTTAATCGTTGTCTGTTATAGGCTACACAAACGGGAATATAACTTGAATATAACCTGTCCTAACATTGTATTGTGAAAACAAGCGTTTACTACGGGACAGAGTAGTCTTGTACCTTAGCCGACTAGAGAGATAGGCTACCAGTTGCGGCAGTACATCTTTCGAAGAACACCATGGGCAAACATTCCGAGGAGTATAAACTTCAGGGGAAAGCCAAAGGAGTCGAAAATGGAGACGTGGGAAGGTATGTTTTATTGTCTAGTACTAACTATTGTGTTCATTTTTTATTTGTTTCATTTATGTTTGAGGTGAGAATGAACCCCAAATAATGTTCTGTCAAATAGCCCGTTATAACTACTGTGTTGTTTCAGTGAAAAAAAAGAAGAAAAACCTGAGAAGATGGCCATGGTTGGCTCTTTTGAGATAGTAAGTCAGAATACACAACAGTCTCATGCCACAGGTTAAGAAAACATTTCCATCTTCCGGCTCACAACATTATTCTCAGCACAGTGTCCCATCCTATCACCTCATTAACAGTCTTAAAAATTCTTAAAAATTCTTAAAGAACCCCCCCCCACACACACACACACACACATTGCCTTAAATTTATCTAAAATTACACATAAACATTAGTCCCACATCTTGTGTTATTATAAATATAAATATTGTTACCTACTGTATATGGTCTACAGGCAAAGGCAATACAGCAAATTCAGCCTTCTGATTTCCTGCTTCCTATCTTGTTTTTGTGTGGTTTTGTAATTTCGTTTGTGAAATTACAAAAAAATGACAAAAATGTGTGTGTGTGTGTGTGTGTGTGTGTGTGTGTGTATTAGTTCCGTTTTGCCAACAGCGTCGACATGCTTTTAATGTTGTTTGGCACTGTCATGGCTATGGCAAACGGAGCCATCCTTCCTCTCATGGTGATTGTGTTTGGTGACATGACAGACAGCTTTGTGGGTGATGCAACATCAAGCATTCCAAACATCACTGCTATCCCTAGTAAGCCTCTTCTTGAAACACTGTTGTTTAATGCAATTATTATAAGCAATTAGCTCTGTGAATACAGTTGTGTTATTATTAATATGCGTGATGTTATCCAACTTAAAATATTATATTTATCTTTTGTCAAAAATATAAAATACATTGAACAGCCTGTTCTGTGCAAACTAAATGCATTTCAATTCAAAAAGCATTCTTCTGGGGCGGTGGTGGCGCAGGTGGTAGAGGAGCCGTTCGGTGACCGCAAGGTTGCAGGTTCGAGCCCCACTGTACCTGCCCCCATTGAAGTGTCCTTGAGCAAGACACTGAATCCCCAAATTGCATGGTAATCCCCTCCACTGGTGTGTGATTGGGTGAATGCCATAGCAGGCGGCGCGTGGAGACGTAATTTCGATTCCTCTGTATGTCCAGTATATGTAGAGAAATTGACAAGGGTTAATAACCTTAGACTTAACTTCTACTTAAAGATTTTATTGTGTTAAGTTGCATGTCATATATTTAGAAAGTGTATGTTTTAATTTTATTTTATATGTCCACACACTAATTCATATGTACCCAAATTATGTTACATACCCAATGGTTTAACCACACTAAAACTCAAAATTATAGTTTGGGAAATAACAAATAAGTGTGCAGACATTTGCAACCTGATCCTGCACCTGATTATGAATATGTGTCCACTCATTAATTAATTGCATATTAAATTATATAATAAAAATGATGTAGAATATTTTTATTTTGCCACAGATTTTACACTTCCCCAGTCTAATGAGACTCTAGGGGAACAGATGACCAGGTAACTAGGCCTTCAAATACTAAATCTTATCAGCTTCACCATGCCTTATACCACTGCAACTAGATTACTGCTTCCAACAATATTCATGCATTCTCTCTCATATCTTCTCTTGAATAATATTACTTATGTCAAGTATGAGTGAAAAAAAGCAGTTTAGATGATTTACAGAAATACGGGAATAATTGGGAATTTTGGGAATCTTAGCATTCCTACCTTAACACATAACAGTTGATGATTAAATAAATATAATTGGTAAATGATTAATAAATTAATAAAATTTATAAATATCAAGGTTGATGATTAAACGGTAAATATGTTTATCATAATTTTCTTTCAAAGGCATGCCATATACTACAGCATCATGGGAGGTGTAGTTCTTATAGCTGCATACATGCAAGTGGCATTCTGGACACTGTCAGCTGGTCGGCAGGTTAAAAGACTACGAAAGAAATTCTTTCATGCCATCATACAGCAGGAGATTGGCTGGTTTGACGTCAATGAGATAGGCCAGCTCAACACACGCCTTGCAGAGTAAGGCGAACCCTCAACTAAATTGTCCCAAAGGGACAACTGTAAGTAAAATTATCAACAACACTTGAAAACAGTGTAGTGTTCACGTGCATCCTATTCCCACTTTTCAGTGACATATTGAAGATCAATGAGGGCATCGGTGACAAACTGGGAATGCTCATCCAGTCCCTTACCACCTTCATCACCGGCTTTGTCATCGGCTTCGTCAAAGGCTGGAAGCTTACCCTCGTCATCCTCTCCATCAGTCCACTGCTGGGTTTAGCAGCTGGTCTCATTGCAAAGGTAAACAAGACCACCCACCCTATTAATAATTTTTATTTCCTCTTCATTTCCTCGTTTTTCTACCTCACAAATTACTGTGGATTCTGGTTGTCACCTTACAATTTCCACTTTGTCAACTTACTTGCCTATTTTACTTGTCTACTTAATTTGTCTATTGTTTTTTCCTTTCTGTGAAAATGTCAATGTCTTATGATGTCAGTGGTGACAGTTTGTCTATGTTCGTACACAACTTTGTCATGTGTTTGTTAGGTGATGACAACGTTTACCTCAAAAGAGCAGACAGCCTATGCTAAGGCAGGAGCCGTCGCAGAGGAGGTTCTGTCTGCAGTCAGGACTGTCTTTGCATTCGGTGGGCAAAAGAAAGAGATTGAGAGGTTGGTGCTAGTGATATAGCTGTGTGTATGTGTGTGTGCATAGTATTTGGTGTTCCAGCAATATCATCTTGCATAACTGACAGTTGATATCCTTCGTAATAGGTGGAGCTATTTAAAGCTTTTCTGCACTCTCCCTCTGACTGTGTAGCTCTCTCGCTCTCTCTTCAACACAAACACACACACCCTATTACACACGTGCGCACATGCATACATACATCAGTAAATCATTCCAATGTTATTGATTCAATTATTATTTTTTAAATGTATGAATTATATAAATATTACATTCTATGTTAAATGGATTCACCTATTTTTTTATGTGTGTCATTGTAAATAAAACATCAGACACCATTACAGTAGATATAACAGACAAAATGGATTTGTAGGATACTGCAGAAGTTTTCATAAATCCACTAATCCTTTGAATAAAATAGGAAAGTAAAATATACAAAATAAACAAGAATAAAATGGTCCAGCGGATAGCAAATGATTAGGGTAAAACTAGGCTAAATGTGTTCTCCTGCACGGCTCTGGCACAGATACAACAAGAACCTGGTTGATGCTAAGAACCTTGGAGTAAAGAAAGCCATCACAGTAAACATCGCTGTGGGCTTCACTTACTCCATAATGTACATGTCATACGCTCTGGCCTTCTGGTACGGCAGCACCCTCATCATAGCTGGGGAGTACACCATCGGGTCTGTTCTGACGGTGAGTGAGTCATCCAGCTGAGTCACTAGTATATGACATGAATATGACACTAGTATATGACAGCTGAGTCACTAGTATATTATTCTTTTTATTACTAATACTAATAAATAATGGATTTTTACATTTTCTTTATTAATGAATTATTATTTTGGATTTCCAGGTTTTCTTTGCTGTCATCATTGGAGCTTTCAGTATTGGCCAGACCTCCCCCAACATCCAGGCCTTCTCCTCTGCACGTGGTGCAGCCTTTAAAATCTATCAGATCATTGACAATGTGAGTAAACAATTTTTATGTCTCTGAGGGGAAAAAAACACACCCAATGGCCATAGATAGTGTAATAATTCCCATATGTTAAGTTGAGCACAAAATTGTTCATTAATTTCTCAATCTGATTTCTGGTCCATTACCAGTGCTTTATTCCAGCCTGAGACATTTTGTAAAGGCTCAGGGAGGGAATGTCTGTCTTTGAACAGTTAGCTTTTTGGTCAGTGCTGGAGACAGGAGGAGAGGTGGCTGGAGGTAGAAAGGCTTCCCTTTCCCTTGCTCCTTCCCACCGGATCCTGTCCCTCTGGGGGCATGCTGAAAGTACAGGAATCTGGGTGGAGACTGCCAAAAAACACACACGCACACATTGACAAAATGCATTCAACATTCACACACACACACACACACATACAAACACACACTCCCTCTCTCTCTCTCTCTGATGACCTCACACACACACACATACACACAGACACACAAACACACACAGACATGCACTCACTCACTCTCTCTCTTTAGTTCTGGCACACACAAACACACACACACACACACACACACATATATGTATATATAAACACACACACACACACAAACAAAAGAAAGGCTTAGTTTAGCTCTCCAAACATTATTCAACCACACAAAAAAAATCACTCGCTCACGTAAACAGACACACACAAACTCACACACTCATTGATGCATGTCCACGCAGAAGCATGCACATGCACACACCTTTTAGGAGTTCCTGAGAGAAAAAGCCACAGAAATATTCCTCTGGAAAAACAAACCTCAGCCTTCCTGTGATTGTGCGAGACTGTGTGCTGTGTCTGTGTGCTGCTTGGAGATCTGAGGGGTGCCCTGCTGTTCACTAATGAATAGACACTCTCAGGTGCAGCCAAGCACACACATACATACACACACACACACACACACACACACACACACACACACACACACACA
>JAGFZM010000050.1:614768-666542 GCA_017657215.1 Limnothrissa miodon
TGTGTGTGTGTGTGTGTGTGTGTGTGTGTGTGTGTGTGTGTGTGTGGTCCTGTGTGGGCAGGTTCTTGACAACATGAACCTGAGGATTCGTAGTGGTCAGACGATGGCCTTGGTGGGCAGCAGTGGCTGTGGCAAGAGCACCACCGTCCAGCTTCTGCAGCGCTTCTACGACCCTCAGGAAGGAAGTGTAAGTACCCCTGTCCACTCCATGGTCCTGGTACTGAATCAGTGAATACAATTTTTTACTGGTTAGCCCTGGTACTGAATTAGTGAACATGTCATTCTACTGCGGAGCCCTGGTACTGAATCAGTGAATGTGATTTAATACTGTGTAGCCCTTGTACTGAATTAGTGAATATGTCATTCTACTGTGGAGCCCTGGTACTGAATTAGTAAATATGACTATACTGTGTAGCCCTGGTACTGAATTAGTGTATATGTTATTCTACTGCGTAGCCTTGGTACTTAATCAGTGAATATGACTTTCTACTGCATAGCCGTTGTACTAATTCAGAGAATTTGACTTTCTACTGCATAGCCCTGGTAGTGATTCAGTGAATATGACTTTCTACTGCATAGCCCTGGTACTGAATTGGCGCATGACATTCTACTGTGTAGCCTTGCTATTGCTCATGCAAGTAGTCTTGTGTACTGTGTAGTATTTAATCATTGAATAGCCCTGTGTAGCTGTGTGTGAAACATTAGAGTTTACTGTACACAGCCCTCTTCAATCAAAGATAATTCAATTTGCATGGCATGTTTAGTCTCTCAATCCTTGTTGTTTTTATTTCGTTGCTGTTCTGTGCTCTCTTTCTCTCCAGAGCCATGCAGAGGACTTGTCTTTCATGAATAATCCAATATCCATAGATTTATACAGCAGGGATTTGCTTAGCATCCCAAATAGCTTTTGGAATTGGGTTGCCAACAGGCAGGCAATTAGCTGGCTGTAAATGCATCATGGACAATTATGTGTAATCCTAGACTACCTCATGAAAAATTGATGGTTGTTACTCTCTTCTATATGTAGATAAGCATTGATGGCCACGACATTCGTTCACTGAATGTGTGCTACCTGCGAAGCCTGATAGGCGTGGTGAGCCAGGAACCTGTGTTATTTGCCACCACCATTGCCGAGAACATTCGCTACGGCCGCCAAGATGTAACCCAGGACGAGATTGAGCAGGCTACGCGTGAGGCCAATGCTTATGATTTCATCATGAAACTGCCTGATGTAAGCACCCAGTCTAGTTATAGGGCAGACACAAGGTAGATACAGTATACATAAGACAGCTACCATTGTGTTGATGTCAAATTTCAAAAGACATAATTGATGTGTGAACAGTAAATATTTGATGTAACTCATAATGTAATGTACTGATCTTTGATATGAAACTACTTTATTTTTACCTAAACATACTTTTTAATACAAAAAATGTATGACATACATGTATACATGTTGCTCAGTAAACAGTTATCAGTGGCTGTGTTAGGGTCTTCACCATAACAGCTGATGCTGCTTGTCAAGGACAATCAGATGTAGTCTGATAGCTGTTCAGCCATTCTCAGTCATTTGTCTGTGACACACACACACACACACTGTAGAAATTTGAGACGCTGGTCGGAGACCGAGGCACTCAGCTGAGTGGAGGGCAGAAGCAGAGGATCGCCATCGCTCGAGCGCTGGTGCGCAATCCCAAGATCCTTCTCCTGGACGAGGCCACATCAGCCCTGGATGCTGAGAGTGAGAAAATCGTACAGGCTGCATTGGACAAAGTAAGATCAGCCAACGTCAGGTCTATTACAGTTAAATGGTAACTAGATGGATGCTTGAAGCACTGTTTACAGAATTGTGTGTGTGTGTGCCCTGTCGTGCCTAGGTAAGACTGGGCCGAACCACCATCATTGTGGCTCACCGTCTCTCCACCATCCGTAATGCCGATGTGATCGCAGGCTTCCAGAAGGGAATCATTGTGGAGCAGGGAACCCACTCGGAGCTGATGGACAAGCAGGGAGTCTACCATTCTCTAGTGACCATGCAGGTAGAGAGAGCAACACAGACAGGATAGGACAGCTCACAGTACTCACCAGCCTGAATAGATTCTAGTCTAAAGCTGCAGGTTCTGTCAAACCTGCTGGCCATTGTAGATTGCAGATATTCTTTGGGAATGTGGTGAAACTGTGGTATGGTGTGAAATGTGGTGAGGTCATCTCTGCTTTCTTTCAGACGTTCAAGAGTGTGGAGGAGTCCGACGAGCCGGACCTGGAGGGCAAGGATGGCAAGAGTCCCTCCATTAGCTCCATGACTGAGCACACCCTCTTCAGGCAGAAGTCAAAATCCGGCTCCTTCGTACAATCAGACAAAGACCCACAGGACAATGACAAGGACGGCGAGGTGAGACCTTTGCATGCTTCATGTATTTAGGAACCACGCACACTCACACACACACACACACACACATACACGCGGACACATGTACATACACACACAAACATGTAAATGGATATATGCACAGGGGTATAAATGTAAAGACAAACACAAACAGACTCTCTTTAAATAGACAAGCCTAAACAAAGGCAAAGGCATAAAAATCATGCCCACACATACACTTACAAACGCAAATGTAAAACAAATGATGTATTCCCTACCATGCAAACAGTGTAAATGGGCCTCTTCATTTGTTCTGGGGTGAAAGCCTAAGCCATTAGCCCTTGCATTAGCTATCTAATGTTCGCCCATCTCTTCAGCATTTGTCATGGCCCTTTTACTTAGACAGGCTGCCTACATCTCCATTTCAAACACACTGCGTGTATTCATTCCAGACTCATGCCAGATCCCCTAGGCTACCCTTTCAGGTTCCATCTCTCTCTGAAGCCATTGTGCATCTGTCTGTCTGTCTGTCTCTGTCTTTATGCTTTCAGCCTTATTAGCTTAGCTTAGCTTCAACTTATTTTTTACCCTCTCTTTAGTTGGGATTTATTTCTAGAAAGCATCATTGGTTTACTTCTTTCACTTTCCAATTGTATTGCTACCAATTCTGCACTGGAATTTAATCACCAATGCTTTCTAGAAACAAACATCCTCATTTGTTCTCCTTTTATGTGTTCTTGTTTCTCTTCCCCATCTCATTCCATTTCTCGCTGTCTTGATAAACAGGTGGAAGGTGAGAAGGTGCCTGAGGTGGGCTTTCTGCAGGTGCTCAAGTGGAATTCTCCGGAATGGCATTATATTGTCCTTGGCGTATTCTGTGCCATCATCAATGGAGGCATGCAGCCTGCATTTGCTGTGATCTTCTCTAAAATTATTGCCGTAAGTGATGAAACACACACACACACACATACACACACACTGTCTCATAGACACAGATGCACACATAAGGCTCCCCTCCCCACACACTCACTCACAGGTTCAAAAGTACCCCCCCCCACCTATTCTTCTTTCTATTCTTGTAATGGTCTTGTTTTCTCTGTAGTCATTCATGTTTCTAGTATCAACACTGTGGTGGAACTATGCTGTGTTTCTCTATCAGTCAAGTCAATAAATTAGTGAGGCTGTGTCCATTTCTTACCAAAACTAAAGCCATGTACACATTAAGCCCGGATAGATATAAAAACGTGTATCCGTAGTTAAAACTATCCCTGTCCACATTATCGTATTTATATCATTTTCAGAATTTGCTGCTATTGAAAAATTCAGTTTTTTTATTATTGTTGTGATTGTTACGTTAGAATCTCTAACATAAACTTTCCTCGGCGTCATGACAACCGAATGTCACTGTACTTGAACCTCTCCTTTTTTGCTATACACACTACAACGTCAAGCCGGAGTTTTCAGATTTATCCACCTCAGTGATCGTTTTCAAAAAGCATTGTTTTCGGTGTTGGAATATGCCGTATTAGTGTGTACGGAATGGCTAACCGGGTAAATAATTATGCGTATTCAAATTTATCCGGCTTAATGTGTACATGGCCTAAGTAAACTATTATCCTCACTTCTCTCCTTTTTCTCTCATTTTGCTCTCCTGTCTGTCTTTCTCATGTCACCCCCACCCTTCTCTCGCAGGTGTTTGCTGAGCAGGATCAGACGATTGTGCGACAGAAGGCGGATCTCTACTCTCTGCTTTTCGCCGCCATTGGGGTTGTATCCTTTATCACACTGTTTCTGCAGGTAAATATGCCACGCTCCACTACTACACTTATACAATGTGTGCTGTAGGCCGGTTTGTGTGGGGACCACACTGACATATTGTGTACTCAATTCTAATGCAGTGTAGGAATCCACTCTAATTCCCCTATAATTCACACAGGAAACAAAAACACTCTCATATAGGTGCAATATTTACAGTGTACACATTTACTTGTTGAATAAAGAGATTATTGAAACCTCAGTCAGACACACACCATACTCACACACACACACACACACACACTATGTCCTTGCCTCTGAAGACAAGGTGGGACTTTTCTGTGTATTTGCATACACACGTGTTTGTGTCTGTGTATGGGTGTTTGATTACATAAGTTATTGAACTGTGAGGAAACAGCTCTAGAAGTTATTATCTAGCTATCAAGTTCACGTGAGTGCATGGCTGTCAGAGCAGTGATAGGCATGTCAGATGCACCCTGACAGTCCCCCCAGACAGTCACTGCTGCCAGGTTCTTATCACCAGCCTGCTATCAGATCCACTAGCCTGTCAATGTTTCACAGCCATGCTGCCAGTGGGCAACTCCAGCACATTTTTAACCTTACTGTTTTTGTTAGTGGGCTTCACACACACTCTTGCCATTTTCTTTGCCGAATGAAGGTGTGTGAACACTGACAACAACATTCAGGCTGGAGCTTGCCAGATATCCCTTTTTATAAATATGAATTGATTTTGATTGGCTGATTTATGCCATTGTCAGTGGGCTTCTGATTCATGGGAGGACTTTGACACTTTGACCAAAGGCATCAAGAATGTCTTCACACTTCCTGATAGCTAGACACATTTCAACTGGAAAAAAAACAATCTTTTTAGGATGAGTGATCCCACACATACAGAACATAAAAGGGATTCAGTGTGGGAACAGTATGAACGGATAGTTAGTTACATGATATCTTGTTAGAGCCCCCTGTGATTATGAGTTTGTGAGCATAACGCTAGCGTGTGTTTTGTCTACCACAGGGATTCTGTTTCGGAAAAGCTGGGGAGATCCTCACCATGAGACTCCGACTGAATGCCTTCAAGGCCATGATGAGACAGGTGGGCAGACATCGGCAAGACTGTGTGGTGGCCTGTACCTTTTTTATTTAACCAGCACTAGCCATTTTATTACACATGACAAAAAACTGATAAGATTGTGATTTTATTTTATTGTTTTTTTTTTTTTTATAACTGACCATTCACCCATAAAGATTTGCAGACTTTGTGACTGAGGGGATGTTAAAATATGTTACAAAGTTAAAATATATTTTTCATCTTGATCCATCTTGATTTGTTGACCAAGTTAGGTGCGATAAACAGTGTGTTATAATTGTCATAATTTGATCATTTGTGTTATAATTTCAAAATAGAGTTTTTTTTTGTGTGTGTGTGTGTGTGTGTCTATGTGTGAAGGATTTGGGCTGGTATGACGACTCAAAGAACAGTGTGGGTGCTTTAACAACAAGGCTGGCAACAGACACTGCTCAAGTCCAGGGTGTAAGTTCATATTTTTTCTGTGGTGTGTGTGTGTAAAGTATGTCTCACTGACAGTGTTATACATAGGTTATGAGGGGTTGGAATCCCTACTGCAGTGTTTTGGCTGTTTGAACCTTAACCTACTGTTAGATAAATAGTAAATTTGATATGGTTTTGGTTGGCAAAGAACTACTGGCTATATCTATCCTGTTCCCCAAAAGCCTGCGTGAGAGCAGTTGTGGGGTATGTCTCAGATTATAAATGAGAGATGCTTGATTCAGATTTCCAGTGTAAATTCTGCTTATGTTAACATCACAGTTTAAAACTGTCATGTTTTAAACAGTATTTCATGGAAAAAAAATGCTGTTTAGGTAGCAATATGACCAGGTATTAAAGCCATTGTTTCAGGCAGTGATTAAAAATGGACTGGTATTTGGCGGAGAGATTTCATCCACAGTGACACAAACAAAGCAATGTGGGCCTGGGACATGACTGTCAGTCAACTGACATACAGTAACCGCTGCTCTGCCACACCAGCAGCAGAGGGTTTACGGGAGAGAGAGAAATGATCTGTCACAGATGTGGATGTGGATGTAATTCAGTGGGGTCTTGTGCTGCCTGACTTCAGGCCTTTTTCGCTGCCATTGCTCCATGCTATGGTTAGTTAAGGGAAATCATATGAGAGTAGGGATAAACATGCAGCACACTGACCAGAAATTCTCAAAATTCCATAAAGCCTTTGTGTTTTGTCCTGCTAGCATTTTCTGTCCCTTTTCTGTATTTTTTTCAGTTGATCTTTCCAAGCCATTTCTATTTCCTTCACAGCACAGGCTGCAGCTGCCCCATTCATTAAACTTAACCGAGTTTGATGTCTTTGTTGTTCCCCATCTCCCCACGGGCAGGCAACTGGGCTGCGTCTGGCAACACTGGCACAGAACGTGGCCAACCTGGGCACCTCCATCATCATCTCCTTCGTGTACGGCTGGCAGCTCACCCTCCTCATCCTCACGGTGGTGCCAATCATGGCCATTGCTGGCGCCATACAGATGAAGATGCTGGGCGGCCATGCAGTCAAGGACAAGAAGGAGCTTGAGAAGGCCGGCAAGGTGACGATTCAAAAGCAGATTCTAAAATTAAAATGTGCTTTTGTTTCTGATGTGGCTTTTGATGTGTTTTTGTGCTGTAAGTTGCATTTGCTAAAAGCATCTGCTGAGAAAACATGTAAATATTGAAACATGTTAAAAACATTTTCAATTTTTAAAACATTTTAAAACTGAACAATAAACAACTTTCTTGCTGACAGGA
Source organism: Limnothrissa miodon (assembly GCA_017657215.1). Taxonomy (NCBI): domain Eukaryota; kingdom Metazoa; phylum Chordata; class Actinopteri; order Clupeiformes; family Clupeidae; genus Limnothrissa; species Limnothrissa miodon. Next base: position 621,731 of record JAGFZM010000050.1, read on the forward strand.
TTTGATGGTGCTTAGTCTTTCAAATGCATGGCATAACAGTCACTCAGAGTGGGACTGAATAGATGAGTGGAGAGAAAGTTTAACTAGGATCAACTCCTCATGCCAGTGTTTGTGTATCCTTATTTGCACTGTAGTATTTCCCACAGATAATGCAAAAATGTGCAAGTGTGCACTCATTTAATTAGACACACGTTTGCCTGTATCTATTGTGCCTTCACAGATTGCCACAGAGGCCATAGAGAACATCCGCACCGTGGTGTCCCTCACGCGGGAAAAGACCTTTGAGGCTCTCTACCAGGAGAACCTTGTCGTCCCATACAAGTGATTACCTAGTGTGCAATACAAAAACGATTTTGTATTTCATAATGTAACAGGCATGACATGAATAACCCATAAATGCATTTACATTTGAATGTATACTCAAGGTTTTTTACATGTATTGCAAGACATACAGTATGTGTAAACAATTGCTCTCTCTCTCTCTCTCTCTCTCTCTCCTTTCCTCAGGAACTCTGTGAAGAAGGCCCATGTGTTTGGGTTCACCTTTTCTTTCTCCCAGGCCATGATCTACTTTGCCTATGCGGGCTGCTTCAAATTTGGTTCCTGGCTCATTGAGCAGAACATGATGACCTTCGAGGGTGTCTTTCTGTAAGTGGCCACACTGTGCCCCACAGCTGTGCCCTATTCAGCTCAGATGAGGTTAAGTAAAAGCAGAGGTGGAAAGAAACAAATTATAATTACTTACATTACTGTCACATTACTTTACATTACATTACTTACATTCAAGTAGTTTTCGTGAGTAATTTTAAGGTAATCCAAGTATTTTACTTTGAAACATTTGGGAGAATTAACCCTCATTACTAAATAAAAAATGAAAAAAAAAAAAAAAAAAAAAAAACGATTGGCCTGAACTAGAAATTGAGCATGGGCACGTGAACAGAATCTCCACTATTGAATGTAGCCTATACTTTGGCTATACTTTGGCTCCACTATTGAATGTAGCTTATACTTTGGCTACTTTGGCTGGTACCAAGAAGAATGATGTGGTGCAGCAGTTCAGTTAATCTACAAATAATAAAATAAAAAAATATAGTATCTGGTGTGTGAACTAATGCAGCTGAATTTATTTTAGGTAATTCCATGCGTAGTCTGTTAAAGCCTATCTACTAGGCTATAAAACCACTTTTATAATATAAACTATAAAATCAATTATATAATAATTTGCTTATCTTTAAAATTAGGCTTTATAAGTCCAGACTGCACTGGAAGGCTAAAAACTCCCATCGAAAGCAAAGGGAATCCTTTGTCATATCTCTTTGTCATGTACCCAGCTCTTTGTGTTCACTCAAAACAAAGTTTGCACATTATACTACCACATAAAATGTGCAGTAACACAGTGCCTAGTCTCACACTAGCTGGAGTGTGAGTATTGGATGGAGCAAAGGTCAGCTGTTACCATGGAGACAGTTTAATAATTAGACAAAGAAAGAATGCTATAGGTCAAGCCAGTCCTAGAGAGGCTGACAGCGGTTGTCACACTGATCTCTAAAGAATAACTGGATAGGCTAACCCATTGTTAGAGCCCCATCAACAATGAAGCCAATAGAATGCTCAAGGCAGCAGCCAAATTGGGACCCGATTGGGACCATTGGGACCAACGGAATTCTTCAGCAGGCAGAGTGACAATGGATAGAACTCAAATATGGCGGCTTCCACTGTGGCTTCAACCTTATGACGTAGATGTCCTATCCAGTTATTCTTTAGAGATCAGTGGGTTGTCATTGTGGCAACCACTGGGTGTGCTAATCAGTATGACAACAGAGGAATGGAGGCAGTTAGCCACATACATGATTGACTTCCAGGGGAGCTAGAGTCATAATCTTTTTACAATACAGTAAACAAACATTTAATGCTATTCATATTTGCAATGGGGTATTCTTTTACCTGTAGTAAAGTTTTATCAACATAACATTACGGAAACTACCACCAGTTCCATAAACAGTATGTCATACAAACTATTAAATTGAATATAAGAAGCCATTGCATTGTCAATAGTGTTGTTTTTGCTGGTCCTGTCTCACCCTATATTTGTTCCATTCTGCCATCCTCAGAGTAATCTCAGCAGTGATTTACGGAGCCATGGCCGTGGGTGAGGCCAACTCCTTCACACCCAACTATGCCAAAGCCAAAATATCTGCCTCACACATCAAGATGCTCACGGATAGGGTGCCCGCTATCGATAACGCCTCAGAGGAAGGAGAGCAACCGGTACGGCAAGCACACATAGACAGTTTAACAGTTTAACAATTAAATCATGACATGTAAGTGATATACAGGTAGATAGATAGATAGATACTTTATTGATCCCCAAGGGGAAATTCAAGGTCCCAGCAGCTTAAAAAATCACACACAACATATACTACAGTGTACACAGGATGATAAGAAGATCAACAAAACAGCATGACTAAATCAACATCACTAAAAATAACAATAGAATACAAATACTATGGGTAGGGATGTGCATGAATGTACTGAGGTACAGTATGGGGTGTGTGTCAAGGTAGTTGTGCAAATGAGTCCAGTAGTGCAATAGTGCAAGTTTAAAAGTCTATTGACCAGCAATAAATATGCATATGTAAAATGGACAATAAAAAATATCAGCATAGCAATTTAACAGTTCTAGTATAAGTATATGGACAATAAGATAGAAATAAAAATAGCCTATTAATATAAAATTACAGCACCAGTGCAGGGATAAGTCTATATATGTCATATACAGGTTCATGCATCAAATTATATATATATACTAAAGCCAACCACATGCTTTTATGAGAACAAATCGGTTTTGCCGTGACCTTGAAATTAAATGTGTCATCAGTATTCTGTTACTTTCTGTTAATGTGTAAAATCACATTATCAATATTCAGGAAAGATTAGAAAGATTAATCACATCTACAACAGATTGTTAGTTGCAGCCCTAGTCTCATGTCCAGCATTTTTCCATCTCATGTCTCATCTACTGAGTACAAATGAATAGACATGCAGCCCTCTAGTGGTGAAATGAAGTTAAGTGGATAATGTGGTACTCTTTCTCTCTCTATGTAGGAGAAGTTTGAAGGCAACATCAGTTTTGAGAACATACACTTCAACTACCCCTCACGCCCAGACGTGACGGTGCTGAAGGGCCTGCGTCTGCGGGCACGGAAGGGCCAAACCATCGCCCTGGTGGGCAGCAGCGGCTGCGGCAAGAGCACCACCATCCAGCTCTTGGAACGTTTCTACGACCCGCTGCATGGCAATGTGGTGAGCACGAGCTGCAAACTTTCACTGCCGGAAAAAATATCTGAGGGTTCCTTGGAAACACTAGTCATTGAGCCAGGAGTATTTTGTTTACCATAACTAGTTTACTTCAGCAACCAATCAGCTAACAGAGATTGAAGGCAGAAACGACAGTTCAAACTAAATTTTCATTTCACATTTAAAGCTGTGCAACACTTCTTTAGACTTTCCTTAGACTTAATCTTGTTCTTGCATCTGTTTTGCTGTTTCTTAAATGGAACAGACAGAAATGGGGAAGAAATGGTTAAGGACCACTGGTTTTATTTTTGGCCTCATATAAACACATTTCCGTTTCCACACACAGCCCTTGATACTGCACTCATGCGGTCAGCGGGGATGCAGGAATGCTGACTGATCAGGTCTTGTCATGTTTCCTCCACCCTAGATGTTGGATAAGAACGACTGTCGTCAGCTGAACATCCACTGGCTGCGCGCTCAGATGGGAATCGTGTCCCAAGAGCCTGTTCTGTTCGATTGCAGCTTGGCTGAGAACATCGCCTATGGCGACAACAGCCGCACCGTCACGCAGGAGGAGATCGAACAGGCCGCCAAGGCTGCAAACATACACTCTTTCATTGAGGGACTACCAGAGGTACACACACACACACACACACACACACTTTGTAAATATATAATTATTATATGATTATATGATTCTTGTGTGCAATGTATATTGCTGATGGCGATGTTGCGTTTCTGTCACTACGCTAACAGAAGTATCAGACCCAGGCTGGGGACAAAGGTACTCAGTTGTCAGGGGGACAAAAGCAGCGCATTGCCATTGCCAGGGCCATCCTGCGCAACCCCAAACTACTCCTGTTGGACGAGGCCACCTCTGCACTGGACACAGAGAGTGAGAAGGTAGGCTAAGCATCTATGCACGTGTGTACACACACAGAAAACTCTGTAGTACACTATACTGCTATCGCACACACACATATATTTATTTTGCCAATTTTGCCAAATACATCACTGTGCTCCGCTTTCCTCTGGTGCCTGTGAGCAGATAGTGCAAGAGGCACTGGACAAGGCGCGTGAGGGCCGCACATGCATTGTGGTGGCACACCGCCTCTCCACCATCCAGACTGCCGACTCCATCGCAGTCTTCCAGAATGGCGTGGTGGTGGAGCAGGGCACGCACCAGCAGCTGCTCACCAAGCAGGGCGTCTACTACCAACTGGTCACCTCCCAGATGGGACAGCCACACTGACCAGCAGCGGAGACAAAGGGAGAAGCATGGATATGAGGCAGCGTGTGTGTATGTATTGGAATGGGGGGTATTTAGATGTCTTTGCAAAACCTGTCCAAAGGTGCCATAAATGTATAAACGACACATGATGATCAATTACTGTTCATTTAAAGTAATATACAGAGTGTGTGTGTGTGTGTGTGTGTGTGTATATATATATATATATATATGTATATGTATAGACATGTATACACACACACAATATAATATATATATATATATATATATATACACACATACATACATACACACACATTTTGATTTATTTTAAAGGACCGTCGATGTGTCATGTGCAATGTGTTGTTGTTTGTTAGCCACTGTGCTGATCCGCGACCAATGCTCTTCCTGTCACATGAGGAAGCCAGAGCCCTACAGTGCCTGCGCCCGTCAATCTGACATCAAGTCTACTTAGCAGGAGACCACTGTAGTCTGCTCTATTGTAACCAAATCAAGCTTCATGCACTACACTGACCGCGGATTAGCAGCTATAATGTTAACACTAATTGTGCCTTTTTTGTATGACTACTCTTTTGTTTGCTATGATGAAGACAGGCTTTACCAAAGACAGTGATTATAAGCTGCTTAGTCAAAAGTCAATGCCAATTCCTCACCTTTCGGCGAAATTCACCGTTTTGAAATCAAAATGGGTCGTTTATTTATCTATCTATCTATCTATTTATTTAGAAACACTGGTCGGCAGTAATGTTAGTAATCGATTCATAAAATATAATGCGTCTTGCGTTGTACACTTCTGCCTTCATCCATCGACTGGCGCAAGTTTTTTTCAGTGTGAGAGACCACAGTGGTGGCAGGAAAGCCTTGCCTGTCTTTAGACCATAAGCGACTAAAGCTGTGGTGTAAAGTTGCTTTGTTAATAGTGTTTTTATTCTCTGCTCTTGCCTTTGTCGCTTGTCACCATTTAAAAGTCAATTTACTTCTGGCTGTTTTACAGGTTTATTAACTTCTGATGTGAACACAGTAAAGAGAGTGGTTTACAGTTTGGGCTCTAAATTAAACACCAGTGTGAAATGATGTCTGGTATTCCAGTGGTTACCCAAATGCTCTTTAACACTGGCCAAATGTCAGTGTAGTGTAGTATAATAATATTGATAATATTAATATCTACTCAGTGTGGGTGAAAAGAGCTCAATATATTCCGTCCAACAACCCCCCCCCCCCGCTACTCTTCTCACCTTTTTAACTGCTGACCCATTAACATGCCTTAAAGAAATTTATTTATTTCTACATACATGTAACTATATGTGTATGAGCATTATATGTCTGTAAATCAGCATGAGGGCATTATTCAATATAAATGAACCTAAGACTCAACACAGCACTGACTCACACACACACACACTAAAACACTATAGAGGTTACCATTTGTTGTGCCTTTTCATTGATAATCCTTGCTGGTCATGTCAACGGCCAGTTAGTTTCATTAGATGCACTGATAGCTACCATGGCCTTATAGTTTATTACTACCTGCATAGCAATCCCAGTTGCTACTGATAAGGTACGTCTAAATTTCATGGCTAGCATTTTATACTGTACAATTTAAAATAAACATTTTTCATTACTTTTACTTTGTGTTGTGTGATGTATTTTGTGGATGTGGTAGGCCATTATCAAAAGCAATCCTGGCCACTGGTGAATTTTGTTCTAGTAGTCCATGTATGTATATTTGAGTTTTAAAGACACGATTAATGAATCAATCAAGTAATCTCAGCATTATTCTAGACATGAGAAAGACATAATAAAGTAGTCAGTTACACCCTCCTTTCTCATATTCCTCCAAAATAAAAATGGAAGAATATACTTTATTAAAACCATGTACATTATGAAGCATTCACACACAATATGTCGCTTTCATATGCCAGTTTACTGAATTCATATATTCGAAGGTCACAAATCTTGACCATATCCAGTAAATTAGACTAACATCAAATCGCCCACAAAAAATTACATTTACAATCATTCTTGCCTAATTAATCACTTCACTTCGTGATCCTTGACAAACGTACATTAAAAATGCACTTATGGCGTGTAAGATGACGTTATTTTTTCATTGTTTTGTTCTTTAACACTGATACAGACGTTCCTTATTACAACCAACTTTGACAACCTCAACAACAGTTCCGTTCCTGTTGTGTTAATAGCATAAAAAAATGTCGTGGACTCATCACGTTCAGGTTTTTATACTCACATTCATTAATTATTTGCTCACATGACAGGGAGGAAAGAAAACGAAAAAAAAAAAAAGAGATAACCATAACACAAATGGTGTCTACCATTTATTTAACATGTCTATAAGGCTGGATTAGTTTTATTAATAACATTTAAAGCAAAATATCTCTAGAAAAAATAAAACACACTTTGGAAGGAGAAAAACTAGCCATTTAGTGCAAAATCAAATTCAATCATGGAATCAAAACCGAGGAACATATGCTTCTTTTAGTGATTTCTGTGTGTGTCTGTTGCATTTTGCATTGATATGTGCATTTACTGACATTACCAGAAGGTGGCGCTGCACCACATACAGCTACAAAAATGCCTAGGTAAGTGTTTACCTGCTGTCTAAGAGGTTCTGCACTGAATAAGCAGCACTTAGGAAGAAAAGAGATTTGACTGAGAGCTTTGCATAGCATTAAGGCATAATAAGAGAACAGCACAAAATAAAAAAGGAACCTGAAGTCAAGTTTCTCTCCATTTCAGCTCAAATCTAATCATCAAAGCCCCTTAAACACCTTCAGTTATGCTTTGCTGCCCTCTACCATATCTGATTAAGCTGTAAGTTGTCAAACACATATATTAAGTGCTGGCTGGTGTCACTTGCATGTGGAGTGGTAGTCCTCCTTCGGCACTGCTGGTGGCGCTCTAGAGCTGAGAAAGAGTGGTGACCTGGAGCATCTCATGCAGGGATGTGGTGAGGCAGTGGAAGAGCGTCTCGGCATTTGTCTCTGCACAGGACTTCCAGGCGGTGCATGATGCCACAATCCTGACACACACAAACACACACAATAAGGCACCAAATATTTGCATGCACCAGTGGGTTTACCAAAGTAATTCAACACACAGTAATTCAATTCAAATGACATGCTGCATGGCTGAAACATTCAAAACGTCCAGAATGACTAGTCAAAACAAAAAAACTCAAGAGATGTGTTTTGAATACTAAATATTTCCTTTGACATATTTACCAACAAACAAATGCAAGTTACATTCCAAAAATTCCATCAGTTCTCGATTAGAGCTGAATGAAAAGTAAACTGAACACTATTGACAACTCATTTTTTTCTGTAAATCACTCACTTATCGTCCCGGATTTGATAGAAGAATCCATAGCCATGGTGCACCATGGGAGCCACTGCCCCTAGCACTGGGGTGTAACCAACCAAACTGGTAGAGAGGACAAAATTGCCACCTCCTCCACTGCAAGACCCAAGTGTTTGGGACAGAAAGCAGATACAGGAGTCACTTTTATATGACTTTTATTTTCACCCCCCCCCCCCCCCCCCCCCCCCCCCCCCCCCCACACACACACACACACAATCAGCAATCAAAGAGCTTTACAATTTATGCCCATCATGCCAAAATGATTTACTCGCACTCACACACACAGTGGCAGCCATGCATGGTGCTGACATGCTCACCAGGAGTAGATGCTCACTGTCTATGCTTAAGGACACATAATGGGGCCAAGATACTCCATGTAATACAGGATATCGAGGAGTTCAACCTGAATGATACGTGTTCATACTGTGTGCATTGCTCACCTCTTGGCAAACACAGGATCTGCGAACAACTGGGGAGCAGGAAGTCCCTCCTCCTTGGCAATCAGACCCAGGCCAAGCAGGTGTCTGTCAAAGCCTGTCCAAATCCCGGAGACCATGAATCAGATATCAATCACATATGCGTTCATGTATTGGCGGCATGGTTTGTGTGTGCACACATACAACCACTGTTTCCCATACATTTACTAGATCACCAGTGCCTAGTTAGTTATTTTGGCACTTAAACATTAACGTATTTATCTATACACTCACATATACACTCATACATTGACAGAATCATGTGTACACACCCTTCCCATTCTGGGCCTCTGCCATGAGCTTGTTGTGTTTGTTGGCTGCTTTCAGCATTGCTGTTCTCTTTGCATCTGCCTGAAATCACAAAACTCACAGTCATTGCTTATGCTCACTGTCTACCTAGCATGATCCAGGTGTGTGTGTGTGTGTGTGTGTGTGTGTGTAACATACACTTGCTGCGGGGTCCAGCATGAGACGGCACCAGCTCTGAGCCTCTGTGGTGCAAGGCCTCATGGTCTCTGTGCGGCCATGATAAAACCTTCGCGTGCTGGCCGTCTCATAGCAACTTCCTGCCCTGCAGACCAAGGTTACACGTTTTGTTAAAGCAGTCTTAGTTTTGTTTTTAGTATTGTTTTATTTAAGTACATTTGGGGTTGACTTTATTGGTAAGACAGGACACTGTAGAGATACAGCAGGAAGTGGCTGGGGGAGACAAATTACGTCAAGCTATGGTATGGTCTTAGCCAGCTACATCTCGCTGCCTCATGGGTCTCTATAATTTTATTCACAACATAAGGTAGTCTATATTTAGTGGAGGTAGCGTAGCACAGCGGTTAAGGAACCTGGCTAAAATGATAGTAGCTTGAAAACTGTGGGTATGAATAGTGAAGTGCACTGTATCCCCCTTTGAACCTTACTTGTGGTGGAATCGGTAGTAGGCAAGCTGCAGAGCCAGCTGAACAAATGTGTCTGGATGCAGCTTTCTCTTCTTAATGGCCGCTTTGCCAAATGAGTTGAATGCATATGTCACAGCCTGCAGGTCCTGACACTGTAAAACACACACACACACACACACACACAAACACACAGAACGATGTAAGGGTAAACCCACATTACAGTGTCATTAACCTCAATCTTCAATCGTGGCTACATCAAACGTTAAAGAGCCAAAGTCCGATTAGGGGTGGGTGTTAACTTACTGTTCTATAGTACTGATCTTTGGCAAGGCCGATGTCTCTCCTGATGCGTTCATCTAACGTGAACACAAGCTCCTCGGGGAGGGGCAGCACACGAACGACCTCTGAGCCCTGCACACACGCACACAATCAAGAGGCAAAGACTGTCAGAGAGAGGGAGAGAGAGATAGGACAGAAAGAAAAAGTACGCAAATGCAAACAGAAGAATCCAAACTAACTGTCTATTAAATAATGAGGCAGATTATCTCTTGTGTTCACACCTTCCATTTGCCGTTAGAGGCCTTCAGCTTCTGGTCCACATAGAAGCAGAGTGAGACGAGAATCATGGCATCATAGGGAGCATGCTGCCAAACACATAAAACATTTTTACAGATCACTCAAATTTTTGGCAAAGCAGAGATATAGTGGTTTCGAATTTCTCATAACTTCACAAGCACAACATGAGTGTGTGTGTGTGTGTGTGTGTGTGTGTGTGGAATGCTGCTGGCTTACATCACAGTTGGATCCGAAGGTACCATCGGCAAAGCAGAGGTAGTTGTAGGCTTTATCCCCCCAGCGGATAGTGGGATCACCTGTCAGGGCCTGCAGCGACATCTTGGGGGGTCGACAAGAATGAATTGATGAAAAGAAAGAATAAAAGAAAAAAATGGAAAAGAGTTGGAAGAGCGGTGGGAGATAGAGAGTAGCCAAAGTATATTAGGAGAGAAATTTCACATTCACAGATACTATTTGAACACACACACACAGAAATTCTCTTTCTCACACAAATACACACTACAACGCACTCATGTAAGTGTCAGTGAGTATGTGTGTGTGTGCCGGCAATGTAAGCAGCCACTGATCTATAAAAAGAAACAAGATATGGGGCCAAAATCTCTGAAGAGCTGACCTACAAACCACACATGCACATCCATTTCTTTCCACCTGTTCAATGCAGCACAGATACAGTGAAGGTTAAAAACACATAAGGCACAGGTGCATGCACTGTCTGAATATTTTGACGGTGATGTGCAATAGAAAGTCTGGAAGGCAGAAGACCAGAGGGGTACTGTAGGCTAAAAAAACATGAATCTGCTATATGTAACTAGTTGTCTGCCTATCTGTGCTTGTGTGTGTGTGTGTGTGTGTGTGTGTGTGTTTGTGCCTTACCGATGAATAGTCGTCAGATGTGGCATAAGGCTTGGAGTCATCTAGGGATACGATGAACAAACTGCTCTGAATGATCTCCAGGAGGCTCTTGTTGGCTGGATCCAGTGATATCAGGTGTTCTCTTGACTAGCAGAAGTCACAGACAGCATCAATAAAACAACAGTGAAGGGCTGAGCAATTGCAGGGACAACATCATTTCACTATTATTAATTGAGGCTGATACACTGCTGATGTTAAATTTCTTCACTTGATGCAAACTGTCTATGGCTGAAATATATCTGTAGGAATGCAGTTCTTCCCCTCATGCTTTATCTTTAACTTATGATCATTTCGGGATTCATTACAAGCAGAGTTTAATAAACTGCAGTTAACAAATATGTGTGTTGGACTTGATGAAATGAGAAAAGTGAATGAAGGTCACAGATATGACAAGTACACTAACTCCGATCTGTGACACTTGTAGTCTAATAGGATAACAGCAGCCCGGACATTGTAATAGGATAAAGGAGACAATCAGTCCGCTGGGTTTACAGATATTATTGTAGGAGGAGTGCTTAGGTGAGGACAGGCCTACAGCTCTGATGGGATAAGCACCACAGAGGCCCCTCACGTGATTAAGGCGAGAGGCTTATGAGATCATTCCTCCTGGGGTGAGACTGCAGCACCAGCTGTGTTTGGCACTTTTACCTCGGCCCAGCGGGTCCTCTCCTCAGTGGTGAGAGCGGACACGCCCTCACCTGCCGGCTCTCCCTCGCAGCACTGCTTGATGTGGGTGAGCTGCCTGTGGGAGTGGGGTGGGGGTTGTATGTTAGTCCCGGGAGTGATGCTCAATTGGGTAACAGGCAGTAAGAGAGAGCATGTTATATTGAACAAGCAGAATTAGTGTTACTTCCTCTTACTTCCGCTCACAAAGTCAAAAGCTGAAGAGATTTATTTCCACAGTCACATAGAAACACAGAAACTGGATTTAAGTATACTGTACTTCCTCATTTATAACTAGACTATTTCTTCAAAGGGAATTTTTATTAAAAACATAATTATCATTATTATTATATTATAAACATAGTGCTCAGGAAAGGTCAGCCTGAATCCTGTTTATAAAATATGATAAAACACTCAAGATGTTTGGCAATTCTTTATTTGTGAACTAAAACGTTCAACACTCTGAACAGTGCCTGAAAAATGCACATTGTGTACTGACCTTAGCAGTTCAGGTGGAGTGAGGATTTCACCATCACACAGAGCATCAAATGAGAAAATCCTCCCACGACACATCACTATTAAATGTGAAGGACATGGACCCTCGCTCTCTACAATGTGATCCACAATAAACAAATTACACATTAATATAATTCACGTAGCATTTGTACACAGTGACAAAAGGGACCTGAAAGGGAATACATTGCATTAGAAGGCTGTACCTGTTTGGAAATAGTTGATAATTGAATCCTTAGTGATGCCTGGCACTTTGCATGTGTTGAAGAGCATGCGGAACTGATCCATGTCAAAGACTGCACTGCCTGACTTGTGGATGGCCAGTTTCTCTCTGCACCAACATACATCAACCATCAACCATTCATGACAAATTAAAGCCAAGAATTAAAGCCATTTTAACAAACATTACAACATTATTACAAATGTATATATGTCAGCAGTGTTCTACAGTATTAACTCTGTGAATGAATCCCAATGCCCCCAGACAAGACATCAGCCCTGATTTCAAATATGTAACTGGCAAGAATCAGCTTAATGATTAACTGATTCATTCCAGTTCAAGGAGACATCTGTTATGAACAATGCATGGTTGTGGCTCCCTTCATTTCAAAACACTGAACTGAAATTAGAATGAGATTTAAAAGGAGACCAGCATTTGCCCGATGACTTTTCTATGAGGGCAGTCACACATTGCTGTCAATGAAAATATTCACAAAGGGAGACACCTAAGATAATAGCCTTACGTGCGGATGAGGTCCCAGTACTGCAGGTTGTGCCAAACGCTGATGCTGGTACGCTCCAGCTGGACCCCCTCACAGGGGGGCCAGCAGTGCTCTATGTAGGGCGCTGGACCCCCAAAGTTGACATTGAGCTGGGAGGGCATGCGGATCTCCAGGTATGCTGCATTTAGCCACCACTCTTCAAGCTGAGGATAGAAAGAAAGGGATAGATATGATAGAACGATCAATACAAATATAGGTTCATCTATTCAGGAGTAAATTCTGAAAATCCATATGGAATCTAAAGATCCAAAAGGAATCATGAGGAAAAATTAGGAAATCGGTTAAGCAGTGAGAGAGGAAGAAATTCATTAAATACTAAATACAGCAATGAGAACAGTACTTCACACTGAAATGAGAATGTGTAAAAGAGGCAGTTGTAAAGTGTTTTAATAATCAACAATTGAGTGAGTGAGTGTTGAAATGGATGAAAGTTGAACAGGTAGTCGTAAAACAAAATCTTATCTAACTGCCAGTGCAAACAATATATAATAATGGCTCCTGCCCCTTAAACACACAGTAGCAGTATTCAGGCATGTGCTTTTTAGCAATATTTTTATTAAGGGTTGATTTATTTATTTAGATAATTATTACATTTCACATACTAGCTAGGAGTGTAGCATACCAACACTAGCTAATACCAACACTAGCTAGGCATGAGGAAAGCCGTGGCCTACTAGTAAGGGCTTTCTGCTAGAAACCAAAAGACCAATCTCTGACCAGTAGGAAAAATGTGGTCTGGCAAGTGGTTGAGCGCCCAGAACTAAAAAAGAGAGAATAGTTACCCAGTTTCTCCTGCTTTTAGCTCTTTGAAGCAGTTTTTGATGTAGGTCAAGTCCGATTCCCTCACCAAACTGTTTTACTATGGCCTCTGTATTCTTGAACTCATCTTCTGTTGTGAAAGGTCTCACTAAAACATTCAAGAAGAGACATGTTACAGCATAGTTTCTTACAGTAATGACCCCATGACTATAAGTTTATTTCTAACAAATACAATGAGAAAGCCTGCACTCTCACTGACTACCGCCTGTGTCTGTGCACTGTAGCCTACTCTGGAATCCCATCCTACCTGCATCCAGGTATTTGTTGAGCGTCCCATCCAGGGGAGGCACGGGAAGCGGAGGCAGGGTGTTCTGATACTGAAAGGTCCTTTCAGCCGCGGACTCTAACACTTGATTGTCCATCTCGTCACACTTAAAAATGAGTCGCCAACGCAATGCGAACTAGTTAAAGAGATTAGAAAGATTTAAACAATGCATTGCGAACTAACTTAGTAGCGGCAAACAACGACAATTTTATTTACTATTGCGTCAATGTCATTAACGTCATTTTAACGCATTTCCCTCAGTTTATAGTTTATATAACCTTCAATTCTGGATGCAAAGTATATTATACATTAGGCTTTTTCAAACATTATAATAACCTAATACCTTTACATAATTTTGCCTTCTTCATAAAAATATAGGTCGGTCAGTCAGTCTCGACTGTTAACGTTACCGACACCACACAAAGACTCACTCACCTCTTTAGATTCCGAAAGTAATATTGGTAGGCTATCAGATCAAAACGGTTTGCTGCTTAAAAGCAGGCGGATTCGAGCTGTCCCGTTGCCCTATTTTGTAGTAGACTGATTTGTTATGCAGTGCAAGTGAGCAGTGGGACACACAAACACAGTGCAGCCTCGAGACTCTAGTTACCTTTCCCCCAGTTTACGGTCCAACTACTCTTGGGATACCGGAAGATATGGCATTGCGCATGTGCAAACTGTGGATATCAACCAAAGAAAAAAAAAAAAAAACTCATTTGCAAAAATGCATCACCCATATTTCTGTTTCTCTCTTACGTCTCTCAGGTCATCTGGGTATTTTTTATATATTTAAATAGGAATATTTAAAAAGCCTGTTGAGGGAGTACCAGCAGTATTTCCCTTGTCTCATTATGCAGAAGTTAATAAAGCAAGATTATTATCCAGAACATTACTAAGTGGAATCCTGTGAAAGTGCAACAATGAACCACTCCATGTTGTTTACTGCAATTTCCCTCAACCCAGTTTTCTGTTAAATTACATAGCCAGTTTGATTCTTGTCAAATGAGGACAATAGGTGCTTGTTTGTGAATCTGTCTGCTATAGCAAAGCATGTAGGCTACTCTGCACCAGATACAGTGATGCACCACAAGGTCAGTTGCTACAAAGACAGATGAAATAGCAAATGACCTAAGAATAGCCAGTTGCACAAGTTACAATTAAAAAATAGACTTGTTTTTGTAAACATTCTATACTGGTCCAGATAACAGCAAAACAGAGGCCATTTCTAAATTAATTACATTTATTAAGTAAATCAGTTGATCAATTAAACAAAATGTGCATTACTCAAGTGATCAGAGGCAATGGTGTGCAATTATTAAAAGTAAAACCACAAAGATAGGTAATTAGGGTTAATGCAACACATGTTAAAAAAGAGAAAAAACTCCATAAAATCCTTCATAAATGTTTTCTTTTTCCTATTGCATTTCCTACGTCTGTTTTACTACATCAGACTTTTGTCTTCACATGCCATACTTGGCAATGATCTCCTTGGCCAAGGTGACATAGGCGGTCATGGCATCCTCTTTAGACATACCTGGAACAGTAATAAGACAGGACTTAAGTGCCAGGGCTGATAGTGTTTTTACACAGTACATCTTCATAAATGCAATCATATTTTATTAAAATAATAAAATAATCTATGCAAATAGATTGATCTGCATGCTGACACAAGAAATAAACAGAGGCTTGAAAAAAAAGTACAAAACTAGAGAAGAAAACTGTAGAAAACTGGGAAGAATTTTGTAAATCTATGACAGGCTTGATCAGTGATTGTATTTGTCACAAGCTTTTATAAAATAGATTGCACGTCTAGGTTGTGCATATTCAAATGACAGTGAACTGCCATTACCTTTACGGGAATTCCATGCATCCCATTTGGCCTTCCCCTTCATATCCAACATTCCAGGTCTGTCTGATGAGAGAATGGGATGACGTAGAAGAATTTAGAATAGAGTATGCTCAATTAACTATCTATGTTAATTTTTTAATTAGCTGTAATGGAACATGAAATACCAGTGTTTATGTCTCCCACTGTGGCTTGTTTGTACAAGCCATACATATCCAAAAGTTCTTGGTCTGTTGGCCTGGTTTTCACTTTCTTCACATCCTCAGCGTACTGCTCAAATTCAGCCTAAAGGACAAAGAAAAGTCTGTCATCAGTGATATCACACTGACATCACACACATATATATACACCATACTATAAGATACAATAAAATAAATACTATAAAAGTGTGATAATGTCTGAGAAATAGATCGGAATACACTTTTGGATGTTACTGTGAGGTTCCTACAATCGTAGCAAAAAAAAATTACTTTTTCAAATTACTGTTTGTTTAATGAGATATTCTTGGGGGCAAATGGTCCTGCTTTGAAAGCATGTTGTAGAGAAGATTAATTTATAATCTTCTTCACAGGCATTCTGTAGGGCTATTGTGTGATGCAACTCGCTCTACATGCACTGTTAGAATTTCCTACAATGGCCTTATGTGTATCAACCAACCAGGGCAAGATTTCAGTCGGGACACAAGTTACTCAGCAACTTCAATTGCACAAGAACTGCCTGATAACACTTCAGTCCGGTGTTATGTTTATCAATAAAATGATTTAAACATCTTAAATTATTTATCCAAACATTACATGCAAATTACCGCTGGGCAAATACATCATTGTGCGTCCTGCTCTGTAAAGCTAAGGAATGTTTTTTTCTCCGTTGTCAGGCAACTACTATTAGGCTATGTGTGGGCTACCCTGCTCACATTTCAAAATACTTAATTTTACCCCATGAAACATTTTCATATAGACAACTAGCCTACGGTAAATATTAGGTTACATTACAGTAGGCTACATATGTCACGGGGCTCGGACGTGGAAAACGCAGCCTAGACAGCATAATCATCAGTAGCCTAAGCGATCAACGTAAAGATGTAATGCATTACCTGCAAAGACATTTCTTCAGATTTTCCTTCGGCCGTTTCTCACAACCCCTTTTGTTGGCTCCCTCTGCAGATGAACAAGGCTCACGATAATACTAAACCAGGCCTCCGAGCACTGCAGGGGTGGAAAGTGAAAGCTGGTTGGTTGGCATTAATCCAATATGGGCCGTTGCAGCCATTCAATCTGTTTTGTAATGGGGCTATGGTGGCACCATTCAACATAGCACACAATTATTAACTGGCACCAAAGTAACCTGCAGCAGGGACTTGTAAGGCAACACCATAAATCCAACTTGTGTTAAAGGACAATAGACTGTCCTTCGTCATTATAAACAGCTACATCCTTACAATTGCAGTATCAAAATCTATCTATCTATCTATCTATCTATCTATATATCTATCTATCTATCTAGTCTGTCTAAAATACTTTATAGCAGTTTTGACTATCCTCTGACATGTCGGCAATGGCTAATTTTACCATTTTGTCGTATAACGTTTTAGTTGGTATGGGGTGACTATTAATAGCGTTTCTAAAATCACATTAATGTCACTCTTCGCCACAGGTAGCCGCTATTTTGTATGATAAATAGATTCCTACCTACATGAGTCCTGAAAATTATTGTCGAGAAATTAAGTGATTGCTATCCGAGAAAATCGTAATTTACGCGAGTATTTCTGTCATCTGAAGACGGCACCGTTAACAGCTGCGACTACTGAAAACCGGTAGGAACCCTTGCCCATGGCCAGTTGTTCCGGGGAAGGAATAAAAGTTGAGCATATAAAACAACATGGCTGCGCCCTGATGGATGCTACATGCGGATTTGGTAAGTGACATAAGTTAGAGAATTAATAACGTTATGGGCAACAGACTCAAGATAAATGTTTCAGCTTGCACGTCTGCGTAAGGTGATTGGGTTTTGAATGAATAATTTATGTTGCTTGCTTGACGTTACTGGTTACAAATCTACTATGTACTGGATATAGCTGTTTAGCGCGTTTAGCAATCATATGTGGTGTATGTTTAGCTGTGTTGGTGCAAAACGGCAAAAAAAAAAAAAAAAAAAAAAAAACAGTTTTAAAATAACCTCTTCTCTGATTGGACCACATTCGACTGACAGCTCAACGCTCCAATCAGAATTCTTTTCATGAGGGGCGCGAAGTCTGTAACGTAACATTTACATTAGCCCCATCGCTAACAGTGTTTAGCCGAGTCACCACCAGTAACATACTTACAGATTTTACGAACAACAAAGGTATCTACTTTACTGACCGCTAATGAAAACAATTTGTCCGATACATTTCTATCTGTTCTATTGCTGTGTTGACCGAACAACTGACTTTCCCTTGAAACAAATCGATAGTGGCCGTATAAAACAGCCCAATCACGTGACCTTCTGGGCCAATCACAATTCGAGAATATTAAAACGTTAAAAGAAAAATCTAAAAACAAATTGGCCGAGTTCTGGATTCAAACAAATGTGGCTATACTTTGGAACATGCCGCCATAAATCCACATGGTATGTAGACATAAACGATGTGTGGTAATTATACTAGAGGACGCAAAGTCACGTAGCCCCATTCATTCTCTATGGAGGACACATGCCATGACCCCGGCTCGCAAACTCGCTTCGGACCACTGATCTCTAAAGAATAATTATTCTTCAGAGATCAGTGCTTCGGACAGATACGTCATAGGCGTTGCGCCTCCAGTGTTTATAGCTCAGTGAGGACAACTAGGTGGATTCACACCACTGAGCTATAAACTCAGTGATTCACACACATGCGTCCGGCAGAGGTGGAAAGATGGTTGACGTCATTTGCGGCCGCACTGAATTGTGGGATCGATGCGACTGCGTTGAATGCGTTGCTTGCGGGAAAAGTTGAGAAAAGTTCAACTTTTGACGGGGGTCTGCTGGTTTTTGTCTGAAGGCTCCTGTAGTGCCTTCTGAAAGGTAGGAGCTGGAACAGTTTGTTGGCAGGTTGAGAGGAATCCTTAAAAATGGTGGTGCTGGTTGTCCAGGTTAGGTTTTCTGAAATGTGGGTCCACAGAAATTTGAAGCAGGAGACTCCTGCCATTCCATTGATAATGGATGGGGTTGTGTGTCTCCCTCTTCTCTGTCCTGAAGTCCACAATGAGTTCCTTAGTTTTGCTGGTGTTGGTGATGAGTGTTTTGGCACTGGAACTATGGACCATTGAACATGATTACTTGAGTAGGCTATCCTCGGTCATACTGACAATGCTTAGAACACACCATAACATTGACTAATAAAGAGGAAAAAAAGCCGGTAGACCTGCAGTAACCTTCTCACGGCCCAGCACTGGTCCCTGGTCCACACTTGTTTGTTGGTGTTAGGTGACTAGTGGGGGTCCAGAGTTTAAAGGATTGATCCCCAAACGGGCCTGTGGAGCGTGGATAGTGATTAAAGGCCTGGAACGCCTATTGATCCTAATTTACACTACTGATGAGGTGTTCTGGAAAGTTTTAAATTGAGTGGGTTTTGGTTAGGACGGCACAAATCTTTTCTCACAAACTTTGTATGATTACAAACATTTGCTTTGTATACACTGTTTAATCCTTGGATTTCTTTTACAGATGCCACAAAAAAATGTGTTTATCTCCAGCACTGATTTCCGCTAGCACCTTGAATAGAAATCTCTTCTGTCAAAGCTCGATGCTGATAAATTGAAAGTAGCCAATATCTGTTTTGGTATAAAAAAATGCATTTGTGCGTCCCTAGCATCCGCCTCTTCTAGAGTATCACACAGTGAAGCACATCTACCATGCAATAGTGTTTTAGAACTTTCAAATCTTATGCAGTCTTTTTTTTTTTTTTTAGGAAAAAATTGAGCAAGAATGGCAACCCAAATGAAAGTAGGAAAAAAGTCAAAGAAGAAACCAATTCCTGTGAAGACTTCTCTCAACAGTCCATTCAATTACGGCTGGAGTCCTCTCACCTCTGACCAGATGCATTTTATCCTCAGTACCTTAAATAATCGAATCTCAGAGATAGGTCTCCAAAAAAGAGAGGTAAAGGTCTTCAGGGTGTGGGGGAAGAGAAGGAAGTCAAAAAAACAAGAGGAAGCTAAAGAATCTTCACCTAAAGAAATGGATGTTAAGCCTACCGCTGTTCAGGCCTCAGAGCAAGGCTGGACAGATATTGCTGCAAGAAAACAACTGGCACTTGGCATAAATGAGGTCACTAAAGGACTGGAGAGGAATGAGCTGTGCCTTGTGCTTGTGTGCAGTTCGGTCAAACCCAGACACATGACACAACACCTAATCCCCTTGAGTAGAAGTCGTTTTGTGCCAGCCTGCCAGGTGCCAAGACTAAGTGAGAGCCTGGCGGGCATCATGGGGCTCAAATGCCTCTTGGCTCTTGGGTTCAAGCGTGAAGCTCCAGCTTTCACGGACACCATAGCTGCCATAGTGCCAAAAATCCCGTCGTTGGATGTCACATGGGTACCTACACCTGCAGTCAAAGCGGATGGCTCTGAAGAAGGGCATCAGCAAAAGGATACTGAGGAGAAAGAAAGGACAGGACAGAAACGCAAACTTGAAGAAAATCCGCTTGCAACTTCTCCAGTCCACTCTTGTTTACAGCCTCTAAAAGTAAAGAGGATCGTTCCAAATCCATCAAAAATACGCAAACCAAAGAAAAATAAATTAAAAAAGTAAAAAACTTGACAAAGGACAATATTTTTTTAGTAAACACATAAAGCCTAGCTGAGGATAATGAAAGAAAGTCTCACTATTTATTAGTCTCATAATTTGGATGAATTTATTCAGTCAAGTCCATGCTGGTATAATTCACTGTGTACTATAATTAAAACAATTCCCATAGTTGGATGATCGTCATGTATTCATGGTGCTGGTCATTTTTTTTTTTTTTCAATTTCTTAAACAACTTGCGATGGAGCTCAATAAAAATATTGTTTTCAGAAAGAGAAAGCTGAGCATTTCAAAACTACACGTTTTATATTTAAAAAAAAGAAAACCTCTTAAATAAGGCAAGTACTTTGGGTGTTGTCAGAGTGGCTCCAATTTCTGGCCGTTCGTACCAAAACACGTACAAACATGGCTCACGTGCATGCGCATACAACCAGGCTTCAGAAGTGCAGCCCAGAGCAGTAAGACATCCGCAAGGTGCTTCTATTACAACAAGATATTACAACAGTACTGCAGACACTTTCATAGGTCATCTGGTTGGATTGGTGATACGTTTTGACACTGTTCAATTTCACAAAATAAATCATGCTTTTTTTGTCACCCAAGCCGGTTAAGAACATTTTTTCAAGTGAAAAAAAGAATTCACAATGTTTTGGCTTTTTAAAAACAACCGCTGTGTGAACAAGAATTGCTCTGCACATACCAAGTGCTGCATTCTCTTCACCATGATATTAACGGTATCAGAACAAGTGGGTACCTTTTAAAAACTTTTATCCTTGTTCTTGGTTGTATTATAAAATAAAGACATACTGTCAGTAAATTAAAACATACTATAACTTAAAACAGAAAATGCTATCAGCATTGTCAGGAATACATACCTGGTGAGGAAAATCTACCTGCAAGCTTCACCTGCCAAATTACGCCTATAATACATAATTCAGACAGGTCGAGAACTTTGTCCCCTCAAAAGTCAAACACTCAAACTCACACCGCAAAACGTGTACAAAAAAAAAGAACAAAAAAAATGCACCACAGAGCATTCTGTTCATTTATGTTTAGGTTGTGCTTCAAAAATGCAAAATACATTCTTCCTTGAAAATACTTGTTTCCTCCCACCCCCATCAGTTCCCCTCCCCGATGTGAACTCACAGTTAAGCTGCACCAATCGAGGCTCTGTCTGGGGAAAAAGAAAAGATCACAAAAACAAACTTTGGATTGTAACCGTCAGCCCCACAAAACACAAGAAATAATAAATATCTGACAGTAAATGTACAGAGTTCTAAATGTTCGCTTTTTGTCAAACACTGATGCCTTAACTGTACAAAATAATGAAACCAAAAACATTTTATAACAACGTCATACACAACCTCTCCTATGATTTGTGTATGCAGGTAGACCACTGTATTAAGTAAGCATGAAAACACATTGAATGGATTGTTTGTGTGTGTGTATGCAGTTGACAGGAGATAAGTGTGTGTAGCTGGGATGGAGAGAGATCTTGTTTTTGTGAGCCACATATTCATGGATGGTGCCATTCACATTCAGGATAAAGAAGAGGAGAAGAAGCATCCTCAGATCATGATCGCGAGAGCAGCTTAAAAGTCTTATCATTCGGCTTTAACATGTTGGGAGTTTCTTTTTTTTTTTCTTCTTCTTTTTTTTGTTGTTTAGTTAGTTGAGAGTTTTGTTCCTGAGGACCCCCTCAGCATCAACATCAGATTGAGACGTGGTAATGAGCCTCTGGTTGTCTTACTGTAGGACCAGTCCAACCTGAAGAAACAGAGATGGGTGCGAGGTTTCATGAGTACTGAACGGCTGGACAGCATTGCACATGAATGTTCCAGTGTTAATGACTAAACTAAAATGCATTGCAACTGTAATCACCATCGAAATCATGTTTACATACTGAGTGCTGTCAATATGTTTGAGAGAATGTGGTAAAACGCAGACACGGTAGTGAAAGAGGCATTTCCAAGTAACCAAAAAAACAGGAACCAGTAATGGATGCTTACTAAAAGGTTGAGTCAAAAGTCTAACTAAAAGGTTCAGTCAAATAGAATAAAAAAAACTGCACAGTTAAACTGTTGGTTACATCCAAGATGCATCTGCTACACCTACGAAACCTTTTGGCAAGAGTTGAATGCTTTCACACATCACTCAGTGACCTCCAACAGGGTAAATCACTGATTTGCACTGAATTTGAACTGAGAATGAGAAGTCTGCTTCTCTTTTTTAGACCACCTCTAGGTCTTACAGTAATTTCTGTGTCTAGGCCATTATGGAGGACAGGAGTCCCATCAAGGCAACTTGACTGGATACTCTGAGGCTCTTCCTATAATATTTGTCTGACATGACTGGATGCTCAACTGAAATTATTCTCTGAAAGGTAATCAATTTTATTGCCATTTTGACATCCGTTTTTTTTTTTTTTGTAAATGTTTGATAGGATTCCCATCAGCAAAAACGTCCCAGTTCCCCTGCCCTCCCCAATGCCATTACACTAAGTGCTCTCCATTTAAGCTCACTGTGAACTATTGAAAAACATAATGGACAGAGAAATTATGGGTCTCGTCATGACCAATAAACCAATCAGTTCCATTAATGTCCTACACAATACATTGGATCTCTACCTTCTCTGGCTCCATGGGTGGGCACTTCCAGTTATAGAGATAATACTGCAGGTTGCCATCTCCAATGCCAAACTTCAGCTTCTCCAAAAAGGTCTTGTTCTCCATTAGATCCAGAGCATTGAACACATCAAAGCCTTTCTACTCATCAGGAACAACAAATACATAAAATTCATACATAAATATCTTAAAAGAAAGCTACAACTGGTTAAAATTGACAAGGTAAAACAAAACAGAAAACATGATAATCGCATTAAACAGACCCTTAGTAACTGGACGCGTCAATTGATAATCATTTTGCAATTAGACAGCAGACTAATAAGTCTAGTTCATCTCGCTCAATTAGTCATCACTGCTGTGCTTGAACTGTCAACGTAGTGTCTTACCAGTTTGGCCAGTATAAGGGCATCGTTCATCAGATCGATGAGGGGAGTCTGTGTGTGGACATTGTAGAAGGAGTAAGCTGCCTTGAGACTCTTGTGCTGTGGATGGTGCATTACTGTCGAGGGGAGTGTGTAGAAACTGGCAAAGTCTGTTAGAGCTCCCTCAGGACTCTGGGGGAAAAAACAAAAGCATTTACAGTAGGACTAAATGCTTTTGCTTTCATTTGCACATTTTGAGAGTGTAAATGTGAAACAACAACAAAACATCAACACTACTATTATATTTGATTACTGCCAGTCAAATCTGGTGGTGGGTACACTTTTGGTATGTGTGGTCTTGTGTCAAGACTGGTTTGGACAAAGTTTGGGGAACTCAAAGCTGGTCAAAGCCTTTGCGCAGTATGTCTGAAGATTCTCATTTAGGTTATGGTAGGCAAACAGTTCGGTTCTAGGCAACTGGACTTCTTTGTTGGAGCTTAAAGATGTTTTACTTTTAATCAGATCTAAACTGGAGATGAGAATGTGAAGTGTTCAGTTATACCCTCGTCTGAGCATGGACGACAGCACAGTTAACACCCACAGACCTCAGAATATGTCCTGACATCCCCATCAGTTTAGAAATTATGAAACTTTATGCAGTAAAATCTTATGCAGTGTAATATCGAGTTCCTGACCAAGGTCGAACCAGCATCATTAAACTAATATTTCACAGCACTGTCTGATCAAAGTAAATGTACAGATGTGCTGTTCCAATGTACCCAGACCCTTGCTGAGACAGAAAGCACTTTTAATGTTTGCATTTTTACTGTACCTCCACCACGTAAGTGTCTATTATGTTCTCCTGCGGCAGAAACCAGTGGTGCACCTCCTCCTCTCGCATGACTGGTCTCAGGTTGAACTGACTCAGGTGCTTTTGTAAGAGGGCCGTCACCTGAGGCACGTCTGACTCCACCATGCGCCGTAGACCAGGGGTTCGCGTGCTCTGGTGGGAGTCAGGGATAGGCAGAGCGAGAGTGAGAGAGAGCGAGTGAGTGAACCGTAATTTTCTGAATAAATGAGAATAAACGAAACAGGTATTATGTTAACATTTTAGGTGTTTATTAACTGCATTTTAAAAAAAGTGAAGCATGTCAAAGAATTTTTCAGATTAGTGTCTTTTTGCGGAACGTCTTCTCTCACAGGCGAACATCATATACAGATTGCATATTGCTGCTTTTCAAATGAAATCAAATGCCATATAGCTGTATGGATTTAAGGTTAGAATGCTGACTAAATCACTATTTTGAGATGTTTTAAAGAAGAGTCCAGCCCGAAGCAACCCAGGAATGGAAACACGATGCTCGTGCATGTAGTTGTAAGCTATATATGAGTATATAAGTAAAAATGTCAGGCAGCAAACATGACACTGGGTGGACTAGATTAACAAACAAATCTGCAAGCTAGTATAAACCTGTTGCAATGCCCGAGTAATTTGCAAGAAAGTGCAACAGTTAAAAGAGAGACATTATAGAATAAAATGTCATCTTACTGTATGTAACATGTTTATCAATTAAGCAAGAAAGCTATCTGCTACCATATGTCATCTTTTTTTTAACGTACGCTATTTGTTACATATCTGCTAGCATACGTTATCTGTTGGCACATGCAAAAGCATATGATTTTGCTTTATGCTAATTGCAAAAGTGTGGCCATAAAGATGAGTAAGAAGCAACAAAGTTTATTTATAGGTGCGGATAATAGTAACAAAAAAAACATGGCCTTAGATATGCCATATCAATCACAGAGCTGTTGGTATTTTGCAAGTTCATGTATTAACAGATTCATTGCATTTGTTACCATTGTTATTCGCAGTGGTGACATCTCATTTGTGTTTGTGATTGACTATGTTCAATTCTGTGTGCATACTCACATCTGGTAGTCTGTAAAGCTTCATGGTTCTCTGTAGCGTCATGTTTCTGCTGAGGTGAGAGAACTTCACCTCTACAAGCTTCCTGGGGTTCAAGGAACGATGCCAATATCTACCACACACACATACCGTTCTTACTTTTAATGACATTTTTCCCCCTATAAACCAATATCTTCTATTCTGCAGTCAGATAAAACCGATGGGTGGAATTGTGATGCATTTGTGTCTACATGTTATGTATTTGTAGTCCAGCAAATCAACCAACCAATATAATTATTTATCATCCAACTATGCTCTGTGTTGTCAATGGGGTTACCATAGATAAAAACATGCCTTTTTATATCCCTTAATAGAGTCTACAGGTGTCTACCTGAGTTTGTCTTTGTCAAGAAATACCAGCAAGTACAGAGTGCACAGTGCTCAAATTAAGGAGGAATGGCATGCCCCCGACATGAAAACATTCCACCCCCTTCTAAAATGAACATCCCCCCACTCCATCACTTGCCATTTTTTCAATGAATGAATAAACTACTGTTCAACACTGGAAATAGTACTACCATTTTAACATATTGGGAGCTTTGTCCTATTGAGTAAAATGTTGTGAGGGAGAGGACATGCATTATAATTGACATTAATAAGCAGCATTTAATGATCATTTACAATGTGGCACAACACTAAATTGCATCTTCTCTAAAACTACCGGTGGGGAGAAATAGTGCAGGGTACATGCCACCCATGTGCCTGTGTACCCTCTACATCCTGCATACTCATAAATACAATACAAATATCTGTTCCAAATGATAAAATCAACCACCCTGCCCTGATTTTTTTTTTTCAGTTCCATTGTGTGCGCTAATGCATTTGTTAATAAGGTGGTGTGTTTGGGAGTGAGACTTACCTGCAGGTGGATACTGGCTTGGGCAAAACAACACCAGCTGTGTACACCGCCTGGAATATTCCTTCCAGATTTACTCGCCGTGTGATCTCACGGATTAGAACAGGAGCGACCCGCTTCGAGCGTAGCTTTTTATGCACACACAGAAAATTGATCTCCACCATCCTCTTACATCTGAGACAAAAAAAGAAGATATTTTGATACACATTTGGATCACTAGTGTTTACAGTTTATTGTATCTGTAGTGGTCTCATTACAGACCAAAGTTACCTAGAATGCTCAATTATCTGTTCTAAACCAAAAAATAAATGTAACAAATATTCACATTAAAAAAATAATTCTCAAACAGGATGAAATCCCCATAATATTTACGCCATCTTTTCAGTGCAACTGAATCTTTTACATCTTTTGATTACTTATGTTCACTCAAAAGGTGTTCACCCAGCATTCTAATATTTAACAAAAGAGCCTTTCTCCTTGGCCCCACTGTCCTGGCATTACTTGACCTTAGTACTCTGCAATGGCATTGACTAGACGACTGTGTTGGATTTTCATAAACTGGTAAAACATTGGTTAAAAATCGGGACATTATTAATGTTAACTTGTTAATGCAGCTTGACTCAGCAAATTGCCTGATGTGACTGCATTTCCAAAGTCCAAACGAAAGACTGAGGTCTTTTGCAAAGCATACAATTAAAATGGTTATCACCATCATCATCATCTAGGTTAATCTCAATTACACAATTATTTTTATAATCTCTTTTTCTATAAAGAAAATACCTTAAAATTAAAATTACCATTAAAATACCTTGACGCACTATACAAATACACAGCCCTGCCTTGGTAAACGAGGGACTTTGACTTTGTTCAGAAGTGACCACTTACGTGTCATAGATGTGGATATCAGCAGGTATGGCGCTGATAAAACCAACCAGCTTTTTATTGGAGGACACCCTCACACCACAGTGCCACTGAGATAGCCAACCAGGGGGTCTCAGTGCCCTGACACAAAGAAGAGATTGAAAGATGTGAAAGAAGTGGAGAGAGTGAGGTCTTTGAGAAACACAGACAAGTGATAACTATAGTTGACAAATGTGGAAGAGTGAAAGCAAGTGAACCAAAAACATTAAAATAAGTCAAGAAAAACAATGAACTGAAGCAAGTTAAGGCGCCAAACAGTGGGTAAGAACACATGAAAGACACTGTGACTAACAGATAAAACTGTTAAGACAACTGTGAAATCTTATTCTCCCTTCCCTTCCCTCTCACTTCTGACGCTATCTAGACAGTGTAGCAAAACAAAACAACTACATCACGTCAAACACTAAAAAAAAAACAAGGCTACATGGGAAAGCACAGACATAGTCATTTTAAGTGTATGAAGACTGCTACCATATATAAACCTACTGATCTATTAATGGCGTTACCATTTAGGGCAGACTGACAAACAGTGAACCATCACAAGGAAAATATGTGTTTCACCAGGGAGTGCAATGGACAATAGATAACAATAGGGGAGAAACTGAGGAAATCAAGCAGGAAATAGACACAGAAGGAAAGCCAAAGAGTGTACAAAGAGAAAAACACGCACTATCAAGCACTATCATTTGTAAATGTGAGTCATTATTGTAAGTTTAATTTGACTGAATTTTGGACACCCAAGTAGACAGCATTCTTACCATTTCAAAAAGTTTGGAGAGTAGTCAAATCGGAACATGTTGTCATCATCTTCAACATAATTCTCATTCAGCAGGGTATATAATTCTTTTAACTGGGAGACAGAAAGTTCAATTAAAGAAAAAAGAAAAATTTAGGTTTTAATAAACAATATTCTACAACACTGGTTGATACAGCAGCACTGCCACTGTGGTTTACTAAACAACATAAATTCATAGATATTACTGCATAGCCAACAACCACTGATTAAAATCCACTGACAGTTATAGGATCACTGGCAGTAGGATCAGTTAATGATGTGCTTTTTAACTCACTGACTAGTTGACATTCAGACGTGTCAACAGGTTGGGAAAAGTCGTGATGTAATACAAACTAATGGCTAAATGTCAATGCTAATTAAGGGACGCTGTCAGCTGAACTTCCTGCTACTTAAACTACAATAACATGACATGGAAATACATATGCTGGCTGGATCTTACTGATGCCATGCTATTATTACAGTCCATGCCCCCACCACAGTCAGTAGGGCTACTGAAACACACTCTCACCACTTCACTATTGCTGAGGTCCAATGTGTCCCACATGAAGCCCTGGGGAAGGGAGTAGGGCTCCTGTCGGATGTTCTCCTTGTCCGGCTCAATGGGCCCGTGGGTTGTCACAACCTCATCTGCAAACACGCCGCAGAGCACCACCACATTTCATTTAGGGCTCCTCACCCATACAGTTAGGTTCCTTCATTAGCATTTAAACAGTGACCTTCAAATTAAAGCTGCACCACATGTCTTGACAACTTGTCAGACCCACTCTAGTGGTGTACAAAGTTAAAATAACAACAGATTCTGTCCCTGTCCAAATACTTCTGGACCTAACTGCATATGGCACATAGGGCAGTTAACACTTGCAACACTGTCGGGTTTAAGGGGCGGGTTTAAGGTTATGCTCTAGAGGTTAAATGTATCAAGTCAAGTCAGTTTTTATTGTCAATTTCTTTACATGTACTAAACATACAAAGGAATCGAAATTCTCTCACTGTCCCTTGCGTACATTAAACAGACAATACAGAACATAAACTATACAGTGCATAGAAACAACATAGACTATGCTCTGACAGAAAAAATACTCTGATCTAATCTAAAAATATATATCTACAATATACTCTAATCCCTATTCTTATCCTATACCACTACAGACAGACAAGACAAGACAGACAAAACAAGTAGGGAAGGATGGAGGTGCTACTTCAATTCACACCATAAGCGATTCGTAGCCGTTTCTAACCAATAACACCCTTTGACACATAAAATCTCCTGTAGTTAACGGATAAAATCTCTTGTAGTTTTCCTTACATGCTATTATTTACACAGAGCCATCACTCTGAAGGAACAAAAGGTGGTACTCCTTTCCTGCAAAAAAATAAAATATGGTCTAGCCCACTGTTGCCAAGAACAGGAGAGGAGATTGGTGGAGGGGGAGACTGGGGAACACTGTGTTGTTTTGTTTGGTGTTTGGCTCAAGTTTTGGAAAAGGTCAAGTCAACTAGAATCGCTTACAGCATCCTTGCCATCTGCAAGGATCTAAGCTGGTCACACTACCAAGGTGCAGTATACAGGAATCAGGATAATGTCCTACTTAGGCAGCTTTGGATAATTGGTGGTGGATTCTAGAGTACTGATCAACTTTTACTGTGCTTTTGAGCCTATTCTGACTGGCACCATCAGAGCGTGGTATGGCAACACAAGCTCTACAGAGGGTAATCGGATCTGCACTGCACATTAACAGGACTACGCTACCAACCATCCAGGATGTGCAAAACCATCGCTGCTGGAAGAAGGCAAAGTGGAAACTCTCCAACCCCCGGCATGTCAGCCAGAGTCGCCTCACTCTCCAGCCTTCTAGCAGGCAATACAAGAGTATCCACACCCACACCAGTTGATTCAGGGAGAGCTTCTTTCAAGCCATGAGGATAATGGACAGTCATTAGCACTCTCACACACACACAGTATATAATATACATACATATGCAGACCTCAAGAAGACTATTTTACAGTCTATCCTGTTTATAGTTGTTATGCATGATTATTGCACCTACGTTACACTTATAGAACACAGAATGAATGCCAAGATACAAAAAATATCTTTAAATAAAAAAAAAAAATTGAACTGGTTCTGAGACCAGGAATGTACAGTATTTACCATTAGTGATGTTATGTATTACTTAACTTATAATGACAAATTTAAAAATGAGTCTAAAGATGTGGTAGGGTAAATAAAAAACTGTTAGCAAAGGGTAACTCACTGAGTTTAGGAACTGGCTGTGTGTCCCAAAACTGGTACTTGTGCTTGCTGGCCTCATCAATGTTCTTGGCTGGGCCTTGGCAGGTGCTTAGCAGCTCCATGGCTCTCTGGATGTCCTGCAGCTTTTGCATGGGGATGGCTGGGTTCTGCTGAAGAGATAATGCAGTGTATATGAGTG
Source organism: Limnothrissa miodon (assembly GCA_017657215.1). NCBI lineage: Eukaryota > Metazoa > Chordata > Actinopteri > Clupeiformes > Clupeidae > Limnothrissa > Limnothrissa miodon. The sequence goes on from JAGFZM010000050.1 coordinate 652,119, forward strand.
TTGGTCAGTATATTCACATTTACTACAGAAAACTGAATGCAAGAGAAAACGACCACCTTAGCCTGGCTGAAATTGCACTGAGCTTGAGTACACACAGTCCGATTAAGACACCTGATTCGACTAAGCTGAGCCTGGCATTCTCTTTTTATTTGGAAGTGATGGTAACAACAACACTTGCGTTTGAGCTAGTTTGAGCCGTGTGTCTCTTGTATGCAAAAAAGAAGCGCCTTAAAGTATGTATTAAATGTATCTGCAGTGCTAAATATTTCCAACAAAAATCCTCATACTGTTTCAAATTTAGATTATCTATTCAAATATTGAATTTCCCAAATGTTTATTTTTTGTACTTCTTTGTTAATACAAGGCCAACTAGGTAGACCAAAGTCATATATGAGTATATCACCTACAGCAATAGATTCGAATACAATTAGATCAATAATTAGATTTTATTAGTATCCAGACAATGAGAAGACTAAGTCTGTAAGGTAAAGCAGTGCAAGTAAATGTCCTGTGTATGTGCTTGTTGGTCCCACAAATGTACAGAAACATTGATGCTGAAGATTCAAATTTCTGCTCAAAATCAAAATTTTTAACAACATTATGTAACTTTTTGCCAATTTATGAAGTCTCAATTTGTACCATTTCAACAAATTAATTTGAATGGCATACACAGACGAAGTGTGAATAAACACAAATTACTGTATATTCCTACAAGCCATTCAAGATATGAACTGTGTAGTTATGAGTGGAGGGTAGAAAAACCACAACTAAATAAAGAAAAATATTTACTGCCTAATACTTGTCACCTTATTGCCATCAAATACCAATTAACATGTTCCACTGCCATTAATAAGATTCAGTAGCACATTCACATTTTTTACACTAAAAACTCATTGTGCACAATCTGAATGCCCTGGCCCATTCTATCAAGTCACATGTTGTATTATAAAAGCCTTTTTTACCTTGATTTCTTGTGAGTCAGATGCAGAATCTGATTTTGCACCTCCAGAGCTGGGTTTCTCTTTCTTTCTCTTCTGTTTCTTCTTCTTCTTCTTGGCTCCTAGATCGCCTCCGGGGCTCCTGGTAGGATCATGCAATCACAGACACACACAAACGCGCGTGCGGACAATGACACACCGACTCATGGATTACCAGTGTCGCAAGTAATAACCATAACACAGAAAACATGTAGATGTTACCAGTAACTGCTTATTATCGCAAAGAGTTTGTACAACTTCTGAATCATATATTGAGAAAAACATTTCAAAGCCATTCAACATAGGAACACTGATAAGTTTAAATCATCAAAATAAAGTCACGTAGTAACGTAATGTTTATTCAATATATATATTTACAACAAAGTTACCGATGATGACAATTTAATTTAACCCCTCAAAGATAATATGGGATTACTACAACGTTAATCTGATAACAATTAGCCTACCTGAAAGACAACCTGCAACGAAACACGACACATTGTTTTATGTTAAATTATTCATACAACTACAGGTCAAACGCCACTTCAGTAACACGTTTGCCATGCGTGTTGGATATTGTTGCTGTTTGATATTGTTATGTTTAACAATATCAAGCCCCATGGATGCAAACTACAGAACAGGTCTGCCTGACGACAGGCAATGTGCAACCGGAGGCTGTCATTTCCGTTATCATCAAACCAACACTGATGTTGCTTCATGCCAACAGCTATTCATAAACAACCACCATACGACTCCAAGATGAAGAAAACAAATTGTTCATTACACAATTCCACATCCAAAATAACTAGATAATCTTGACAGCCGCACGAAAAATTATTGTGGACCATGTAAGGGACCTAGGTAGTTAGCTATGACAACTAGCCAACTAGCACAATTTCACTGTTTCATTCAGATGCTGTCAGAGCTAGGCTAACTTAGCTTTCGCTAACTTATCTCACGTTTTAGAGATGCGTTGAGCGGTTAACCAACCAGAGTACAATCTATATAACCAAAAATTTGAGCATTTTGCCTTTTACAAAACTATGACATTGCCATGTATATGGGTATTTAAAAAAACATCAAGATGGGCAATCAGCTAATTAGAAACCGGGTAGCCAGCAAAGAGACTCAATGGATTACATAGCCGACTTAGCAGGCTTGCCATGACACACTCCGCATGCACCGCCTGATTGCATCCCCGTGTGGTTGCCTGTCAGTCAGAGGCTTAACAATATTCTCGTTAGGTTCTACGCAATATGTTCTTACTAAACTTACCCCTGCATATGTTCATTTTCCTCCTCATTGTCTCCGTCAATTCCACATGTGTCTTGGTCATCTAATTCCAAGCTCTGCTGGCTGGCTGCGGATTCACTGTCCTCCGCCATCATGGATGAAAGTATTGGGAGGAAAAAGATGTTGGCTAGCCGGCTGCCCAGCTAGCAAGTGAGGAGACGAGAGCAAATCAAAGTGGACAATTGCGGTCTCTGCTGTTCAATTTTGATATAGCAAGCATATCATTACGATAAATCCTGCGTTTTACTGCAGTTTTCCTACATTATTAAAGCTACAGGATTGCTGTGTAGACAGTAAATAACTATAAAATGGACAGGAAATAGGCTATAACAGTACAGCAAAAAACGTATTTTTTCTCTGCCTCACAATACCGTTTTACGCCACTGTAACATTGGTTGAACTGGCACTGCAACTAAAGTTACACAAAACATGAAAGCCATAAAAGCTGTTGTTTATAATTAGTGTCATGATTATTTTCATTAGGCTTCTTAAGTTAATTTGTGACAAAGTTCTGTTTTTAAAAATAGGCTAATACATAGCCTATACAAATTATTGATTTTGCAGGACTAGCAGAGTTGCATCATCTCAATCTCCGGGGAGCAAAACATGTCTGATGCGTTTTCCAAGAAGGCAACTCAATTACTTCAGGCCTACTGCCCTTACTGAGACTGTTGCTCCATCTCCTATGACACCGGGTCCATCATACACTACATTGCCTAATAAGAGAATGTAGGAGTGGAAGATGCCATTCTCTATCTGCTGCAAGGCAGGACAAACCATCACCCAAACCAAGCTAATTGTAGTTGAATATTGGAGGCCAGCATACCCATGATGAAAGCTTGACAGTCAATACACTGGTCTAGTTTGCGCGCGTCTCACAAAGGAGAGTTTAATAGGATCAGTGTTGTACCTGAACGCGTTCATTGAACGAAAGTTCATGAACTCGTTCATAATTTTGGTGAACTTGAACTGAACGTACTGTATTACTCCCTGATAAACGATACTGTGAACGCGTTCATTCTGGTGTCTGTGAACGGCACGTTCACTCTTTTTTATGTTTGTTATTAAGTGTCCATTTCTATAAAGCCTATCAGGCGATAAACACACCGTTTAATCCTGTAGTGAAAGGTTACGTGTGCGCCGAAGTTGCGTGGAGCCCGAGAGCAATATTGCACAAGACCATTGCAGATCCAATTTGGCAACGGCAGCCTCCTCCAGTGTCGCGTCGCATGCGTCATCAAAACATAAAGCAGTATGGAGAAGAACTCTCAACCGTCACGCATTGGACATGAGGAGACTCATGTTAACACTTTCTCTCGGTCTGCGCGCTTTGCCAATTCGTACGGTAAGGAATTGAGCTGGAAACAATATGTAAATACGGACGGCATTGCTCTCAATGAACAATCTTCAGTGAAATGCTTGGGACTGTCTGCAAAGTGCAAAACGCAAACGTGTTATTGTAGATAACTTCACCCCCAATGAGTAAAGAGCTACCAAAGTCACCAAAGCCTGTTAGAATGTTATCAGGGTCATATTACACCTCTTTGGCGAAATGTATGCTACGTTACACCTATATTTAAAGTTTTTTTTTTTAAATTACGAATTACATTCAATAAACTTTGCTCTTATCAACTGTACCAGCAAAATCAAAACACACAATAGCCTCATTCTGGTCGTATTAACTAGACTATTTACTTTGGTGAAAAACTTTGCTCCAATAAATTTGTAGTGCCACCAAACCTACAGTAATCTTAGGGTGGGAAAATGTGGCTTATTCTGTTAAAGGGACTCAATTAAAAAAATATCTCACTATAAACTAGTTGCACCAAAATCACTCTACACATACAATTTAATACCTTTCTTATACTATAAATTGTACCACAAAAAAAAATACCAATAATTACAGTTACTATGTAGTATTCTGTGCAAACTTGCCCATTGGCTTTGAAAATTAAAATCTGCACTTCAGTCACGTCCTCAGCTAACCTGAACAACAGACAAGTGTTAAAACAATAGGGAAGGCTCTGCCTTCAATGTTAATGTAAACCCTGGTTAGATAAGAATTAAAAATTGGATAGGAAAATATGACACAGTTTCAGTGTTAAACTAAATAATTGCCGCCTGAGGCCGAAAAATCATAGTTCGCAACATACTGAAAAAAGAACTGAAATAGTTAATTTTTTGGAGCTGTGAACTTAGTTCATTTTTTAAAATTATGAACTATGAACCGAACTAGTTCATATTAAAATTTGTGAACTATGAACTGAAATAGTTCATGTAGAACGTGAACTTTCCCAACACTGAATAGGATGATTGGGATCTGACAAAACCGTTATGTAACATGCATAACTTCATAAGTGCATAGTTTATTGGTTCAATTGCACTAAACATTAGCCTATGGGAATAACATATTTTCTACCCAAAATGATGTCTATTTTGTGTTATATATTTGTGGTTAAGATACACGTCTATACTTTCAAACAAACCCTTGCCTACGACACAGGCTAGAAGTTTCACACTGAATTTACACAGAAAAAAAAAGAAGAAAAAAAAAAACTGGACCGGTCTGCTAACACTGGAGCATGGTAGGAGAAGGGGCAGTGCTAGGGTGACCTAGCCTGGGCCCGCCCTTACTTCCTGTGACGCTACATTCAATTTCGCGAGCAAGTCAGTCTGGCCAGGCTGCCGTTTTAGAGGAATTATTTTTCCCAAATCTGTGGGCACCAATGAGAAACGAGCTTACGCATACGTCATCGGAATGAGTGGTCTGATTGGTTGTAGATTCGTCAAGTAGTATACAGAGGCATCTGATGGACGCAGGTTAAGCCCGCCTCCCAGAAGACGTTTAGTATGATGGCCAGACTAAGCTCCCAAGAGCTTTGTCGTGCAAGCCAGGCTAAGGGTGACCACCAGCCAGACTAAGAAAAGGGGGACACTTGTTTCTAAAAGTGAAGATAAATGGTAAAAAGTGAGGACACTCCAAATTTTCAGTGTTTTCCTCTACAACCTTACTAAAATAACTGCAACTTTTTAAAACCTGTCATAGTGCTGGCTGCACTTGTAAACTTTTTAAAAACATACCTAGGGCCTAGGCTACGTCAACATAAATAGGCCTAATGGCTTTTTTTCTAGCTTTATTTGAGTGATGTACAGATTTCATCTTTGTTCAAATTTAGACTTAAAATTGCAGTTCTGGAGGCCAGCAGCCTGTTTTAGGCATTAATATGGTTTAGCCTACCAGTATAGTGTACTCTGCAGAAAGGCAAAGAAAAGAGGGCAAGAAAAGACAAAGCTATTTGTCTATTTGTTGTCTGAATTACTAATAGGCCTACCTTTTAACAACGAGCTGGAGACTGTGACTTTGGATTGTTTTCTATAATAGACAATGACCTTAACCAAAGTCATTTTGAGCCAGGTTCCTTCATTCTGCAGCCATATAGGGAAACTGTTACGTAGCCATGTAGAATAAACAACATCAGGTTCTTATAAAATGAATGGGGAGATATCCAAAACTCAGCGGGTCGCACTGACTTAAGTGTATTGTGCAAATTCAAGTCTAAATTGGAGATAAAATCTGTACATCACTCAAATAAAGCTAAAAAAAAAAGACATTATGTTTACGTAGCCTGGGCCCTCAACTTGTTTTAAAAAAGTGCAGCCGGCACTATATCAGGTCCAAAAAACATTTACTTTAATCCCACCTCAAACTGGCTATGCTAATAACAGCAGTGTCCAAAAGCTCTTGAGAGTTAGAAAGGGTGCAGAGTTGTCATATCAACAGCCTCAGTGTTTCACTTTTTTATTTTTAATCATATTTATTTGACTGTATTTCCTGCAGTCCTGGGTTGTGCTGTCTGTTGTTCTTTCTCCTTTGCAGAAGTTCTATCACCTGAGATTTGTCATCAGAATAGTTAAATGGTCACTGATTTTGGTAGAGGATCTACCAAAGGAGCCACCGTCATCTCTGTCTCAAGCAGCTTTGTGACCTGGGCAATATCTGCCCTTTCATTTTTATTGATGCATTAGTACTTATAGGTATCACTCTCCATAACCCAATGGAGGGGTCTGTCCCCACAGGTGAACAGGATGAGGGTGGGATTGCACACTCTCTCAGCAAGAAGCCCCAGGTGATCATGCTACCCTGTGGGCCTCTGTGAACGTCTTGTCTGCACGTATTACCAAGAGCAGAGAGGGGACTCCTGGAGGGAACACACTGTGCAAAAGCTCCTGAACAATTACAGGAGTCTCTCTTGTGAAAGACTCTGCAATCTACCCCAACCTTGGTTGACTGTAACAGTGACCTGCCTTCCCTACACACATCCTTTTTTGCAGTTTTCTGAGTGTCAAACGTCTCTCTTCCTAAGATGGTGTTTCTAACTGACCTCTTTCTCTCGTCCAAAGACCCCAAAAGCAGAGCATCTAGATAATGGGGATTGTCTGGAAAGGAAAAGGGAGAAAAACAACTAGCCTGACAATTATTTTTAGTGTACATTTTAAATGTAGTGTGATTCGGAAGAAGCCTTAAAGACATTTACCCATCTCCTGCCTTTTTAGAGATATAGCTAAGTCTGCCTGCTCATCCTCACGTCATGCGCTCCAGCATCATGAATCATCCCTCCTCCAATGCTTACTCTTCCATTCCACTAATAACTCTACCACAAATACCTCTGTACTCATAGAGGATAGTAAGAAGACATTATTCTGTACCGTCTCTGCTTCAGTCACTTCAGGACCAAGGCCAGCTGCCAAGCCAAATACGCGCACACTCAAGAAGCAGCCATAGGGTAAACTAGTGAACTTCAATCATGTATTTTCGCAAAGAATTTGGTGAAAAAAAGATAATGCTTTAGAAGATAAAAACAACTGAGATTTTTTTCAACATAATCATGAACTGTTGAAATGTTCGCAAAAAAGGACGGATGTTCACACACTGCCTGGTCCGTCCATCCAAGCCTTGATGACTTATCTTTGTTTTCTTCACGCCATAGCACATCCCCTTCTGGTAAGAGTCTGACAGATTTTTCAGAACCTCCCACTGTTTCATCGCCCTGGTCTTGTTTGCTCTCTCCAACTGTCCTCTCTTCTTCTCCTCCACTTCCCTGTCTAACTCGTAATAGCGGCCATTATTTTCTGTAGGCACCCTCTCAACAGCCTCTTTCACATCTGTTCTATTACTATTATTGAGGACATAAAACCTGTTCCCACATTTTTCTAAAAGCCAAGACAGTGATTTTCCCTCTCTATTAATGTACCGTTTAATAAACTCATCATAATTATCCTCACTATTGTTTCCATAATTGAACCAACTAAAAAGTCCCCTAGGTCTACTAATCTGTTCCCATTAATCTTTTAAATGCAAGAAACTGGAAATCCAACTTAGTCCAACATAAATAATTAAGCAAATCTTTTCAACCTTTTAACATTTCGAGGTATACTTTTTCCATTTATTCTTAGTACCATTGTAACCCCAAATTCATGGGATTATATGTAGGGCACACACACAAACATCCATTCCACCAGACACATATACTGTACAATATTCAGTTATTAGTAATACAAAACCAAACACACACACACAAACAATTAGCATGTTTTTGCAGTGTGAATAAGTCTCTCCTTTAGTTAGCTTAGTCTGGTAGTTTTACACTAAAAACTGGTTACTTTAGTGTAACATTTAAAATGCAAATACCAATCAAAACGGCTGATCACTGTATGAAATAATGTTTGACCACTGAGTTTATCTAAGAGTTTATTTGAGTGTGAATCATTGTACAAGCAACCATACATTCTGAGTGTGGAAGAGCCGAAGAAGGAATCCAGACTGTAATACAGAGTAATACATAACAATGGAGAGGCAGATAGCAGATTGGCATGGGATAGTCTGCCACTGAGTAGAGTGGTCTGTTGTGGAAGTGGAATAGTTCTTCAAGGGGCTGTCAAGGTAAACAAAGGTTCCATAGAGTGCTTTTATTTCAAAAGGGAACACAGGCTGTATGAGGAACTACACATATATGGGAAATAGTCATATATGGATTGCTCTCTCTCTCTCCCTCACACACCCACACCCACACCCACACAGATATAACATACATACATACAAACATACATACATACAATACATATATATGTATTTCCAATGACCCATTTGCAATTACCAGACATGGACATGTTGGGGTAAATGTGCTCACCCTAATGCACAAAGATGACAATGCTTCTACTAAGGCAAAAATTAAAATTAGGCCAGAAATATACACAAGCATATGTGTGAACGTACAATGCAACAAACACACACACACACACACACACACACACACCAATAAGGCAAAGGAAATAACAATACACAGGCCTATGTGATTATAACACACACACACACACACACACACACAGGAGTTGTAAAGTCTGCATACTTCTTGAATGCACATCAGTTCCCAAGAGAGCAATAAGACTGTAGTGACTGTTGACTGCATAGGGTGATCAATGGAGAAAGGGTGTAAGACTGCATAGGGTTGAAAACAAAGAGGGGAAGAGAAAGAGGAATAAGTAATGTATAACATAGACAAACTGAAGTTTACATAGACAGATAAAGGGGAGAGAAAAGGGTATGCTGGGGAATGAACACGTGTATCTGGGGTGACTGAAGGAATGGAGTGGTGGAGGAGCCTTGCTGTGTTAATGTGTTATTTTGGTGCATTGTGTTTGGTGCTGCTCAGAGTAAAGGCACTTGGACGTGAATGAAACAAGACCTTGATCCATTACTTCTGAATATTTGGTTTAAGGATGTGTCTATCTGTGTGTGTGTCTGTGTGTGTGTGTGTGTCTCCTCGACATACTCCACAAGTCTAACATCCATTGGTACACACAAACAGAAAAGGAATAAAAAGCACTTGATTAACATAAATCAGCATACTTTACAAAAGCACATAGTGGTTCAAACAAGCACTGGAAGCTAAAATGGAGTGTTTCCTATAAAACAAGACAAACGATTGCATAGCTGCACAGCTGTCCATTTAAAGCGTCCTGTACCAGTATTCTGACGTTATCCATTACAGACCAGCTCTGGAAGCCTTCCGTTGCCAACCAGAGGTGTGAACTGAACTGGACTAGTCTGATTGCACTGTGCATTCATGGACTGGAAGAACCGTGTGTGTGTGTGTGTGTTGCAAGTCCCTCAAGCAAAACGTATGGCTCTTTCCTAAAAAAGGATGACGCTCACTTTAAGACTGAAAGGCATTTAGAAAAAAATCTCCAGTCCTGTACACAGTCCTATACACTTTGGATACGAACGCCCAGCAAAGCAGCAAAAAAGTTTTTTTCATGAGAGTGTTGTGCTCACAAATGTCCACAAGGGGGCAACAAGCTTCTAGTGCTTCTCTTGTCCATCATCCTGCTCCTTGCCCTCTACACCAGGAGACTCTGTGTCTAAAAGTAGGGCAGGGGAGTATTGAGTAACTGTATTGCCCTGCGGTAATGCTTTGCACTGGTTTTTGCTTCTGGGAGTAAGATACAATGCGCATACATAGAAACATACTCAGAAACAAACACAAGTACTTCCGGCAAGCAGTACATCTGCCCGTCAAAGATTGTGCGTAGACTATGCCAGAGGTGAGAATGGGGAGTTTGTGGGGTCACAGGGTCACTTGAGGTGAAAGGCCAAGAGGGGACGTTCTTCGCGCTTTTGCCACGGGCTCTTCTTGTTCTCGTCCTCGCCGCTGTCGTCAGGCACGGACAGCTCGTTGGGGGGCGGCGGCTGCTGGTGCATCTGAGCGTGCTCAGTCCTGAAACCCTCCTCCTCCTCCTCCTCTTCGTCTTCCTCCATGGGCTCGGGCAGAGGTGGGGGCGAATGCAGGGGAGGTGGAAGAGGGGAGGGGGGGGAAGGGGATGCTGAGGACTCCATGTCCCCCACCTCATCCAGGTCTATCCTCTCTTGGGTACCCTCCCTTGCTTGGTGCCCTTCCACCTGCGGGCTGAGAACCGGGGTCTCCCCTGGGCTGGCGTTGCCATTAGAATCTTCCAGTAACACCAGTTGTGTCAAGGTGACACTCTGGGCTGGTGCTGGGAGCTGTGTTGACAGGGGAACAGTGGGCGCTGGTGAAAGGGGAGTGTCCTGAGCTACGTCCCGGCCCCCCGATGTCAACGGCGCCACCGTTCCCTGACGGCGCCACCCTGGCCCTCTGACCTCACCCATGTCTACACCCGAGTCCAGGCTGGCGTCGTTGCCACGTCCGGTGGGCACCGGGCCGCGTCCGGCCCCTTGCAGGTCGATGTAGGAGTGGCGGATGTGTGCGTTGGAGCGTCCGTCCAGCGAGACGAACCAGGCGCGCGGGTGAGGCAGCGGCTTGCCTCCCCTCAGCTCCAGCAGGGCTTTCTCGGCCAACAGCTGATCCTCGCCGTTCATCTGCACCACGCCCAGCCCTGCCTGGCTCAGACGCTCTGGGATGGACAGTGCCTGACCCCATGACCCCTCACCTACACTGCCTTCCCCTCCTCCCCCGCCTCCGGCGCCATCTCTGTCTTTCACCGCTCCTCCATCGCTCCCCTCGTCCGCCACCTCGCCAGGCGCCTGCCCCAGAGGCTGATGGGAAGTGGCCAGCTCAGCCTGGATGCTCTCCAGTTCGCTGCGCTCATCCGACTGGAGCAGCAGGGCCTGGCCTGAGAGCGGGTGCGTCCCCGGCAGACGCATGTAGTGAGCCGGGATGACCAGTGTCGGCCGAGACCTGACGTAGCCACCACCGATGCCACCAACACCGCCTCCCCTCTGGGTCTGACTGACGGCCAGCTCCGAGGTGCAGCAGAGCAGGGCCCCGGGTCGAGGCAGGCTTAGCGACAGCGGCAGGGCGCCCCTCTCCAGCTGGTCCACCGAGCGGGACAGGAGCAGGTCGCCACCGACGCGCCGTTCCAATCCGACCTCCCGGCACGGTGAGGAGGCCGGGCACGGGGTCAGACGGGACGCGTCTCTGAGTGGCGAGAGGCGAGGCTTGCTGCTGTCGTCATCATCTCCGTCATCGTCATTGTAGCGCTGCTGGCTGCCACCGCCTCGGTGGTCCTCAGATGACTTGAGCATGAGAGGATGGGGGGATGAGGAGGAGCAGGAGGCGGAGGAGTGGAGCGGGCGGAGGGAGGAGGAGAGCACCGAGGTGCAGCTGCGCCGGTACTCGGCCTCCGAGGGTGCCGCTGAGCGGCCCGCCTTCAGCTCAAACGTCTCGGCCGAGCGGCGGAAGTGATTGCTGTTGCCACGGGAGCTGCCCCGCCCGCAGGGGAACTCATCTCGAGACGCGGCCAGCTCATCGGTGGACGAGGAGGAGGTCACGTACGGCACGGCCTTCAGCATGGGTGTGTGCATGTCGGCCTCGCCGCAAGGCGACGTCATGTCCAGCGTGTCCAGCTGCGTCTCACTGATCAGGTTGACGTGGGACATAGAGGTGGACTGGTCGCGCTTCGAGCCGTCCAGCGCCGAGGAGAGGACCAGCTTCCGGTGGGACGGCCGTGAATGGACACACTTACGTCTTTAAGAGAAACACACCACAACAACACTGAACACTACATTACACACACAGACAGCAGCAGGCTGCAAGAAAGCTTTTTAGAGCTACGCTACTTTCCTACATTACTCTCATTTCAGGTCTACATAGAGACTAAGCATGCTAATATAGTAGCATATACCTAGTATTTAGCAGCGCCATGTAGGTTACTGGTTAAAAACACAGACTTTGCAGACTTACAAATTTCAAAATTCAAAACGCAGTCCGCCTTATAGATAGACGAAACAGTCCACCCAAGTCAGCACCTACTGTTTCTGCTGACTGGTCTCTCACATGCACAGGGAAAATACTGCCATGAAAATACTGCAGACAGACGGATCTACAAAAGAGACCTCATGTACACTATGGTGACCATCATAATTGTCAGGAAGCTGTTCTAAGAATTCAACACTCTCATCATTGTAATGCAGAGAATTTGCAGTGTAAGTTTCTCATGTCTGCACAGAAATGCAAAAGTGCATCGAGTGACAAACACACACGCGCACACACACACACACACACACACCTGCAGTAATAGAAAAGGAGGCAGAGCAGAAGCAGCAGAATGAGGGCCATGCCTCCTAGAATAGCCAACAGGAACACCGTGTGGTAGGAGCTGATATCTTTAGCCACCACTGGACCTGAAAAACACACACACACACACACACACACACACACAAATAAACATGGGCAGCAGAAATTTTGGACACACACACTCCAACATATGGCTATAAAAGCAAATGCACACACATACAAGTATTAATAATCTTGCTGATACATCAATATCCGCCCTTTTGTGTTTGCACACCCTTGTTGTTATGGAAACAAGTATTCCTGACTGGGTTCACCTTCAGCGCCAGTCTGGTGTTTGTGCTGTGGGGTTGTTTCCAGTGCAATATTCATATTCCATCTGCTGGGCCTGATTATGTGCTGGGATTCATCACCGTCATTTGACGCAATTTTGTGGTTTTGGAGACACTTTTTTATTATTGCAAACAGTTTCTGCTTTGATCTTATGTGCATTCGCACAGATGTTGACCATCTTAGTAAGCCAGACACAGGCTTCCAATGCAGGGGGAAACTGTTTGCTCAAGGTTAACTGATCTAGATGGAAATGACATGCAGTATGATCAGACAAAACAAATAGGACAATCTGGGATGTAATGTGTGCAATGTTTACTGGCTTCTCTTCTGTTGGTCTGTCTGTGTGTGTGTGTACTCATGTCTGATGGACAAAGTAGATCATCGTACCTTTAAAGATTATGCTGTTGCTTAGAGTGACGTGTAAGGAATGTGTGTGTACTAATTCTGTCTAATCTGTATCTTATAACTTTTACTTTGTTTGCACAGTACAGTGTGTTTTACTCACCTGTGTTGAGGGGAGACATGGCAGCGACCCAGTAGCCCAGCTGTGAGGCGATGTAGGTGAGGGTGAGCTCGTCTCCCTCTCTCTGCACGTACCCCAGGCTGCTCTTCAGCCACGCACCTGTGAAACAGCGACAGCAACACAGCACATACCTCAGAGAACAACCTGACTCCAGATCAGCTTGGAACTGCTACAGTAGAACACTGTCGGGGAGGGGGGTCTAAGTAGGTTTATAAGTGATAAGTTGGATAACAGGATAAGTCAAGCTAGTAGAGTAGCCCGTCTGCTTTGTTTATCTCAAAGACTGCTGACTCCAGGCTCCACCATTATTCAGGTTCACAGTTTATCTAGACTTAACTTAGTCCGACTTAACTTGCCACTTAGCTACCTACTTGGAATACCCCAAAGACCCCTGATCAACTCCCCCCCGCAACAGCACATCTGTAACAATCAGCTGCAAAAAACTTTACTGTGCACATTTTGAAGAAACGTAAAAAAAAACAACAAAGCTGTTAAAAATCACACAGGGGTTAGTTCACTATGCGGCCAGGTGGCAGGCTTCCTGAGGGATACCAGTGACAGCTTTATGACTTGGCAACCGTTCTGAGAAGTGGAGAGGAAAACACAATGGAGGAAGAAATGAATATAAATGACTGCATTAAGGCAGATAGGGAGAGGGTGGTGGTGGGGTGAGGGGTGGGGTCGGTGAGTCCGCAGTCTCTCTCGATTTGTTCGATCTCTCTGCTTCTCTTTCTCTGCACTCACAAATGCAAAACAATGACCCCCCCCACACACACAAACACACAACCAGAGAGAATGAGTGTATGTATGCTTTTTTTCTATTGGAATGGTGTGGAGGAGAGTGAGGAAAGAGCCCAGAGATTCAAGCAATTTGAACGAAGCTGACAAACCAAGAGATGCTCTAATGTGTGTTTGTGTCTGTTATTGTGTGAGTCTTTGTGTGTGTGTGTGTGTGTGTGTGTGTGTGTGTGTGTGCGCGCAATGCTGCCAGTGGGTTCATACTGGCCCTGGCCCCTGTGCATGATTTGTACTACCACGCCATGATGACAAGAGGGGAACAAAGTGGTTTGTAGTGGCCTATAAAGCGCACACATCTCCATGGACACAACCCCAACCTTACCTAACCCCACCACATTGTCATGGACACGACCTGACCTGACCTAACCTAACCCATAGATATACATTCTATATATATATACATATATATATATATATATATATATATAGATATAGATATAGATATATATAT